>MLQL01000052.1:0-147543 GCA_002072365.1 Penicillium flavigenum
TAATAGATTAAACTTTACCTAAGTCTATAGAATATACCCTTTATCTCTAAACTAGAGACGCTAACCCGATTCGGTAAGATAATAGTGCTATCTCGACTATAGTATATTAAGATAAGGTCGTAGGAGAGGGTTCGGATATATTCTCTCTTAGCCCTTAATAAACCGCCGATATATAATAGGGATAGCCTAACGAATAGTTAGCGAATTAGGGTCGAATACCTTTTAGGAAGGTATCACTTACTTTACTCTCGTCTATCTTAGAATTACTAGATAGACTATATATAGATTTATATACTCGATAAGTAGCGATAAAATCTTTTAATAAGCTTATAACCCCGAGGTTAATAGTCTCGAGATACTTATCGTCCTATATATAATACCTATTTCTATCACTATAAGCTTCCGCGGCCTAGTTAAGAATCGCTACTAAATCGCGGGTATCTCCCTATATACCCTCTATAGGACGTTTATAGCATATATATCGCTAAATATATTATTAGCATTTCTTCGAGTTCTTAGTACCGAGAAAACACTAAATCGAGAACGATTCGTTAGTGTCTGCTATATCCTAGCTATTTATAGCGGAACGGAGATATCGTATACACTATATATATTTTAACTACACTTAAACCTCGCGTTAAATAGGAGGTATAATCGAAGTAGGGGATATAGGTTAATTATTTTAATCTATAGAGATAGATACTAAGTCTATATAGACCGTCGTATATAAAGACGTATAATACCGGGCTAGGGTCTTTTATACTATTCTAAATATATCTCCTTTATCACGAACCACTCCTAGTTTATCCCCGATACTTTATTATTTCATTATCTATATACCTATTTCTAGATCTATATCTAATTTCGGATAGGGATATCCTCCTAGAAGAGAGGGGATAATTATAAAGGATAAAGATCCTTTTAACTATAAAACGGGGTCAGCTAATATAGGTATGTCAGACATACGGTGTGGCCGAAGCGAGCGGGGTTCGTCATATGACCGGCCCTATTTCGTGGCCCCACTATCCACTCTATAACCTGAGGGACCCCCGGACCCCCCTAAATTCTGATAAGAATTAGTCTTAGCATATAGAGACAATACATTGATCCCCTCCCAGAGCCATTGTATCTTACCCGGTTGACAGGCCTTACACCTGCAGACTGTATATCTTTACATAAATACTTATAGGCTAATATTATAATCGTCTTTAAGATAAATCTTATATCGCGCTAGCGTAAATAGAACCTCTAGATAACCGGGATAATTATACTACCGACTATCTCTCTTAAATATAAATAGTAATTTATAAGTCTTAAAATAACGTTTTAGTATATCCTTATATATATATAGGTAGGTTCTAGTAGAAAGATATAGATCCTTACGCCTTAGATATACTAGATATTTAAAGCTAGTAGAACTTTTTAATAGAAGTAATCCCCTATCGGTCCTAGGTTTCTTTAGATATTTCTATTAGAAATCTTTAGTTATCCTAGCCTTTTTTAATACGTATTAACCGAATTTAATCTACTTTTTTAATATCCTAGATATATAAAGACTATAGAGCTTAAGTTATAGTTCTAGGGACTAAATACGATTTTAAGTAACTTAGTATTACCGATAGTATCGATATCTCTATTCTTAAATTTAAGCTATAAAAGAGCTTTTCTCTCCGGCTATATATAAGAGGTATCTAGTATAAAGATAATAAGATTCCCCTAATAGTTACGCTCTATAATCTAGTTTCTAATATTTTAGAAGAATTTATCGCGAGCGGTCTTCTTAGCTTTTCTATATAATTTTCTCTATTATATATATCTAGATCTTATTTTATAATTATATAAATTTATATTAACACGCGTTATTAGCTTTATAGGCCTTCTATAGGTAGCGAAACTATATAATAAGAGTGATCCGGAGCGACTTATACGCCTTTCTTAAATCCTAAAGTTCGCTATCTATTTTAGAAGACTTTTTCTATTTAATAGTTAGGTCTTAAAGCGTAGAGGTATCCTATTTTAGGTTTATATAGATCGCGAGTTTAAGTAATAAATCCTTAATTAGAGTCTCTATATAAATAGATTAAGTGTTATCTAATATAAAGATATAACTTATAAATATACTACTTTTTTAATAACCTAGAACTATATTTTATAAATACTTATTAAGGTACCCTGTAAAGGGGATTAATTTCTTACCTATTAATTTAGTATCTTTTCTAATATATACTTAGATTTACCGCTATACTTTTATAGTATTTATAAAGCGACCCTTTATTAGGAAAACTAGCCTTTTTATAGGTAGTTTACTCCTAACTCTACGCTTAGCTATATAGAAGAGTATTTTCTAGATCTATAACCTAACTCCTATTATCCGTTCGTATAGCGCGTCTTAAGATAGGAATATCCTTTAAACTTTCTTTAAAATAGATAAGCGTGCTTTAGCGATATTTTAGTATCTTTATTAAACGCTAGATATCTTTAAGGGTATTTAATATAAGGGCTTATAAACGCGTTATCGAGAAATATATATATAAGTATATTATAAATAATATAAAGTCCTAAACTATTATTTCTTTCGGTATATATAAATTTAGGCCTATTAGAGATAGCTATAACTAAATTATATACTTATATCTCTTCTAGCGTAATACTTATAAAGCTCCTTTATTTCTCCTCCCCTTATTAAGCCTATACTATATCTTTATAAGAAGGATTTAAGAACTAGGATCCTCTAGACTTTTTACTATAAATAGCTCGATATCCTTCTATTTAAGGGTATTATTACCCCTTATATACCTAGTAGATAGAGTTAGAGTTCTAGGCCGGGCTAATATTAAAGCTATTATTTTCGTAACGTATTTAATTATAAAAGGTATCGGAAAGTAGGAAAAGCTATATTATAAGACTAGAGTAATATTCTTCGTTATATTTATCTAAATACTAGCGAATAAAGCCTTTAATAAATCTTAATATAATATTTTTAAGCTAATACTTATAATCTAGCGGTATAAGTTACGATATAAATCTATATATATAAGTAAAAGTATAAAGAATAAAGAGAAAGGAAGCTAGTACTTCTAGAAGTTAAAGTAAATTCCCTATAGATATTCTTTCGTCGCTTCGGCTCTTTTACGTTTAATAGATAGGTCTAGTAGCCGGATAAAGATATTATAGTCTATAATCGGCTTTAAGGACCTTTTAGATAGTATTTCGGTTCTAATAGGCTTAGAAGGGAATAATAATTAAATAATAATTTATAAGAAATTTTAAGGGTAATAAGAAGAACGAATAAATAAGCCGCTAGGATTTATGCGCGCTAGGCTTACCGGGCTATACTAAATCGGATATAAGCTAGTTATATCACTATTTTAGGCTAAAGTGATAGACTTATAATAGAGCCGCTAGGATATATAAGTGTCGTGTTTCGGCTAGCTAGGCTATACCTAATCGGGCTTAGGTTAATTATCTCCTAAGAACTATATCCTCTATTCTTACCTACGCGGAAAGACCACGGTTTCCCTAGTATAATACTATATAGAACCGTGGTCTTTTCACTAGGACACCCTATTACACTATATCGGATAGTTAAAATTCCTTTCGTAAATTACGTTATTAGGCCTAGCGCTAGCCTTTTCGGCCCTCATTTATATAAAAAAGTTGACCTTTCCTAATTTAGATATATAAAAGTGCTAACTTATCACTTTAAATTACGGTTATTTAACGGTGTTCTAGTTTAAATATTATATTTATAATCTATTTCTTTATTAGTATTAAGAAACTTTATCAAATTAAGTTATATTACGATAAATTATAGTAGGTAATAATAATATTATATATTCTTAGTATCTTTAAATATATTAGTTATTATTAATTATAAAAGTTATTAATTTTAGATAATAGAGTTATAGAAATATATATTTATAACTATTACTAGACCTAGAGTGTATACTTCTTATCTAAATACTAATTTTTAAGGGCTAGATAAGGGCGGCCTTTAATTAGCCTAGTAAATCTAGCTAATTATAGAGATTATCTTAAGTTAAAGTAGGTTAAATTATAATATATTTACTATTTACTAAGCTAAACTTTAGGGTAGTTAATTAATTCTATTTACTAGGATTTATTAATTTTCTTAGTATATCTACCTTCTAATTCCTATCTTATTATTAAGATATAATCTATAAGTGATTATTTAGTTAATAATATCTTAAATTTCTTAGATTTTAGATATCTATTCTTTATCTATCTATAATAGTAATCCTACGAATTTAGTCGACCCTTTTCTCTACTTTCCGAATAAATAATTCCTAACCTTTAAGGTTTCTAAAAGCTAGTAGATATTTAATATTACCTTAAATTCTAAGTTTCTTACCCTAATTCCTTTACTTTTAATTCCTTCTTTACTTTAATATATTAGCCTAGGTCGATTAATAGCGTTTATTCTATATACCGATATATTAAAAGATAATTTTATTTCTTAGTAGTTAGAGACTAAATTTAGAAAGATAAAAAAACGACTAAATTAGAATAGTAACTAGATAGCTACTTACTAGGAGTAATTTAATTAAGTAGCTACTATAAAAACTAGTAAACTAGGGGTAATATATTATTAATACTATAAAGTCTTTAATTATCTAGTAAATAGGCGGTATAGAATAACTATACTTTATCGATATTTAGCTAGACTAACTTATTATAAATCTAGTATCTAGAAAGGTAATATTAAAGGACTACTTATAAATACTATATATATTATATAATTTTTCTATTATTTATTTACTAATAACTCTCTAGATTAATAGGTGTAGAACGTACTAAGTAAGTTAATAGTTTTTATATAAAAGGTATAGGAATAGAAGCTTTTATAACTACTTACCCTCTCCTATCTCCCTTTTAAGTTTATTAAATACCTAGAATTTTATAAAGTTATTAATTTTATCTAACTTACCCCGATATAACTATAGATCCCTTTTATAGTTATAATATAGGCTCGACTATAGCGGTATATCTAGGAATAGTAATAGTCTATTCTTAATAAGCTTCCTCCTAATATAAAGCTTTCGATTATATTAGATTACTAGATATCTCCGTTTCGATAGGCCTTTATAGCTATTACTAGCTACTTCCTCAACTAGTTATAAGAGTATCGAGAGGTTCTTTTTAGATTTAAACTATTATCTACCTTATATTTAGGTATTAACCTAAGTAACGTAGTTTTAAAGCTCCTCTATTAGTATAAGATTATAGATCGAGTATTTATAGTTACTACTAGTAATATATTAAATAATAATACTATAATAGTAAGTATCTAAGAATCACTCTAGTCGCTTAAGCTAAATAATAGTACTATAATCGTTCGGGTTCCTTATATTACCTATATTATCTAGCTTAGTCTAAATAATCTTCTTAGGAAGATAAAGGTAATTCTAAAGAATAAGAGTGCGGAGATAGACTAGTCTAACGACCGTATTCGATCTCTTCGTATAAGGTAATAAAAAAGAGAAATTATTAATACGCTTAATAAGGTATATCCCTATAACTCTACTTTTTTTATTATACTAATCCTTCTATTCTTATATAGGTCCGAAACCTTACTATCTATATTAACGTAAGTCCATAACGGAGAGAGTTATTCTATAACCTTCAAACTAAGGAGCTAAAGCTTATTCCGATCTAGGATATCCGAACTCGCTAGAATTCGACATTTTTAATACTCCGACGTGCTAAACGGCTCTAATTAACCTTTAATTAATTCTACGCTTAGTAAGCGAGAGTTATACTAGTGCGGATATCTATAGATATCCTTATTAAGGATATAGTATTAGAATGATATCCAATATCCTCAATTTACGGATATAGTATATAACCCGATATCTAATAGAGAGGATATACCGTAGTCTAATCCTAGCTAATTAGCGTATAGTATCGTAGTAGGTCTACACCTTAATTATAATATATTATATCTATATAATTACCCTTTACTATAGTCGTAAGTTCCCTTAGGTAGGCGAATAAGATCACACTCTCCCTTAATTTATATACCTATAGACTATCCCTTACATTTTTATCGATTATGTGAGCAATTTAGCAGATAATATGATATAGTCTAGTATAGACTATAACTGTTTAGGGGAATGTGATCTTATATAATCTTATGTAATAGGATTATATAAGATATGTTAAATAGGTTATACTTATCCTAAATAGGAAATAGGGTTGTAATAGAGACCAGAAAATAAAATCAGAAGTAAGTTACATTTTATTAAGAATAGAGATTAGGCATGTTTTTATACCTCTCTTAGGAGGCAAATCTGAGATAATCTATGATATCTTTATGATATCTATATTATCTCATTATGATACTAGGAGGCTGGCTATATTAACAATTTTACCGTATAGTGTATATCTAAGGATCTCTTAGATAGTACTGGTAAGATAAATATAGCATCTTTTCCTTCTATAGTATGCCTTACTAATATAATACACTATTATACCAACAGATTATTATATTAATTATATTATACCCTAGTTTCTATATCGCTAGCCCTTTATCGATCCCTATAAGCTCTTAATTAGACCTCTCCTATACCGAAAACCCCTTCGATCCTAACCTCGATCCTAGTCTTTTCGATAGCTAATAGATAGCTATATTAGTAGTAGAGTCTGACTTTATCTTACTAGCTATTAAATATAACTCCCTCTAACGTATCGGCCTAGATCGGAGGAAGTAGTTCGTTCTATTTAACTAGGCTTCTGTAGAGCCTATAAAGCCTAAAGCCTAACCTAGCCTAACCGACGAATAGGCTAGGCTTTAGGCCCGGTTCTTAGGCCTACGATAGGCTTTAGGCTTTTTTTTTAGGCCTATAGCCTATCGTAGGGGCCAATTAGGGGCCTATCCTTTAATAAATAGTATAAATATACTAGTCCCCTATAACTTTATAATTAAAGCATTTTTTACCTATAATTTTTAGTAATTCTCTTATAGCTTTTAGCTTAAAGTAAATAAAAACTAATAATACTAATAAAATACGTTAAATTTTTAACTTAATTACATACTAGTAGCTCTTAAATCTATTATCTATTATAATCTTCCTCTTCCTTCCTAATATATATAGTATAGATATAGTCTTTAGTAGCTATAGCGTATTAGGACTAGTATTAGCTTCCTTATTAGTATTAGTATTAATATCGATAAGATCTTTAGAAACCCTAGTATACTCTTCTATATCGCTTATACTATCTATCTTAATATCTTTAAGCTTCTTATCCTTCTCCTCTTTTAATACTTTAATCTTATCTAAAGAGAAAAACCTTTTAAGCTCCTTTACTTCTTATATCTCTAGCTTAAATTTTAATATATAAAGATATATTATTAGTTCCTAAATAGTCTTAGACTTTATTCGACCGCGGCGGTAATAATAGATATCGCGGGCGGTATTAAAAAGCCTTTCTATACTAGTATCTATTACTAGGATTAAGAGAATATCCTATATAAGTAAAGTAATCACTAGGAAACGGCCTTACTAATCTCTCTAGAATATAAGTAGCTCGGAATCGGTAATATCTACTAGTAAATTAGTATTTAATTAAGATAAATAGGGGTTTAATATACTACTATTAAAATATTAAGTTATTTTATCTCCCGTTAGCTTAGCTCTAGATTTATAGTTATTTAGTAGGTTATATAGTAATAAGCTCTATCTTACTTCGATAGAGGAGCTTTTAGGACTTTAAGAGCTAGCGAGACGCTTTTAATAAGGAACTAGTATCTTTTAGAAAGATATACGATATATATTATACTAATATCTATCCTAATTATCCGAAAGAAAGAATTAGAATCTATTATTAGGGGCTAATATAGTACTAATTATATAGATATATCCGCGGACTTTATCTATTTATATATAATACTTATTAAGCTTCTCTTAGCTAGCTTTAAAAGATATAAGTATTTACTATTTCTATAGTATACGCTTCCGCTTTAGTTATATTATTAACTTCTCTAAATACTCGAAAAGTATATTATAGATCCGGAATATAAAATACGCTATAATATCTCGAGTTTTTAAAAGCGCGAGTGTATAGTTAAAGAAATAGTTTAGTAATATAAAGGAGATAGTTAATCTAGCGCTATTCTTCGGTATCTAGTACTATTTCCTTATAGTTATAATCTATATAGAACGTTATAAAGAAATTATAGAGTCTTTTTACCTAGCGAAGTATTAAAAATATTAAGTTCTACTATATCTATACGTCTTAGATCGGTATAAGCCCTTACTCTAGCGGTTAGAGTTTTATAAATATATTACGATACTAGGGGCTTATCTAGATATATACTACTAGATACCGGACCTTATTTAAGGTATAGGAAATTTCCTACTTCTAAGTCTATATATTAGCCTTTACTAAGGCTAATTAATAGTCGGTCTATTTAGTCTCTATAGTATTATTAAGCGGAACTACTTTAAAATAATTAAGAAGCCGGTTTAAGCTAAGCTAGATAATATATATAAGATAGGGGGTTCGGATAATATTAACCTCTAGAGGTAAAGCCTACTATAGCGAATTAACTAGTATATTATTATTTAATATATTATCTATAGTTAATCTAAAGATTCGGTCTTAGATATTATAATTAATAAGGGTCTCTAGGAGAATACCGCTTATATTTACGCCTATATAAATACTAGAGAGGGGTTTAAACCTAAGAAGAACCTTATAGTATACCTAATTTATATTAATAAAATAGCTAGTAATAGCTATAAATACCTACCTAAATAGAGATATCTAATAGTCTAAAGTAATTAATATCTTTAAGTTTACTAGAAGTATTTTAAGCGTAGATTATTATTATTTTTTTTAATCTAAGTAGATAGTTAATAACGAATAGGATCGGCTAATAGGAGCTTTAGATCGGTTAAGGCTAATCGGGCTTTTAAGATTAAACGCTAAAAGATATAATACTTACCTAAATAGAATAAAAGGCGATTAAGAGTAATAAACTAGAGAATATTATACTCCTAGTCTTCTTATATAAAGACTATATCGCTTAATATATCCTTAGTTAATAAAAGTTAGTAATTCGAAATTAAATATTAAATTTAAATAAATATACTATTTTTTAAATAAATTTTAATATTACCCCCTTCTATTAGTTTATATATACTACCCTTATATAGGAAGAAGTCTTAAAATATCTTATTATAGTTATTATTCTATAACGCCTATCTTTCCTATTAATATCCTTCTTAATAGTATAAGGGTATTTAAGGATCGCGGAATAACGCTTATATATAACTTTTATAGTACTATCTATACTATATATAACCTAGATATAGTACTTCTAAATATCGGAAAGGTAGTTTAAGTCCTAACTAATCTTACTTTTAGATCTATAGTCGGTTTATAACTACTATTCTACCTAGTCGCTATAACTTATTTTATTATAAAATATATATAGCCTTCTCCTATTAGGTCTAACGCGTTTAAACGTTAAAAGGGCTATAAAAAGAATAGGCGATCGGAGAAAGGAGTTTTTAAGTACGTTAAAGGTCTATTAGCTACTAGAAGGGGTAGTAGAGTAGTTATTCGGGGTAAGATATACTAAATTATTAAATTCTATATTATATAAAGATAATATAAACTCGGATTACTAACTTTAGGATATTATAACGTAAGTAAAAAGTATAATAGTAAAGGGTAAGAATAGAAGGATAAAGGGGGGATATATTATAAAGTGTTAAAGCTCGCTATAATAATATAATAAGTAGATAGATAATAAATCTATATATTAATCGAAAACACTTACTAGTTTCTTATTAGATAAATACTATATATTAAATAGATATAGCCTATAAAAAGCCTATAAAAAGCCTATAAAGCCTATTAATAGCCTATTTAAGCGCGATTTTCTTAAAAATATTTCACCTAGTCGGATAAGGGATATATATAAACGTCTATAATTCGCGTACTAGGTAAGTTATTAGATATATTAAATAAGGATAAAAGAAAAGAGAAAAAGGGCTTTCTTTTTATATTAATTATATAGAAAACTAAGTAAGAATAAGATATTTCTATTTATATTTATATTTATTCTAGAGTATATATAGACTCCCCTCTACTATAAATATATATTTCTAGTAGTCTATAGTTAATAAATGCTCGAATTAATATAACACTACTATAAGATAATTAATATTGATTTTTATTAGTTATTAATAGAATATAAAGCCTACTAGCCTTATATTTAGAGTATTTTTTATAAATTTCTAACTTATTCTAGTGAAAATATAGTAATATTTAATAGATAAACTAGAATAGTTATAAAAAATAGTCATTTATTTTAATAACTTAGTAGGTTTATAAACGCTAAGACTAGCTTTTTATACAATTGTGGGCTTTCGAAGGGGCCTAATAGGGGCCCACGATGGGCCGGGGGTTGGGCTTTAGGCCCAAAGGTTCGACCCCCGGCCCACTGTGGGTTGGGCTTTGCGGAAGCCTAACCGGGCGTGTTAAAATGAATGAATTCGGGGGTGGTCCCACTTTTTTCTCCTATACTTAACGGCAAAACCCTAATGGATTCCACCCCCGAATTCCGCTCCCCTATGGGATAGAATATTTTGTGAGTCTGAGGATAATATGTCCGAGATAAGCAAACCTAGTAATACCATTATTGTCAATGAATGGCCCACAGTAGTACTCCTTCGCGGTCTCGCATACTCTGTCGTCTTCTCGTCTGACAGGTTGCGGCGACGAGTACCCTCGCATGTATTGATACCTTTCTATGACCTCTGGACGAAGTGGTCCGAGTAAGGCTATTATTTCGGCGATATGTAGTATAGGATCGTGGCGACCTGGTTGATCGTGGGTATGCCGAAATAGCTCTTTGCCTTCGGTCGTGACCCCTGTGTAGTACGCGTAGGGCCGAGAATATTGATCAATAGTGAGGTTGCATGAATAGCGAGTCCTCCAGTCTCATAACCTGTGCGAGCCTACTGGCTACTAGGAGAGATCATGAAGAGACAACATGATGGTATTGTTGGATGTGTGTAGCTCTAAATCTGTGTAAGGAGACAGGAGGGAAAGAAAACAATAAACTTGGTACTATAGAGGGTCGTGCCATCTATGGCAGATTCAATATTCAAGCACTTGAATTAACAGCTGTACCTCCATGTAACAGCATTTGTCAGATCACGAGGACGAATTGCACGTTCAACTCAGGCAGTAAGGCAAAAGGTTCGCCTGTCTAGGTGATGTTCATCAGAACAGCCTTGATGTTAGAATATGCTTCAAGCCCCGCCTGTCCAAGCTCCCTCCCAATTCCGCTCTGCTTCACACCCCCAAACGGCACCCGGAAGTCACTATTGTTGGTGGCATTGACAGACACCATACCAACCTTAAGTTGTGGCACAATGCGGTGGATTCTGGCATTATCACGAGTATAGATAGCAGCAGCGAGGCCATAATCTGTATCGTTTGCCATTTTGATAACGTCATTCTCATCATTGAATTTGATAAAGACACCGAATGGCCCGAATATTTCTTCTCGGTACACGCGCATTTTGGAATTGACATTCCCCACAACAGTCGGCGTGATGAAGTACCCCTTGTTATTCGGCCTGTTATCTGCTACTGTACCGCCTGAAAGAATAGTAGCGCCTTCCTCCTTTGCAGCCTGGACGTACGAGAGGATCTTGTCGAACTGCTGTTTCGAAACCTGCGCTCCCTGTGACGTTTGATTGTCGAAGGGGTCGCCGATGACGTTGACACTAGTGGAATAAGCGACAAATGTGTCCATGAACGAATCGTAGATATTCTCGTGCACAAAAACCCGGGACGTTGCTGTGCATATCTGGCCCATGTTTCCCATCACGCCAAAGTGGGCCGCTTTGACGGCGTTTTCGAGCGGGGCATCGTCGAAGATGACTAGTGGGCTTTTGCCGCCAGTCTCCAGGGTGATATTCTTCAAGGTTCTGCTAGCTACCTTCATAATCTGCTTGCCAGTAGCTGTGCTTCCGGTGAAGGCGATCTTATCGACTTCAGGGTGCTGGACGAGTGCGGCTCCTGCTTCGGATCCGTGGCCATTGATAATGTTAAGAACGCCTGGCGGGAATCCGGCTTCTGCAACAAGGTTGGCGAAATACAAAATTGACAGCGGTGTTTGCTCCGAAGCTTTAATTACAATCGTGTTGCCGCAGGCAAGGGCTGGACCAAGTTTCCATGAAGCCATTCCGATGGGATAGTTCCATCTATGTCGGATAGATCAGTCAACTTGATGCTCATTATACCGTGGGAGCGAGGGGACTAAATACGGAATAATTTGGCCGCAGACACCGATAGGCTCGCGGACTGTGTACGTGAACTTTGCGCGGGACGTCTCGATGGTCTGACCATAGTGCTTGTCGGCCCAACCTGCATAGTAGCGCAAGACACTGCACACCTCTTGTATATCCCCCACGGCTTTGCTGTAGGGCTTTCCATTATCCAAAGATTCAATGGTTGCAAGAACTGTCTGGTTACGCTGGACGATGTCGGCAAGTTCCATCATAAGCTGGCCGCGCCCAGTGCCGTCTATGTCATGCCAAACCCCGCTCTCAAACGCAGCGCGGGCTGCACGGACGGCTGAATCAACATCATCTTCCGTCGCAGCATAGACTGAAACAATTTCATACTCGGTTCTAACCTCAAACGATTTAGTAGTGATATAGTTGCCGGGGTGTCA
The DNA here is from genome assembly GCA_002072365.1 of Penicillium flavigenum. Classification (NCBI taxonomy): domain Eukaryota; kingdom Fungi; phylum Ascomycota; class Eurotiomycetes; order Eurotiales; family Aspergillaceae; genus Penicillium; species Penicillium flavigenum. The sequence continues at coordinate 12,722 of MLQL01000052.1, forward strand.
TTTTGGAAACTTACGTCGGATTGATTGACACAATCTTTTGGCCGTTGCTTGATGTCACCCATTTGTTGTCAATGAACAATCCGAGGGGCTGCTCATAGGTGATGCCATTCGGAGCGGTGATCTTTTGGAATAGATTTGACATTTTGACAAGGGGGTCGTGTAGAAACATTCAATGACCGAAAATTGGAAGGGAGATGGTTCTCCATAGCCTTGGAAGTCTTATGACACTTCAGAAAGAGAAATAGTCCTGGTTTGATACGACAGGTATGTAAGACATTTGTAATTACGACTCGAGTGACGTGGCCTCATGCACGAAAAGGATCCATCAAGCAAACCTTGATATCCAACCTCAGCCCATGCAGCTGCAAGGAATGGAAGACTCTCAGATTTGTTGTTTGTCATTTATACGCATTCTTAGTACTAAGTACACTCGACTTAGACTTTATATTTTTGAGACAGGAGGTCCATAAAGTTCTAATGAGACGAGAAAATAGAGGAAAATCAGTGATATGTGTATGACTATGGGAAGAATCTCTGGAAGCTAAGTCAAACAACACCTAACCTCGAAATTAATCACGGAAATGTTTCACCGAAAACCCAGCCATCTGTGTCCCAGCATTGGGATCGGTAGGCGACCGTGACCAGTTCTTCTTGATTCGCGCTCGCGTCCACTCCGGAGCGGGGATATCAATTTCATTGTTCTTGCCCTCCTTGTAGTAACCCAGGCGACGTAGGAGGGGACTGTCAAAGGTTTTCAAAACCAGTCGATCACTAGGCCGCACAAAGTACAGAAGTCCTAAACGGTCCTGCGCCTGTTGGTCTTTGGGAGGGACCGTGACGCGATGAACGCCACTTTTCAAGTACCCGTTGGAAAGGATGGACAGCATATCAGCAATGTTGACAGACAAGGTGCCTTCGGGAATCCGAATCCACTCCCAAGGGGAATCGTCGTGCTTCTTGACCTGAAGAGCTGCAACAGGCTGCTGAAAAAGGAAGGTAATTGTGCCGTTGTCAGTGTGACCGCGGGAATAGAGGTCCTTGAACTGCTCATTCACCTCTGCCGGACGGGCGCGGTACATCATGTAGCGTAGACCGCTATCGCAATTCGACTCGTAAAGATGACCGTTTGAGATCTGGCCTTCGGGGAGCTCCAGGATTATGGCGAGAAGCTGTAGCAACTTGTACCCCACATGCTCGTGGACGTGGCGATGAAAGCGTTCAATCTCACGCCAGTGCTGACGGAATATCTCTGGGTGTTCGCGTTCATACTGCGGCAAGAACTTCATGACGTTGTAGAATTCAATGTTGTCCCATAGCCCCGGGAGGACCTGAATAGACCCCAGTGGCCGGTAGCCATTGTAAATGCCCTCTTCGAGAGGTGCTCGGTAGGACTTACGCACATCCTCCGGGAGGGCGAAGAATTCGCGTCCGATCGCATATTGGCGATTAATCTCGTCTTGGGTTAAGCCAAAATTGGTGACATAGAAGAAACCTTTTCGTGTTAGTGTCAATAGAACTTTGCCGGTTGGCAAGGGCTTACTTACCCGCGTTGTGCGCCGCATCTTTTAACTGAGCTGCCAGTCTTTCTTTACCTCCGGGCGTATCGAATTCGCCAAGATCTATGATAGTCAAGTCCGCATAGTTCACTATTTCACCATCGTATATGAGCCCAAGAAATAGAAATATCATTTAGGTCAGGACTCACAGGGCTCCTTGCTCTCTGGTGGATGGACGTATGGCTGGAGTGAACCGGCTTGAGTCTGTGTCGTTTGTGTAGCCATATTCTTGGGATTGAATGGTCCTGACTGGAAGGACGGGAGGGACTGGAACGGCTGAGAGGGAATAAAACAGGCATACCTGATAGTAATTTTATATCTACTGTACCTGGCAACTAGGCGTAACATGTGGAACGAGAGAAATACCTATTAATGCTGCAGTTGCATACATCATGCAGCACACGATCCAAATACATGTCATCGATGCCTCTATCGAAAACAATCGACGTAAATTGAGGGATACTTCAACTCATTTAGTGGCCAGTCATGTTTGTTTCCTTTTATACAGTCACAACAATCACTATTGTTCTGTTGACATTGACCTCAAGGAAGCAGATATCCGGCAGTGCAGGACTCACACTTGACTGACTTACAATCCATATCCCACTACAATAATAACGCAATTACAGGCCTGTAAAAGTTGCTGTAATGCTTAAGCCTACGATGTCTGTCTGAGTCAACCACGGGGAAGAGTATGGCTTACGATCTTTGGTTCAGCCAGCCACGGGGAAGGGTATGCGGTCATTGCCAAGTACCAGGTACTGCATGCGGGGAAAAGATCGGCAAGGTACATTAGTGGCTTGAAGCGCAGATACGCGCATAACTAAGGCCAACCAAGTCCCTACGAATTTTAAGCTGAGCCCACTGTGCCCTAGACGTTGATCTTCATTGGGGAAGCTGACATGCTGCACAGACCACAGACCACACAACATCCCCACTTCATTTGAATAAAACCAAAGCTAACAACTCTGAACTAATTCCGATGATACTGACTCAATACAAAACACGATGATTTTTGCACTAGGCCCCGGGTTGAATAGCGAGAGGACCAGGGAACCGACCACGTATGTTGTAGATCAAACTTAGAATTGAGGACTGGAAAACTGAATATTTTCGATAACCTGCAGTCTTTGTTGCTGCTGCAGGCGCCGGTGAGTAGACTCTCCCTCTCCCTATAAAATTCCTGTCCATGAATAGCTATCTCTGGTCTTAATCATCTCTTGCCAGTGTATTGTGATAAAAACCAAATCTGAAATCGGAAATGACTCTGACTCAAGTCCATCCAACCGACGTCCGGTTTGTTTCTGGGCTCTCGGGCTACTTTCATAAAGACCTTCAAGCTGTGAAGTTGAGTTCCGACTATGATCCCCTAGTGGACAACATCGCTGCCGTAACCCCAGGATTTGAAAATGTGGTCCAGACAGGCGAAATCATTTCCATACTTATTCGTCTCCCTAATGGCTCTGTGGCAATCGGCGATTGTGCAGATGTTATTTTCTCGGGGGCTGCATCGCGAGACCCTTTATTCATCCCTGCACAGCATCTCCCGTACTTGAATGCTCTTGTTAAACCCTGGCTTCTTAAACGCGATGTTTCTCTTTTTCGTCCTAATGCTATCGAGGTTGATGCACCATGGCAGGCTTTGGGGAATAAAAGGCTTCATACCGCTGTTCGATATGGCCTTACTCAAGCACTACTGTCGGCTACAGCTCTTGTCTGGCACTGTACTATCTCCGAGATCATCTCGCGTGAGTGGATGGTAGCTATAAGTGCGCATTCTGTGGGAATCCTTGCATCCTGCCACCGCAATGACCAACTGCAATTGGATCGAATGATTATGAAACAAGTGGCACTTTTGCCTCACGCATCCTTCGTCCACGTTAATGATATTGGACCGAAGGGGCAAACCCTACTTGACTATATACACTCTGTGTCGAGACGAATCCAGGAGCGCGGAAATCCGAAGTACCACCCACAACTGCACTTTGATGTCTATGGCACAATCGGGGACGCTTTCGTCGATGACGAGGTCCCGGGCTTCTTGCAGCTAGTTGAGCGCGCTGCCTATCCCTATGACATTCTTATTGAATCACCTATTATTGCAGCCACTAGGGAAGCTCAAATCAAGCGTCTCCATCAACTAAAGAAGAGCCTCAATGCTCGAAACATCAACGTCAAAATTGTCGCGGACGAGTGGTGTAACACTCTCCAAGATGTACGCGAGTTTGCTGAAGCCAACGCGGTGGACTTTGTGCAGGTCAAGCTCCCCGACCTTGGTAGTCTCCATAACTCAATTGATGCGGTCTTGTACTGTCGATCGCAGAACATCGGATGTTGTCTTGGAGGATCTGCGAACGAAACCGACGTCTCAGCGCGGATTACCGCCCAGGTCGCATTAGCAACGCAACCGAACTTTCTTCTTTCAAAACCCGGAATCGGTGCCGATGAAGGTTTGATGATCTTGACAAATGAGATGCAACGAACCTTGGCGTTGGTGGACACATTTGACTGCGTTCGCGGGCAAAATGTTCACTGAGTGGGCAGCGCTGTTAGCAATCAAACATAAAATAACTAGCATAAACATGTATCAAGATATAATTAAACTGGAATGTAGCTCTGAAACTGAAGACTAAAGCTATTTTAATACAAGACCCCTTCAGTAGATATTATTCGACTCCGTCCGACCAGCTCAGCTCTGAGCCTTGTCCTCATGATAGAAATTCGCTTCCAAGTAGTAATTATTCTCCGCCAACGTGAACGATGCATGAGCGGTCTTCAGCCAAGGCCACTGGACATATTGCATGGGACTAGTATTTGGCTTAATACTGAGATTTCTGTTGGTTTCCCATAAGTCAGTAATCCTGTATTAATCGTCACAGTAGAAGATAGTGCATTACATAAAGAGCAATTTGCAATGCAGATAATTTTGTCCATGAAGTGAGTAGTATGACCCGTCCTCGCCGATCGTCAATGACATGGCACCAACTCGAAGCTCGTCACAGGTTTCTTTGATTTTGCTTAAATAGGTAATACGTTGGGCATCAATCCACCGCAAGACAAGAGCCCTGTTTGCAATGTGTATTATATCGGCATGTCAAAATGTGATGCATAAATAGGCGTGGCCGAAAACAACGTAGTGGAGCTAGTACAATCAGCTCATAGACCTCTGTGAGGAGATGGATGCAGAAATCAGCCCGTCCCACGTCATGCGCTAATGTACAAAGTAGGTCTAAGCCACAAATAGTGGGGTGAGGGCAGCTGGACCATTCCATGTTTTTTATAAATGCAAATTCTCCATCGCCATTAATGGATGAGACTACTGTACGTGTTAATTAAATGGTACATGCGTAACGAATTGGCTCATATTCAATTTTACCGTTATTATTATTACACAAATGTTTCTTGTCGAGGACCGACCGATACGCGGGGTTCAGCCTTTGGTAAGCTGTTACAAAGCGTGATAAGAAGATACAGTAACGAGTATTCTTCGACTGCATTCATCTTCACCCTCCTCGTGTCTATTTGTCCACTACAACACCCAACCGTTTAGAGTCCATCATGACTATCATTACCGCAGCCCAGTCGCGCGAGCCTTCATTTACAAAAGAAACCCTGGGGACTTTCAGCGGCGATGTGTATTTCAATCACCTGCACAAAGACGAGCATATATCAATTCTTGATGTCAAATTTTCCCCATGTGCTCGGACACATTGGCATGGTCACGAAAAAGGCCAGCTCCTTGAAATAATCACTGGATCTGGGTGGGTCTGTGATAGAGGACAGGAGCCCCGGAGAGTCAAAGCTGGTGATACTGTTTGGTGCCCCCCTGGTACAGTCCACTGGCATGGGGCGGATGAAGGCAGTTCGATGATTCATCGTGCAATTTCATTTGGGGGCATGGACTGGCAAGATCCAGTTTCAGAAACCGACTTGAAGGGTACCCATTAAGTAGGTATAATTGTCCCATTGTCCTCTGCGCACTGGTTCGGATACTGACTTGCCCAGCCCTAGCGATCTTGACACGCCGAAAAATATATCTGAAAGCCGCCCTGAACGATGGGCAATATTATGTATGTAAGTTGCAGAAAGGCCAATAAGCGTGGGTCAAATCTGATTATCGCAGTGCCGGTGCGTCAATAGAGGTACCATGCATGTTGGAATATACGGGTTGTATCTATCCCAGTAGGATCAGAAGAATGAAAGACAGTTTTAATGGAAAGGCGATATAGATGGAGAAAACATTGTATGTATTGACTGTCTCGCACTGGGAGAGGAGGAAGAGAAGGAAAGGAGAGAGCTATCAAACATGTGGGTTCTATCACATAGTGATGCCTCAGGCATCCGCCAAGTTTCGGTATTAAATCACGATTTCGGACTCTAGGTAAGAATGTGATTTATTTGACTCAGACATCGAAACCAGGGATGAGAAACGAGAATAAAAGAACATATTCGTGTACGAATTTCTTCAGGATGCTGTGCCGTATGTTAGGAGGGAGCCGTGAGACCGTTTTGTCAAAGTCATCCTGAACAACCCATCCCTTTAAGCTAGCAATGACACCCTTTTTTTGCTCGTTGGATAGGATCTTATACTTGCTTTCTCTCTCATGTGTTGAACTTCGTGTGGAGGGCACTGCAAAATAAGTTACGGCTGGAGCTCCACTGTCTTCCTGTCGAAGTTTAATTCAGCATTCCTGCAACCTGGTCTGAGCAGGGGAAAAGACTGAGCCGTCATGCCATATTTCAGGCATGGGGTTTTAGGAGACCACAGGATAGGCTTACAATGATGTCCGAGCCTGAAGCGGCCGCAAAAAGCGTACATGCCGAAGTTAGGTCTAACTCCATGCTCCAGACTGGAGACGGGATCTTGGTGTGCGACTGTGGCAGTGGGACAGTGGTGCGTCTTCTTGTTCCCGTGTTCCACCACGATTGGAATCCGAGTGTCAGGGGCTGGGCTCTATTAACAATTCACCTCAAGGATATCGCGTCATACCTTGTCACAATCCTACCAGTTTCAATTTATCGAGGATAACTGCTATACAAGGCAAGTGATATGCTCTTCGCTTCGATTATTATACCTATCCGGAAGCTGACATGATGCAGGGGCAAAATGTGGAGGTGCGGCTATCGACAGTCGACTTTTTGATCTTATGAGAACGCGACTCCCTCAGTAAGCCTTCAAGCACCTGAATTATCTCATCGGCCCGGGGGCGAGTTTATGGCAGAGTTCGAAAAGGTAAAAAGGGGCTTCCGGAGTCCAGGAGACGGGCCTTTCGGTTTGCCACTTCGTATTAGGAGGGGCCGGGAGGCTTGCAGAATGCCATACTTTAATCAGGAGTAAGTACTACGAGTTTATCCTTACAGGCAAAGACGTTCAATCACTATTTGACCGAGTTATCCGCAACATCATTGGCCTGATCAACTCGCAGATGGCAGATGCAGAGAGAGAATGCGGCCGTCCGGTTATCAACGTAAGAATACTACTGGTTCAGATTTACTTCTGCGATAGGGCTAAGATTGTCATCCAGAAAGTTGTCCTTGTAGGAGGATTGGCATCGTCACCTTACCTTCAAAGAGAACTTCATATGTGCTTTAGAGTTGGGAGAATGCTGTCTATGACAGTTGCACCTGGGAACCGTAATTTTTCTCAATGGTGATTGATGATCGGTCTAGCTAACATACCGCAAGCACTATGGCTGTTGCTCATGGTTCGGCACTCGCAGCCATGCACGAAGTAGAGGCCAGAAGGGTCAGAAGTCCTCGTCATTACGGAGTTGGATGCCCGGGACACCCAGGTATGATTTATTCCCAGTGCATAAACGGTCCAGATCATTTTAATGGGAAAATAGAAGCAGATATAGAATGGGTAATCACCAAGGTGGGTCATGCAGTCTAATTATATTTCTTTATACTATTGGTGAAGGCATTTCTGACGTAAATATTATCCGGACAAGCTATATGAACAAGGACATATCTGTACCCCTAGATACCCTTGGTTACATCAGCTGTACCAGGAGGGTCATGCCCAGGTGATGACCATCCCCCTCTATTCTTGCGAACTATCCAGTCCGCCGCCCACTACTCGATTCAGCGGTACGAACCTTGGGCATGAAGCATAGAATTATATACTTGCTAACTTAATTCAGGTATAACACTCGAGGGGTTCATTCTTGTCAATTTCTCGTGTCTGGAGCTTGGTCTCCTTCATCGAGGGGGTGCGACTAGTCGGATGCTCTATGAGCCGAACGACTTTGTCAAGTACCTTTATGACGCGGAAAACAGAACTTTGAGCTTTAGGGTGGAGGTACTTGGAAGATTGATAGGCCAAAAAACCCTCCAGTTGCGCTTTTGAAATTACACATAGCAGAAGGCATGATGTTTGACTTGGGGGTCGTGATCACCCAGGAATAGCAACTACTAGTACTGCCAATTCTCTTTCACATATGCCAAAACAACCCATCGCTGTTCGATTGTCTTGTAGTAGATAGACCATAATCCGAGATAAATAGACCATACCAATGTAGCCGGAGGGGACCGGAACTGCAACAATGTGAGCAAAAGATCAATGCTCTCCGGGAAAATGGACTCCATAATAAAACCATGATTGAATGTACTTTCCTTTTCGAACTACGTATCGCCAAAACTGGTGAAGTCCTCACAACTCCCACCGCATATCCGCCTTCGCTCGACTATTATCTTAGTTTCTAAAACCGTCGATAAGGCAATTCCCTCGCCATCCAAATCCCAGATGGCAAAGGGTCCAAACCAGAACATATTGCAGGATAGGTCCACAGCCCTATGAAAATCAGTACTTCGACTAAATAGATAAAGAAATCAGGCCAGGTTGAGTTTTATTGATCTCCTACTTATCCAAAATAAAGCACCCGTGCCGAAAGATAGCATATTTGTCGGTACGGACTGCTTTGTAGGAAGAAATGGAAATTGGGTGTGGGGGTGATAACTATAAAACACGCTAATCTAGCGTGACGGCCCCAACTAATGAAAGCAGCCATAGTATGCGAAGTGCCGAGGCTGTAGTTCAGTAAGCCAGTAAAATCTCACACAGGGGGGAAAGGGGAAAGTAAAGCCAGCTCGAACGGGAGTCAGTCGGGCGGCTTGGGATCGGGTCAGGGTCTTGAAACACGGGAAGCTAGCGAGATCACTGTAACCCTACGATGTATACTCACGATCTACATGAAGTATTCCAAGGTTGGCTGCATTTTGCGAGTTAATCAAGCATAAACAATATACTTCTAGGCAAGAGGGAAAAGTATAAATCATCAACGCCCGCTCTTCAAATGCCTATACAACGTCCTTAAACCCTCTCAATCCCATCATCCCAGGACCCCAAAACCAAAAGCCAATATGTCCTTCAAGCTACTGCTCACTACCGTCCCGGCACTGGCAATTGCCTGCACCGGCCCCGCAATCAATGAGAACGGCCTTGATTTCATCAAGAGCTTTGAGTCCTTCCAACCAAATGTCTACGATGACGGCTTCGGCAATCCCACCCTCGGCTATGGCCATCTCTGTGGCGACTCCACTTGCTCGGAAGTGACATTCTCTCAACCACTGACTGAGGAGACAGCCAGTCAATTGCTTGCCAATGACCTAGTGGTAAGTTTTCACAAGGGCGCTCTGCCCCCTTGGAAACATTACACCACGCTATATTAGCTGGTCTTCCAAGGTTGGTATGTAGTGAATAAACTATCTAACAAGAATAACAGAGCTACCAGGATGGCGTAACAAACGCCCTTGCCACCGCGGTCACCTTGAACGACAACCAGTACGCGGCGCTCGTATCGTGGACTTTCAACGTTGGCAACGGGAACATGCAGTCATCCAGTCTGATCAGCCGCATGAATGCTGGTGAGGATATGGGGACTGTGGCGTCTGAGGAGCTTCCGAAGTGGAACAAGGCTAATGGGGACGTTGTTGCTGGGCTGACGCGCCGCCGGGCCGAGGAAGTGGCGCTGTTTGGTGAGGCTTCCGAGACAGGAGCTTTGCCTGTTGGCTGTTAAGTCAGGAGTTGTAAGATTAGATTTAGGCTATCTTTTAGTGGAAATACAGAGGGGGGTAAATCCAGTATTGATTAAGCAATGCCTAAGTTCACTCTCAATACGAGTTCGATATTATATACAAGTCAATCTAGCAGTGATAACCGCAGTAGTTTGCAATAGATCAACGAAATTGAGGATAATAATGGTAGCCACTGTTACCCGCATAGGGAGGACTAATCACCAACGAAAATAAAATGGAGCTATCCAAGCATCTAGATACTGTCACACCTGTCCCCCGAGGTTGAGGTTGCCGAACATTTAACGTGAAAAGTGCAAAACATCCTTCATGTTGTTGAAAGAAAGAGCTGCAGCTAGATAAGGTCGTGTCTGGTGATGAGTCCAGTAGAGCTTGCAGAGTAACCACTCCAGCTTTTGCTTCGGAAACCCCGGGTACCCATCAAGGTCGATCCGCAGGTTGTATCCGAGAGCCACTAAAGCGCGCTCATGATGTCTGCGAGGTGTGCTCGGCTATGAATGTACGCCGAGGCTTCCTGAAAGGTCTCCGTGGTGTACCACGGCTCCAGTTTGGTCAGGACAAGAATAGAGCGGTGAATGATGTTGACTGTAGAGCAGGTTAGCGAAGGTTCTATACTGAGTAGTGGACAGCTTACTTTTTGCGAAAGGCAAACGATCCAGCACATCCCTTGGGTCAACAGCAGGCCTGTCTGCTGCCTACTGACCCGGAACATTCCATGGCCAACCCCCTGGTGTCGAGGTCGCAATATTGGCGTGGATGTTACGGTAGGAGTACTTCCAGAACTTGTCATCGCTGCTCCAGGTAAACTCTGGGATATCGGCTAAAGCACCGCTGTCGGATCACTCAGTGATAAAGTTGACGTCCTGTGCTTCTTAGAGCCTCTGGCTTCTTGTGTCATATGTAATAGGGGAGGATGTTGAAGGAACGTTCACCTTGGTCACATGGGTATAACCAAGAAGGCCGGCGGCAAATCCGCCGAAGAAAACGTTGTTAATATCTGCCTCTCGCAGGATGTGTGTAATTTTCAATCGTTCACTCAGTTCGACTTGAATTTTCACTCTACCCTACTCTACCAGGTTATGGCCCGGTCAACCTCGAAGGTCGTCCTTATCCGGCCTTCTCAGATATTTCAGATACTCTCATTCCACTATTTGTCGTTTGACCATGGGGATTCCAGTTACAGAAAGGCCTGCCTCCCTCAGGAAGTCTCCCCGACCGAAGTTTGACAAACGTCAAGAGCCCAGGCAGCTGCACAGCCTAGATAAGTCTGAGGTTCCAAAGCCTCTAGCGGACGAACCCCAAGAACCCAACCAGCATAACAAACCACGCCAATCCGAAGTAACCAATATTCCGCTGGACAACAAGACATCGCCTTGCTACAATTCTCGGATCACGGCAGCTTTGAAAGCACTTGTCCGTAAGAACATCATGGTAGAATATGGGGCTCAGGTTCAGCTCAGATGTGGTTGCGAGGAGGTTCCGGTGGTCGGTGTTAAGTTGTTTCATCACCAAGGGGGTGGCTCTATTAACAGAACTATGATAGGTCGTGGAATGGGCAGTACCCGATGAGCAGTTGTCGTCAGCGTCCCGGATCCCAGTCGAGCCCTACGTCCTTTCCCAGCTCCGAATATATATTTCTCGAGCAAATTTCTGCCAACACACATACACTCTAAAACCACACCAAAGAAATGAAAATAGCAAGCATTAAAATATTCAAATATGCCCAGCAACTTGGAATCCAAGAAAATAGAAAAGATAAAAAAGATAAAAGAGACAAGGAGAAAAAAGACAAAAGACCAAAAAAAATAGTTTCCCTGGGAATCGAACCCAGAACCTTTCCGGAACACTTGCTAAGGGCAATTGTTAACGGAAAATCATAACCGCTAGACCAGGAAACTGCTTGATGGAAGAAGCACAATATCATGGTATTTTAAACGGAAAACAAAGGGAACAGCTTTGGGAACATTAACAGTAATAGTTCCTCCATTTTCATGCCACTTGAGTATGCATCAATTGGCAGGATGTTTTTCGGTAAGCGAGTTGTCCTTTTAGACATTCCTGTGTGAAATACATATGGCCCTTATGTATTTACGTACTGTTACCTAGGTACGAAATAAATAGACCAAGGGGTTCACAGACTAAGACCATGCATTGACTATATGGCATGTGGTTGGTTCTCCAGGAAGAGTATTTCCTAGGAGGGTGCCTTTCATAGGAAACTAGATACCGCCTTCAAGGCGGTCACAGCCTATGCCTCAATGGATGTAAACATGCATGGCAACCTTTCGAAGCTACAATGATAGTAGAGCTATACTACAACCATTTAGTATATATAGGAGCCGTGAAAACTGCTCAAGTTGTGAATGTACTACTAGTATGGGTATGGGTCGATCATTAATCGGACAGATAATGGTATGAATTGGTATAGATAAGAAAGACACGACTCTGGTCATTTCTAACATGATTGGTCCTCCACGATACTGTATACTAATCTAACTTTGGGAGTTTCGCCAGCGAGAACCACCCAATCTCCGAGGTGGTTCACCATCCACCTCTTTCCCCATTCACCAGCATCTCCCCCACCAATCTCCCACGCGCTCCCAGAACGTGGGCAGACCGGGGTCGTCCTCCACCTTGACTAACTCGCGCAGTGGAGACTGCACGCGGGGGAAGACGTATGGACGGCCGCGGCAGCGGCGACGGCGAGACTTTCCCGAGACACTGCCAAACTTGTGCTTGGCAATTTGGCGCTCGCAGATGGCGAGCTGCTCGCTCAGCTCTCGTTGCATCTCCTGTAAACCGCGGTAGGTTACCAGCAGCTTGTGGAGGTCATTTAGCGCTGGTTTGCGCTTCTTCCTCGCCTAGTAGCAAGCACATGTCAGTTTCTGTACAAAATCATAAACTGATTTAAGGGAAAGTGAACTCACCCGCGAGGAATCATGCTCGGCTGAGCGCTTTCTCTTCCTCATGCCTGATGGCTGTCCTGAGTCAGATTGTGTACGTAGATCAGTTGAAGCTGGGGTGGAGACCTACCAGTGAGGGTTGTTCATACTCACTCCCGCTGGTATCCATGTTGCTTTGCATAGGGGATGCAAAGAGAGATGTGAACATGGTAGGAAATAAGCCAGAGGTGACATGGCAATCTTGTATGGATTTACGCAGTCATTCTATAGGCAACGCACTTGGGTATTTGAATAGCTATTGTGCTCATTATGCAGAAAAATAACATACTAGGATGCCGCTAAATGAACAAGGTCCGCTTCTCTCATTCACTACAAGGACAATAGGAATTCAACGAACAATAAGAGACCCTGTGAGAAAGGCCAGCCGATTTGAAGAACAGTTTTATTATAAAAGAAGATTGTTTGCTTCGCGTGCAAAAATAGATTCAACTTAGACTAAGCAATACCAAGAGCTACATAATAAGAAAGCAAGAAACAAGTGATGCGAAAGCAAGAGATTCACCGAATAAACGATAAATTGACTAAAGATCGTATAGTATCGTCGAGGGTGGCCAATGATGCCAGGCTGGAAGTCCTCGATATTCTTTGAATAGAAAGCTCAAATATCATTGCTCGCTCAGGATTCCACTCTATAATTATGTCTTTGAGTATGTAGCTTTGAATAAGATATCTATTGGTCTATACTCTATAAGGCTACTCGACACAAAAATTCCCATTTTGCTTAACTAGATCATGCTGCTCGCACTTTAAAGCAAGGCCAGAACTTGCCAGTCTGAACATTGACAGTGTTGACAATATTTTGGTGGTGAAAAACAGAGAGCCCTTGACGCATTCCAGGCTCTCCAATCTTAAGCTGTTCCAAAATCTCCGCCACAGCCAGGTAAAGGACGCCAATATTACCATCTTCAATCTTCACTGAAATCCCAACAGCACCCTTTGCTCCTAGAGATCTTGTTTGCTCACACTCCCGGATACCAATCCCATAGCAGCCATCCGCCCCAAGTTTACCAATCAGCAAGCCCTGGAATGCAGTCATGAGGATTGTACAAAACCGATTCTCTCCCGCGACGAACTCAGGATGTTTCCACATAGCATGGAAGACACGACTCAACGCCTTCGTTCTCGAAGAAACACCGGAACCCGACGACGCCACAGCATCAGCGGCAGCAGCGAATGTCGCATTCATCCGAGCCAAATAATGCAATTCGAAAGCGGGAGCAGGCAGATTACACCCATCAAGACCCCAAACAGACCCATCCACCCCAAGACCGCAGACATCATTAAAAACACGTTTCACATGCATCTGAACAGGATGGGTAGACAAGTGATAATCCGCCACATCACCACCCAACACCTTCGCCCCCGCGATCATGCCGACATGCTTGCCAGAACAATTACTACAAACCGGAGTTGGGGTGAAATCGCTCTTGATCCAAGCGCGCTGTACCGTCTCAGAGAGAGGGGGATGCCCACCGCAGCGGAGGTCAGCCTCCGAAGCAGAGACTTTCGACAACATAGTCCGTGCGCGGGCGATATGTCGTTCTTCGCTGCTATTTGACGCACACATGAAAGCCAGATCGGCCTCGTCGAAGTTGAATTTGTCCACTGCGCCCGTTTCAACAATTGCTAGCGCCTGCGCTGGTTTGGCTGCTGAGCGGGCGAGTGTCATTCGATAGGGGTCGCCGACTGCATAGAGGAGATTGCCCGCGGCGTCGGTGATGGCTGCATGGACGCTGTGTCGATTTTCCACGACACCGCCGCGGTCTGAGACGACGAAGTCGGTTGGGATGATTCTTCGCATTCTGGATCGTCTCTTTGTAATATGGTGATGTTGGTCTTTTGCGGAATCTCGGGGTATTTGGCGACCACCCGAGGTGACACTGTGGTCGGAAAGCTCCGACACGAGACGAGAAGATCCACTATTTTTGACTATCAGAAAAGGGCTATATTAGACAGAAACGGTTGTTGGTATTTTGTCTAAATAGATCCTGTAGATGGTGTATTGTTGTAGACCATGTCTAAAAATGATATCCGCTCAATAACGCCCCCGTATAAGTCTATATTAAATGCAGTATAAATCCCAAACGCTGAATTGACGCCGATAACCCGAAATGTAGAAACAAAAAGGCTGACACATGACACATATACAACAGAAATATGTTCATAAATGCAAATAAATGACTAGAAGCTGAACAAGCCAGTGCGCTTCTTGCCGTAGGGGTAGACAACCAAAGCCGCGATAAACAGCCCGACTGTGATACCTATCGCGACTTGGATCATGCCGAAACCAAGACTGGCAACTGAAGTTTCAGAGAGAGCACCAGAAGCCACAGTAGTCCCATTATTGTCGAGGTTCTGGCGAACCTCGTTGGCGTATTGAATGCCAGCAATCAAAGACCCGCTAGAAGCAAGGCCAGAGGGGACGAGCACAAATATACCGGGAAGAATGGCGGTAGCGGCATGGCCATGCCAGACCCGACTGTACAGATTGCCTAGCACACCAATAGTGAATGCACCGACGGTATTGGCGACTTCTGATTGGGGACCGAGCTTGGTGGTGCTGAAATAGTTGGCGACGTAGCCGGCCACGGCGATGAAGACCATGACGGGCATCTGTTTCCATTTTCCGTGGTTCACAATGGCCAGGAAAACAGCGTAGATAGCCACGAAGGGGAATGTGCGTGCATAAACCGATCCGTATACATCCAGGCCTGAACACGTAGATGCCGACGTTGCATTGGCATCCATCAACCCGTAGATCGTAGTCCCCACTGTGATACCATAGCCCAAAAACAGCGAGTAGATAATGGCATACACCATCCGGATCGAACCAGCGATTATTTGGTGAGACTGCAGTTCCAGACTGCTACAAAGAACCATGAATCCGGGGAGAATCAGAGCGATAGATGACTGTGCCATAGCGGAGAAACAGAAAAGTGGTTCAGATGTACCATTGCGGGTGACCATGATGCTGCCAAATGCGCGGGCGAGGAAGGAAGTCACGATGGCAGCAGTAACCTCAAAGACGTTGGAGTAGAGGGTGGACCGTGGCGCGAGAACGTGCTGCATCAGCCCAACGATGCAACCTAAACAGAAGATGATGGGCATATCGATCGGGCGGGCCTTGAAAGCGAACGGACCGACGGTTGCACTAGCAAGACCGTACACCAGGACCAAGATCCATTTGTTGAATCGGGGCTTGCGCTGCATAATATCGTCCAGTTCCTGAGTTGCCTCTTCGACACCGATAAGATCGTGAACAACATTCTTGTAAACGTTGTGTGTATCAGCAAGGCGACCAAGGTTGATTCCTTGCACCATTCGCACAAGTTTGACTTCGGCCGTGCGTGTGGTAGGATCATCAAAGGACATGATCATGCAACCGGGCAGATATAAGAATTGGCCCGAAACTTCCAGGACCCGGGCAGTCATTTGCATATACTCCTCCAGACGATGGGTCGGGGCACCGTATCGCATAAGCGCACGGCACAGTTGCATGATGTACCGCTGACGTGCGATGATCTCCGCGATATGGACGGTGACACGGATTTCATCTTCCAGACGGGTCTTGCGCTTGCTCTTCTTCCATTTCTTGTGCACACCCGGAGCGGCCTCTGCCGCAGCAGGTAGACTGGCCGTGCTGAGGTTCATGGAGGCATTGACCAGCGATGAGGTGGACAGATGGGCCGACTTCTTGTACCATTTGAGCTTCTCCTTGCGCGGGGTAGCGGCACCAGATGTTGGCAGAGACAGAGAGGCAGGGAGTGGGGGCGAGAAAGAACCTTTCTTCGGGGTGGAGATACCAGAGGAGACCTGCGTGTCACTGTCAGAGTCGTCCGTGATGACACTTTCCGGGCGCGAAGAGCTTCCAGTCTGGGCGGCCTGGAGCTTCAGCAACTGCGACAAAATGCCGCTGCCACCGCCCAATCCACTGGACCGTCTCCGCTGCGTAAAGGCGCTGATCAAGCCCTCGGGAGTTGTCTGTCCCGACCGCTGATATGCGCCCCGAGGTTTCCGCTTGCGCAGCTGATCCTGAACCATGGTCATGCTGCGGACCAAGCGATGAGCCTCGGCGCTGGGAGGCGGCTCAATAACATCCTCACCAGTCTCCAATGCGTGCGCTCGGTCGGCGTCATGGCGCGCGCGGCGGGCCTGCAGCTCCTCGAGTGGGATACCGCTGTCGAAGTCGTCTGGAATGTATGAGGCGTTGAGGGGCTCGCCTTCATCCGTGGGGCGACCGAGGCGTTCCGTCAAGCGGCTAGTTTTCTGTCGCAAAAGCTGACCGGTGGCTCTGAAGCGGTCGCGTGCTGAGGTAGTCCGGTCCATTTTACCAAAATCATGTTTCTCGGTCTCGCCCAACTCGTCGGGGGTGTGCACGTTGGCCAGGCCAGAGCCACGACGGGAATGGGTGGGGGCTGGCGGGGTGATGGTTCCGGAGAGCGGGATTTCGCTGAGGTCTGGGGGCGACAATAACGGGCGCGACGAGGCATGTGAGGCATCTTCGTTTCGGCGCAGACTCAGCGAACGAAAGCGAACCCTGTGATGGGATCGACTGCGAGGCCGTGTGGGTGGCTCGAGTCCGGCATCATATTGGTTGACATCGACGGTAGCCTCACGCTCAAGGCTTTGACGATCACCGGGGTTGTCAATGATTGGAAGAGGATATTCTGCGTATTCTTCATTTGGGCTGGGATGTGGGTTGATGAAGCCCGACATGAAGGGAATGTGAGTGAGCTTGGTGGCTCGGTAGCTCGGAAGATTAGCCGAGAACGAACTGCAAGCCGTCTATGCAGGTACAAGGCACAACGAATGATAGGAGTCAGAGATGAAAAATAATATATGAAAAGATGAACAGATTGAAAAGGACAGGATAATAAAAAGAGAGAAAAAAAGTCAATGAGTCTTTTTTTTTTTTTTTGGATGATAAGGCTAGTTCAGGATTAAATGGCAAAACCAAGGAATTGGCCAAGAATTCCCTCGTTCAGTTAGGGTCTGGGAGAGCTAAAATAGTTAAAAAGGAGTCTAGATCTTCAGATAATGAAATCATAAAGAAATACCTAGGTATCATAGATACTTGGATTTATATGCACATCCTCTACAGAGTACGTTAATAGGCCTTACCCTAAGTTTACCTATTAACCCTGCAAGTGTACATCCATGGATCCATGCACACTGACATATCTCCCTCTACCATTCGGGGAATAGAAAATCATTCTAGATCTTCTAAAGTACGTACTACTTGCATATCAGCGAGGTGGTGTGGGTCATATTGTGGCGATCTTTTATCCAGCATTTGGCATCCATCGGGCTAAAATGGTCTATGTTGTATGGTTCGTGATTGTTCCCAAGTTCCCATGTACCCTGTAAATACTCCATTTTTATATGGGCTTCATATACTCTATAGTGTATTTGTTTTTCTAATGAACTTTCTTGTTTTCCTTATCTTTGGCACATACAAATAACCCCTTAGGCGGCGTTTGGACTGCCGTCGATCCTGACCCACGTATTGGGCAGTTATTTTGCAGCCACCTCCTGAGATAGAGTGGAGTGGAAAGTGTCAGTGTTATAGAGGCCCTTGCAAATCTGATTCCACTGTGATATCAAAGAAAGAACAGACCTCACGACTCACGACTTATAGATAGAAGCAAGACCCACTTAAACCCACTTAAGAGCCCTCAGGATTCACGCAGAACATTACGAATTGAAAGCTCGCCACCCGGTGGAGTTCGAAAAGGACTTGGCGTAAATCTGTGTTGCACATGATTCAATGATTTTGTGATTTTGATTTGGTCGAGACCTTTCCATACGCTTAACCCCTCTATCCCTTCTTATCATTTGTTGTGTTATCTTGTACGACGCTCTGTTGAGGTTGTTTCCCTCTCCTTACCTATTACCTAGGTACCTATGTAGAAACAGTCCAATCAAATCTTGGAAACGCCCACGTTGAGTTATGCCGCGCATGGAAGCCACGCAACGGACGAGAGCCACAAAGGGACGACCAGAATGTGGTCCAGTCTCTGTCCACCAATGGACCATGCACGATAGGGGTTGCCACCCAAAAAAGGGGTGAAGACAACCTGAGCTAGAAAAACATTATGGCATAGCAAAATTTTATACAGGGAAAAGAGATTTCACGACCTAGTCAAGAGTGATGTGATATATTTTGTTGAAGTTGTGAAGATGATTTGGAGGAATAACAAATAACCCCAGGCAAACCTCGGTGGCAAACCCCACTATGCAAACCAATCAAACATCTGGATGACTAAGTATACCAAATGGGGACTTGGGCATGTCCATCGATTTAGTATGTGACAACATGTGCGGTGGGACCTCCGAAATATTGGGCTACACCTTTGTGCCCAGGTATATACCGCCCTCCAGATTCTTCCAGTTCTGCCAGTTCTGCCAGTCTAAAACTCCTAATATAGTCAGCGTGCAGGCACGTGGTTTAGCACTAACGGTTAGTAGTCAAAGGTATGTACGTAAGGAGACGACCAAAGAGACCACTAAAAAGACATATGAAAATACTACCGGATAAGACTAACTGAGAAGACCATTAAGAAGACTACGGCTGCTAATGTATTCTTGTGGCAGTATGTTCAAAAGGGAGACGGTGTATAGGGCGGTATACCTGGGTACAAAGGTTTAGCCCAATATTTCGGAGGTCCTACTGTACTGATGTAGGAACCATACATTTATGTATGCTTGATCAACTTGTCGTCCTCCAAATTCCATCATCCTCACCAACTTACCCAGCGCATAAAGGTATGCTATCCCATATTAACGCAACCCACCAACCTACCCAAGTCTACTGCCCCTTCACCCGATCAAGAGTACTGCCCACATTTCTATTCACCTTTACCTCCCGTATTTTGGACTCGAGCCCCGGATTTTTTAACGTCGTTACAACAGGCACGCAAAACCGGGAGCAGAATGGGCGAGAGAGGGAGAGTGGTAGTTCAGTTGTCTGAGTTCCTCGGGGAAGACGGCAGCGTCATGAGGAACCGAAAAAAAAAAGTTATCATTGGGGCGAGGAAAAGAATTCGGAGAGCTTAAGGACCGCAGAGCCAGACGACTGCTATCTTGGACAAAGTCCCATCGTGCCTTCCTCATTTGGAGCTTCCTGGTCGTTGGCCATAAAGTATAGGACGCCAATACAAAGAGTGGGGGATCTAAGCAATATGTTGAGTGTGTTGTTTGAAGAATTGTAAAGACTTTTGGAGATGATAGAGGCTCCAACTTTGGAAGGTTGCATACGGTTAATTATTACACTATAGTAGCCCAAAAAGCCATGTGGATGGCGAATCGATAGAATCAAACGCCAATAGGACCTGACTTTGGACACACGTTTACCAACCTGGTAATATCAATGGTGATATATAACGTGCTTTTGTTTTAGAATTGGAAATTGGATTGAGTACAACGCCGAGTGGGATACGTGGAGTGTGCTCACATATTCAGATCGACGTCTGTGAAACTGACAGCTACACCGAGCTCAGGGTCAAAGTGGATCTGTCTCCTCGCGGCGAGTTCCAAGGCCCCTGGTCGTTCGTGCATCTCGATGAAATGAAGCCGAACGAGGTGATTGCCTTTTTCGCGGTGGGTTGTTGTTCGCCACGAAGGAAAATATAAAATGTCGCAGGCAGACATGGCTATCACCATGGCAAGTCGCAGTGATTTTTGATGACAACGGCACTTTTGCTCTACTTCATTTGCCTA
The DNA here is from genome assembly GCA_002072365.1 of Penicillium flavigenum. NCBI lineage: Eukaryota > Fungi > Ascomycota > Eurotiomycetes > Eurotiales > Aspergillaceae > Penicillium > Penicillium flavigenum. Next base: position 32,994 of record MLQL01000052.1, read on the forward strand.
TCTCACTACCCAACACAATGCCCCTACGATTGTTGTGTCTCCATGGCTGGGGGACGAATCAGAAGGTAAGCTATCAACATTGCTGACAGGGGGGTGACTGGATCCTAATTCGCCAATAGATTCTACAGTCGCAACTGAGTATGCAATCTCCTGCTTTAGTCGAGAGACACCAAACTCTAATCAAACAGGTGAGCTCATGCATGAGCTCCAACGCGACAATACCGCGACCTTCTCTTTCCTCGAAGGTGACGTCGATCCAGCCCCGGGCCCCGGAATCGCCGGTTACTATGATGGTCCGTACTACAGCTACTACCGTTTCCCACGCACCTTTTCCCACGAGGACATGGACGAATCCGACATCCTGGAGGCATACGAGCAACTGAGTGAAACAGTTGCCTTGGAAGGTCCGTTCGATGGGGTTCTAGGCTTTTCCCATGGCGGCACATTGGCTGCTGGATTCATGATCCACCATGCCAAAATGAATCCGAATGAGCCTGCGCTATTTCGATGCGCAATCTTCATCAATTCCCTGCCACCCTTCCGCATGGAACTTGGGCAGCGTCCTGTCGTAGAGGAAGGATTAGAGGGCTTCATCTCCATCCCCTGCGTGCACATTGCTGGGGCCAAGGACCCACTCTTCGAATACTCGATGGCTTTGTATCGGCTCTGCTCTGCGAGGTATTCGACATTTGCCGTACATGGAAAGGGCCACGATGTCCCCAGTGATCGGAAGAATGTCGCCATAATCGCCACTGCAATTCGAAAACTGTCCAGTCAAATCTTGTGACACCAGATACCAAAGAAAGGGTTTTTCATTTCGGTTGTGCGACATGGAGGCAAAGGTTGGGTGAAAAAACGTTAGCTGAAAGGGGAGAGTAGTATATTTGCGGTTGTGGAACATAATTTCCAGGATGTTGTTGTAATAGTATATTGCAGATTCTTCGCGAAGGCAAAAAAAAGTGTTTCAGATCGAGATATTCATGGGCTTTGAGTTTTGTTTCGCCGTTGAGGGTTGCACCCGGATACTTACCTCGCTGCGTCTTGATGTGACACCTTCCCACATGTCCCGACGTAGATTGTCATGGAAGATGGATGGCGTCAAAAGGCCGAGTAGACCGATGGCTATGATACGGGAAAGCCCATTGCCTTGGCGTGAGAAAACCCAGACCCCTCGCTTCTCCCTGGCATGCGATATATGGTTATTCACCGACCTCCAGCGAACCAAAAGGAATAATGTCGCCACAAACTAGCGTCAAACCCCCAAAAGCGACCATTTCAGAAGGTGATCTGGCAAACTTGGCCGCTGGATCTTGTACACCGATAGCAATTGTGGGAATCGGCTTCCGGGGACCAGGGGATGCCAAAAATGTTGAGAGGCTGTGGGAAATGATTCTCACGGGTAAAGAGGCATGGAGCCCAATCCCAGCTAGAAGGTGGAACAGTGCAGCATTCCATCACCCAGATCATACTCGCCATGGAACGGTAAGTGATACATGAAATGAGTCAGAATAATCAATAATGTGGGAGTAGATCAACGTGGAAGGTGGCCACTTTCTGGAAGAGGATGTATCCGTGTTTGACGCGCCGTTCTTCAACATGACAAGCGACGAGGCAGCGGTGAGTACAGATTCGAGTGTTGTCGAGCTCATCTAACTGTGAGTCGATCAGGCCATGGATCCCCAGCAGAGATTGCTCTTGGAGGTAGCATATGAAGGCCTTGAAAATGGTAAGTTACTTCTCCGAATCATGTTTTCAAGGCTGATGGTAGATAGCTGGCATTCCTCTGACCAACATCATGGGCACAAAGACGTCCTGTTTTGTGGGGTCTTTCTCTGCAGACTATACGGATCTCCTACTTCGGGATCCCGAGTGTGTGCCCATGTATCAGTGCACAAACGCCGGACAATCTCGTGCAATGACGGCAAACAGGCTGTCTTATTTCTTTGACTTGAAAGGGCCCAGCGTTACGGTAGACACAGCCTGTTCGGGAAGTCTGGTAGCACTTCATTTGGCATGTCAAAGCCTCCAGACAGGGGACGCATCGACAGCGATTGCAGCGGGAGTCAATTTGGTATTGAGTCACGAGTTTATGTCGACGATGAGCATGATGAAGTATGTGAAAAATTACCCACGACCGGAAAGACTAGACTGATTTAGCCCTAGGTTTCTCTCCTCAGATGGGAGATGCCATACCTTTGATGAAAAGGCTAATGGGTACGCGCGAGGCGAGGCAGCTGGCTGTCTCATCCTTAAACCCTTAGCTAAGGCGTTACAGGACCACGACAAGATTCGGGCCGTAATACGAGGCACGGGTTCCAACCAAGACGGGCGCACGGCAGGGATAACACTACCCAACGGAGCAGCCCAAGAAAGTTTGATCCGAAGCGTGTATGCACGGGCTGATCTGGATCCCTCGGAAACCGATTTTGTCGAAGCTCATGGGACAGGCACACTGGCCGGAGACCCAGTTGAGACAGGTGCGATCGCTCGTGTCTTTGGGATTGGTCGTCCACCTGACAACCCTGTGCGGATTGGCTCCATCAAAACCAATGTCGGCCACTTGGAAGGTGCAAGTGGAGTAGCAGGTGTGATCAAGGCAGTGCTGATGTTGGAAAACCGCATGTTTTTGCCAAATAGGAATTTTGAGAAAATTAACCCGCGCATTCCACTCGACGATTGGAAACTCAAGGTTTGGATATTCGGGCAAGTTGAAAGTTGGAGACTAACATCGGTAGGTTCAATTGCTCCCTGAGCCATGGGAGACCACAGGGCCTCGTCGCGTTTCTGTGAATAGTTTTGGATATGGTGGAAGCAATGCCCATGTCATTGTCGAAGATGCCCAAGGCTGTCTATCTCGTTGGGGACTCGACGAACATCACACAATCATATCAGCTACGACCAACAACCATGCTGAGACCGTTCTTAGCTCGCCGCTTGCTTTATCTCGCATATTCATGGTCTCCGGGTTCGATGAAACAACTTGTGCACAACAGATGCAGGCTCTGAGCAATCATATCATCGATACGGGACACAAAGTTGACCAAGAGAAGTTTCTCGACGACCTTGCATTCACAATCAATGAGCGGCGCTCTATCTTTCCATGGAAGGCAGCAGTTGTCGGAGACACGATCGCGGATTTGGCAACCTCGCTCTCCCAGAATGTCAAGGCTAGGAGCGCTGTTCGAAAGCCAAGGCTTGGTTTTGTCTTTACTGGGCAAGGCGCGCAGTGGGCCGGTATGGGAAAGGAACTGCTTCAGGCCTATCCTATCTTCAAAATGTCAATTTTGGCGATCGACAAATTTCTGATTGACATCGGAGCTCCTTTCACAGTGGAAGGTACACAGGCAACCACTTTTTAGAAGTTCCACGCACTGACATATTGAAAACAGCGGAGATCACAAAGACCCCCCGGGACTCCGACTTGAACCATCCAAGTCTCAGCCAGACAGTGTGCACGGCCTTGCAGATCGCGCTGGTCGACTTGCTAAAATCGTGGAATATACACCCAGACTCCGTAACTGGACATTCCAGTGGGGAGATTGCCGCGGCATACGCTACTGGTGCACTCAGCATGTGTGATGCAATGTCAGTGGCATATTACCGAGGGGTTGTAGCAAGCCAGCTTTTGCATGACCAACCAAATAGAGGTGCCATGATGGCAGTTGGGATGTCTGCCGAAGAGGTACAGCCCTACTTGGACAAATTCCAGCCTAGACAGCTAGTCGTCGCGTGTATCAACAGTCCATCCAGCGTAACGATATCAGGCGATATACTTGCGATTGATGCGGTCGCACAAATACTGAAAGATCAGCAGGTGTTCAGCCGACGTCTTGAAGTGGGTGTCGCTTATCACTCTCCTCATATAGAGCAGGTTGCCGAGCAGTATCACAGCCTGATAGGCCATATCCAGCCTCGAGGGCTGGATCAGATAACAGAAGACAAGAGAGGAAAATGGCCATTGTTCTTTTCCTCGGTTACTGGAAAGATGGCCCCTTTGCAAGAATTGCATGCCCGGTACTGGGTGTCTAACTTGGTCGGGCAAGTCAAATTCGCCCAGTCCCTGAGGACTTTGTGTTTTGAGACAAATGGTCAGCGTGGTGGGAATACAGGGGCTTCCCGAATAAGAAGGGCTGGGGCAGCCCAAAAGCCTTCTGTGGATTGTCTCATCGAGATTGGTCCCCATGCGGCACTTTCCGGGCCGATCAAGCAAATTCTCCAGGCTGATGCGAAGCTCAATGCCGCCGATATAGCTTATATTAGCATCCTCACGCGGAAGACCAACGCAGTCACTACAGCTCTCGGCGCAGTTGCCACACTAGTATCACTCAACTACCCCATTAACTTTGGTACGATCAACAGGCCTGCGGGGGCCAAGAAAGGTAGCACACCGCAGCTACTGGCAAATCTTCCAACCTATGTTTGGAATCACACCAGGTCATATTGGGCAGAGCCACGACTGAGCAAGATGTATCGGAACCGAATGTCGTCGCGGATGGATTTACTTGGTGCGCCCGACAACATGGCATGTCCATTTGAGCCTCGCTGGAGAAATTATATTCGAACCTCAGAGCTTCCTTGGCTTCTCGATCACAAGATTCAGGGGAAAATTGTTTTCCCTGCCGCAGGGTATCTGATAATGGCAATCGAAGCATCAATACAGTTGAACAAAGAAGAAAAGATTGCTAGATTCATCCTGCGGGATGTGGCAATACAATCAGCCCTGGTTCTCAGTGAAACTTCTGCTGTCGAGGTTATGGTATCTCTTCAGAAGTCGACACAAGACCAAGAACGTTTGTACAACTTTCATATATACTCTATCTCGGAGGAGAATAGGTGGATTGAACATTGCACTGGCTTGGTCGGGACACAAAAAAGCATTGGTGTTTTAGGTGATGGAGCCGAGGAAACTGATGGTTATGCAACGGTCCCTTTGGGGACTGAAGTACATGGAGTGTCGGTGATTGACGTCCGTGACTTTTATGAGAAGCTTCAAAATTCCGGGTTGGAATACGGGCCATGGTTTGCGAATATGACAAAAGCACGTGCGACTAAAGACGGGGCGTGCTTTGCAGAAGTCACTGTACCAGATACACTATCCGTGATGCCTGCATCATTTCAGCATGAGCTTTTAGTTCATCCATGCACTTTGGATACTATATTCCATACTATTTTTGCGGCTTTACCCCCCGGCATGGGGATTGAGGAAGGACCTGCAATTCCTGTCTCCATCGAAGAGATGGTTGTATCATCCCGTCTGAGCTGTTCCGCAGGAGAGCCCATGAGTATCTGTACTAACGTGCGCCCGATGCCAAATAAGGATGTGATCGCATACATAGACGCGGTCAATTGCAACGAGAAGCAGTTCGAAACCGAGCCAACTATCTCATTTCGTGGCCTACGGTGTGCGCGGCTCGGGCGTCATGAACCAGCATCGCAGACAAAAGATAGCCGCATAATTTATCAGATTGACTGGAAGCCCGACCCTAGCTTTTTGTCCAGCGATAATGCGTCATTTATATTCACCGAGAAGAGTACTGTTGAAGGGCCCGCGCGACAGAAAGAGTACGAAGAGATTGCAGCCAGCTTCATCAGAGAAGCGCTGGAGGAAGTCAGCAAAATGGAAGCAATGAAGCTGGATACTTCTCACCGCAGATTCCGGTGTTACCTCCAAGATGTGCTCGAACGACATGATGATAAGCCCTCAATATCACCATCTCACTCGGAAAATATCCATTCCATCCCGATGGGAAGGTTGCTCCCAGTCATTGGCCAGAACCTTGTGGCTATTATTCGAAACCAAGTTGACTTTTCCACCGTCATCAAAGATGATCGCCTTTTGGACGAGTTCTGGGATATATTCTCGGCGGACACCTCGTACCGAGCAGCTGCAAAGTATGTCAATTTGATTGGCCACAAAAAGCCAGACATATCCATCCTTGAATTTGGCGTTGGCACAGGCCAGGTGGCGGAGATATTTCTCAAGCACCTTGTGACGCTTAATGAGACACCCTATTGCGGAAAATATACATTTGCCCACGAAAGCGCTTCTGTGCTTGAGCATACCTCGAAGCGGCTGGATGTATGGTCAGAATGGGCTGAATGCAAGCCCTTGGATCTTGACAAAGATTTCCCCGAACAAGGATTTGAAAGAAATTCCTTTGACATCATAATCCTGCCTCACGGATTGTGCACTGCACGTTGCGAGGAAAATGCACTTAGCAAAATCCATGATCTTTTGAGACCATCTGGTTATTTGATTGCAATCAACCCCTTCAACCCAAAGAAGAATGTGCTGAAAAATCTGTTGTTCAGTGCCTTGCACTCTTTGTCCGCAGACGAATTCAGTGTGGGTCAGAGTGGTTGGACAGAGAGTCAATGGGACGAGATCCTGCAAGATGCGCATTTCGCGGAGGTTGATGCCTATGCAGATCAAGACACCGAGAAGAGCCATCAGTTTATCGTGGCCAAAAAAGGGAAAATTCGGCAGTCGTCCAGAAATGTTTCCATTATTTGTGGGGACAAAGCCGAAGCTAGACACCTAGTCATTGAGCTCGAGAAGATCTCATGTGAGGTGAATGTGACACATGTCAATAATATGGAGTGTAAGGAGCAGATTTGTTTGGTCTTGGATACTTCCAAGTCCTCCCTGCTGACCTCTGCCAATGAAGTTACATTCAGTAAGATAAAATCAATGTTTACACAGAGTGGAGGAGTTCTCTGGATCACAAGGGGAGGAACGATTGAGTCCGTCAACCCAACCGCAGCCTTGGCGGTTGGATTTGCAAGAACAGCGCGCGCCGAATCAGGTGTCAATCCGATCATCACCCTCGACCTGGATGCTCAAAATCCTCTCTCTGAATCCCAAGCCGCCGACCTTGTCACAAAAGTTCTAATTACCCGATTCCTCCGTGAAAGTCCAGATGAAGATACGGAGTATGCGGAGAGAAATGGGCAAATCCTGGTTCCACGAGTACTAGAGAATCCGAAGGCAAGCAAGACGATGAACATCATTAATGATACAGAAGCTATATCCGAGCAGCCTTTCCATAACCTCCAGCAACCTCTCCGGCTTTCCCGGAAATTCGATAACCCCGGGTTCGTTGGTGATTCGCAGGTGACAGACCTCCCAGTCGGCTATGTTGGAATCAAGGTACTGTCCTTTGGCCTGAATAAATGGGATGTTCAGCCAGACTATCTTGATTGGGAAACAGACGACACCCTCGGTATGGAGTGCAGCGGCATAGTATACAAGGTGGGCGCTGGCATTCACGACATCACCGTAGGCGACCGGGTTGCCTGCTTTGGGACTGGGACCGCGAAAAGCTTTTATCACGATCGGGCATCAGCTTTCCAGAGGATCAATGGCGAGATGTCATTACAGATGGCTTCGGCTTTGCCTCTAGCATATACCGTTGCTTATTATGTTGTGAACCACCTCTCAATGGTCGAGTCGAATGATGCCGTTCTCGTCCATGATGCCGGAAGTCATTTCGGCCAAGCACTTTTGGAAGTGTACTTGCTGACGGATGCTCGGATCTTTGTGACGGTTTACAGCCCGAACGAAAAAGACTTGCTCAGCTCGAGATTCGGGATAGCCAGAGAGCATATCTTCATGAGCGGGAAGGACGATATAGCCAAGGGCGTGTTGCGGTTGACTAAGGGCAAGAAAGCAAACGTAGTAGTCGCATTCGAGACTACAGAGGAAAGAATCCTGCAGAACAGCACTGCGCCATTCGGTCGGTTAATCCAACTCCGAACAAGCAACCTGAAGACGCGATTATTGTCATGCCCCCAGAACATTTCCCTGTCTACGGTCAATATATTTGTGCTCAAGAGGGAGAGGACGGACCTTGTCAATCAGATATGGCCGAAGGTCTTTCGGTTGTTCCTCGAAAGAAGACTCAAAGGGCCTGGCTTTACTGATGTATACCATGTTTCAAAGATCCAAGAAGCATTAACGGCAATACAAACCAAACAGCATGTGGTGGTTCAGGTGGAAGATAGTGATGTTGTGACGGTACAGCTTACCCCATCAATCAGAGAACGCCGACTTGCCTCCAGCTAACGAGATTTAGGCCACGCTTCCTAGAGCTACGCAGCCATTGTTCCAAGCAAACGCGTCCTACATGCTCGTTGGTGGGCTTGGTGGAATTGGGAGGGAAGTAGCCTTGTGGATGACGCAAAACGGAGCAAAGAGCCTGATTTTCGTAAATCGAAGCGGGCTTTCAAAATATGACTCTCAGATGACAGTGAGGAACCTGGTGGAGAAAGGTGCCCAGATAACCACCCGAGCTTGTGACATATCCGACGAGACTGCAGTTCAACAAATGCTTCAGGATCTGTCTTATTGCGCGCCTCCAATACGGGGGCTGATCCAGGCAGCCATGGTCCTCAATGATGTCCACATTGAAAACATGAGGTTGGACGAGTATCGGGATGTCATGGGCCCGAAGTATCATGGCACCTGGAATTTGCACCGCCACCTCCCCGCGGATCTTGATTTCTTCTTGATGTTATCGTCTATCAGCGGCGTTATTGGGAACGCAACACAGGCTGCCTATGCCTCCGGCTGCACTTTCATGGACGCATTCGCAGCTTATCGGAGAAGTCTGGGTCTTCCAGCAGTGTCTTTGGATCTTGGAACAATCACGGACGTTGGCTATCTGGCTGAAAACAGGGAGTTAGCGACAAAGATGGAACGGCAAGGATTCCGGGGCACTGACACGCCAACACTTTTATCCCTGATACAAGTTGCAATCTCTCAGTCGACGGGCGGAGCAGCACAGCTGGTAACTGGTCTCGGCCAATGGAAAGAAATGGAATCACTTGGGAACTTCGATGCACCTTTGTTCGCCCATTTCCGGTACAAGTTTCAGGATCATGGAAGATCCACTGCGCTCGGCGACTCGATGGAAGGATTGAAGGTTGAACTTGATGCTGCAAAAACGGTGGATCTAGCCACCATAATAATCTGCGACGCTCTCAGCAGGAAGATTGCCTCGCATCTCTCTATCCCGGTTGAAAATATCAATCCTTCCAATCCAGTTTCTGAGTATGGAGTTGACTCACATGTGGCCGTGGAGCTGCGCAACTGGGTATCAAGATCCATGAATTGCACTATCCCCATTTTGGAAATTCTAGCAAGGTCTATGTTGGAGTTGTCTCATAAAATTGCCAGCCAAAGACTCGACGGTAAGTCGGAATGAGTTCCCTATCCTATGTGGTGGATACGTTGGAAAATATACTATATGATAGTTACGTATACAACAATATACTTCTACCCAGCTTAACATCCATGGACGTATGTTTCTTGTCGATTTACACTGCCAGTGCTTTATTTATTTACTTCTTTGGGAAAGAATCGGCATCTGGCGCAACTTGGGTGCCAAGACTACAATCGTAAGCAAATGGTGGATCTATACGGAGTAAAGTCGTAATTCCGGCCAAATCTCTTATATTCATGGATGTATATTACCATGTGAGAGGGAAAAAAAAGGGCTTAAGTAAATTGGAAGGCCGAATTCGAGGTTTCTACTCATAAAGCCTATTGATGACTGTGTTTCAAGCCTGAGCCCAACTATACGGGGTAGGTAGGTCACCAGATACTCTTAGGCAACATTCAATGATCTTACGTGGGGCTGCGCTGAGAGTTGGCATTTTAGGTTCGAGATTGATCTCAGATGTTGTGATTTTATCTTGTATCCGAGCAAATATGAGAAGATTAAGGGTCCAGATCGTCCGTTTCACTTTGCTATTTTGAATCTCCGATCAGCTAGCAAATATATGATGAATCGAAAGTCGGTCAGAGATCAAAAAGTCTCAAGAACATGCATTAGGGCAGCAGATCTTATCATACACCAGTTATATCAATCCTCAGATTCATCATCCAGATGTGCAATGCGCACGTGTTTAAGGGGAAGGGAAGACAAGGATATGTTGTCTGCTATCAAACTCTGTACGGAGGATAGTGTCATCCATGGATATTCTTCCGACAAGCAACTGTTCTCGTCCAATGAACATCCTGCTCGGCCTTCGGTCTTTCTCCACATTTAATTCCTTCCAAGGTTGCCCACCTGTCGGCACAGCTACGGGGACCGCGTGGTGCCAAGACTCCAATCGGAGCTGAGGTTAAGCGAATAAGCCGATTAGTCAGCGGCTCGGGTCCAAAATGCGCCTCCGATTTAGTTTACGCTTATCGATTTATGACTCTTAGACGAGTTCTAGAGCGGAATGTTTATTCTATCAATTGGGGCTCCGCACAGAAATCTCAATGCTGCCAATAACAAAGCAATGTTTGCTTCGGCCTCGGATTTTCGGGGCCAGTTTGGCGTGGGTCCCTGAGACTCATAAAGGATGCGGTCCCCTTAAGTTGATTTCTGCGTAGTCTGCGAGATACTAATCGACATTTCTCAACGTCTCCCTCCTTCCCTTCGCCGCCATCATGGAGGGGTCAGAAAAAGCCGCGGGCGCAAGCTCTGACGAGATCCAATTCGATACCGAAAGCGCCATGACGATCACAGGCGACGAGACTCCCGGCAAGGAGAGCCCCAATCTCAAAGGAAATGACTGGAGCATGATGGCCAAGCTCCAGGAGGAGAACGATCGCAACTTGGCAGCTGGATTCAGGAAACAGGAACTTGGTGTCACCTGGCAGGATCTCTCTGTGCAGGTAATAAGTTCGGAAGCCGCTGTGAATGAGACTGTTCTCTCCCAGTTCAATATTCCCACCAAAATCAAAGAAGGCCGACGAAAGCCCCCTCTACGGACGATCCTAAACAAGAGCCATGGTTGCGTGAAGCCCGGTGAAATGTTGCTTGTGCTGGGTCGCCCCGGCTCTGGCTGTACGACACTGTTGAAAATGCTCGCCAATAGACGAGGAGGATACAAATCAGTGGAGGGCGATGTGCGCTTTGGATCTATGCAGCCAAAGGAGGCTGAAGAGTTCCGCGGCCAGATTGTGATGAACACCGAAGAAGAGATCTTTTTCCCAACCTTAACGGTTGGTCAAACTATGGACTTTGCCACGCGCCTCAAGGTGCCCTTTAATCTTCCGGACGGTATGACTGCCTCAGAATACCAACAAGCGTCGAAAAAGTTCCTCCTTGAATCCGTTGGTATCTCTCACACCGAGGACACTAAGGTCGGTAATGAGTACGTTCGTGGAGTCAGTGGTGGTGAACGCAAGCGAGTTTCTATCATCGAATGCATGGCCACTCGAGGCTCTGTCTTCTGCTGGGATCAATCGACCCGTGGCCTTGATGCTTCCACTGCACTTGAATGGACGAAGGCCATCCGAGCTATGACCGATACACTCAATCTATCGACCGTGGTTACTCTTTACCAGGCTGGTAACGGCATCTACGATTTGTTCGACAAAGTTCTCGTGCTTGATGAAGGAGAACAGATCTTTTACGGCACCAGAGAGCAAGCTAGGCCATTCATGGAGGAAGCCGGATTCATCTGCCGAGAGGGCTCCAACGTTGCGGATTACCTCACTAGTGTCACCGTACCGACCGAGCGCAGAATTCGACCTGGCTTCGAGAACCGCTTCCCGCGCAACGCGGAGGCGCTGAGAGCCGAGTATGAAAAATCACCCATCTATACTCAAATGGTAGCAGATTACTCTTACCCAGACTCCGAGCTCGCCCGCGAGCGGACTGAAGAGTTTAAGAAAGGCGTGGCTTTTGAAACTTCCAAAAATCTGCCCAAGAACAGTCCCTTCACCGTTGGCTTCGTTGACCAAGTCAAGATCTGCGTGCAGCGCCAGTACCAGATCCTTTGGGGCGACAAAGCCACATTCATCATCAAGCAGGTGGCCACACTATGTCAGGCCTTGATTGCCGGCTCCCTGTTTTATAATGCGCCCGATAACTCTGGCGGACTTTTCATCAAATCCGGTGCCCTTTTCTTCTCCCTTCTTTACAACAGCTTACTCGCGATGAGTGAAGTGAACGAGTCCTTCTCTGGAAGACCTGTGTTGATCAAGCACAAGGGCTTCGCTTACTTCCACCCGGCCGCTTTCTGTCTTGCCCAGATTGCTGCCGACGTACCTGTGTTGCTTTTCCAGGTTTCCATGTTTGGTCTGGTTCTTTACTTCATGGTGGGACTCTCAATGTCTGCTGCAGCTTTTTTCTCCTACTGGATCATTGTCTTCACAACAACAATGGTAAGTGTCATTCAATTTGCTCACATGGCTGTCAACTAATAAACATACAGACTATGACTGCTCTTTTCCGAGCCGTTGGAGCTCTGTTTTCTACCTTTGATGGAGCCTCCAAGGTCTCGGGTTTACTGATCATGTGCACCGTTTTGTACACTGGCTACATGATCCCAAAACCTACAATGCACCCTTGGCTCGGTTGGATCTTCTGGATTGACCCGCTTGCCTATGGGTTCGAGGCCTTACTGAGTATAGAATTCCATGACAAGAGCGTCATTCCATGCGTCGGGACGAATCTGATCCCCACTGGCCCCGGATATGAAAATGTCCAGGCCCACCAAGCTTGCGCTGGTGTGGCTGGCGCCATCTCAGGCCAGAACTTCGTGATTGGCGACAATTATCTGGCGTCGCTCTCATACAGTCACTCCCATGTCTGGCGCAACTTCGGTATCAACTGGGCCTGGTGGGCTTTGTTCGTCTTCGTCACGATCGTCGCGACTTCGAGGTGGCAGTCACCCTCCGAGGCGGGTAGCACCCTGGTTATCCCCCGTGAATACTTGCACAAGCACGTCAACAACCAGCAAAAGGACGAAGAAGGTCAGAGTCCAGAGAAGCGGGTTTCTCCGACCAAGGAGGAGTCTCCAAAGCTTGACAACCAGTTGGTCCGCAACACGTCCGTCTTCACATGGAAGGATCTCTCGTACACCGTTCAGACACCTAGCGGTGACCGAGTCCTCCTAGACAACGTCCATGGATGGGTGAAACCTGGTATGCTCGGTGCTTTGATGGGTTCTTCTGGCGCCGGTAAGACAACTCTACTTGATGTCCTGGCTCAGCGCAAAACTGAAGGAACTATTAATGGCTCTATCATGGTTGATGGCCGTCCATTGCCCGTCTCGTTCCAACGATCAGCCGGCTATGTTGAGCAGCTCGACATTCATGAACGTATGGCAACGGTTCGGGAATCCTTGGAGTTCTCTGCTCTATTGCGACAACCTGCTACCACTCCACGCGAAGAGAAACTTGCTTACGTGGACGTTATTATCGACTTGCTCGAGCTCCATGATCTGGCTGATACCATGATCGGTAGTGTTGGAGCTGGATTGAGTGTCGAACAACGCAAGCGCGTTACTATCGGAGTCGAACTTGTTTCTAAGCCCAGCATCTTGATCTTCCTCGACGAGCCCACTAGCGGTCTTGATGGCCAGAGTGCGTATAACACAGTCAGGTTCCTTCGCAGACTTGCAGATGCTGGCCAGGCTGTCTTAGTCACTGTGCATCAACCATCTGCGCAGCTTTTCGCCGAGTTTGATCAGCTTCTTCTTCTCGCGAAAGGAGGCAAGACTGTTTTCTTCGGTCCTATCGGAGAAAATTCGCAGGGCATCAAAAGCTACTTCTCACGTTACGGAGCGCCATGCCCGCCTGAGACTAACCCCGCTGAGCACATGATTGATGTTGTTTCGGGTCAACTGAGTCAGGGCAGAGATTGGAACAAGGTCTGGCTGGAGTCACCTGAACATAGTGCCATGCTTAAGGAGCTTGACGAGATCATTGAGACCGCTGCGTCGAAGCCGCAAGCTACCACCGATGATGGTCGAGAGTTTGCTACTACCCTCTGGGAGCAGACAAGTCTGGTTCTGAAACGTACCTCAACAGCCTTATACCGAAACTCCGACTACATCAACAACAAGTTCGCCCTCCACATCTCATCTGGCTTATTTGTGGGATTCAGTTTCTGGATGATCGGTGACTCCGTCTCTGATCTCCAGAGTGTGTTATTCTTCGTTTTCAACGCCATCTTTGTCGCTCCTGGTGTCATCAATCAACTGCAGCCAACCTTCCTTGAACGTCGCGATCTGTTCGAAGCACGGGAGAAGAAGGCCAAGATGTACTCATGGAAGGCGTTCACTATCGCCTTGATTGTGTCGGAATTCCCGTATCTGGTTGTGTGTGCCGCTCTTTTCTTCAACTGTTGGTATTGGACAGCCGGTATGGCAGTTGAATCCAGTAAGAGTGGTAGCATGTTCTTCGTGTTTTTCCTCTACGAGTTCCTCTACACTGGAATTGGTAAGTTGGCCATCCGTTTTCATATTGGCCCCAACTAACAAACAAACCTAGGCCAATTCGTCGCTGCATACGCACCGAACGCCCAGATGGCTGCCATGATAAACCCTCTAGTACTGGGCGTAAGTTTTCTTAATTCCCGCCCTTCGTGAATATCTCCGCTAACACCGGACTTCCTAGACAATGATCTCTTTCTGCGGTGTCTTGGTCCCCTACGCCCAAATTGTCAGCTTCTGGCGCTACTGGATGTACTGGCTCAACCCGTTCAACTACCTCATGGGCAGCATGTTGGTCTTTGGCCTGTTCGATCGCGAAGTCAATTGCAAGGAGCAAGAGTTCGCCAAGTTCGACGCACCCAATGGAACCACCTGCGGTGAATACCTGAGCGACTTCATGCAAACCATTGGCACCCGTATGAACCTCATCAATCCCGATGCCACCGAAGGATGCCGTGTGTGTCAATACACCCGTGGATCCGATTACCTCGTCACCATTAACCTGATGGACTACTTCTATGGCTGGAGAGACACCGGTATTGTGGCTCTGTTTGTGGTCAGTTCGTATGCCCTGGTGTTTATTCTCATGAAATTGAGAACCAAGGCATCCAAGACGGCCCAGTGATTGGGGTTTGGACCTTCAGGGGGTGGTTGTCAACTTCCCAAAAATTAGATTTCTAGACGTGATTTTTCTCCATATGCGAACACCTAGAGGTGTGAGTATATGTTTCTCTTTTCTTTCCTGCAGATAGCTATAGACCCTGTACATCTCTACTCATTTTAGATTGAATATATATTAATTGAGATTATCCCGAGGTACCTAGGTACTTTATAATCGGAAGTTATGTAAGGGGAAGCACCCGCATCTCTGGAGACATCCCGGCCGAGAAACAGAGATAAAGTCTAGGAGTTACCCCGGCCAAGCTCCAGCCACACGGAGGAAGTGCGAGCGAGTCCTTTACTCCGTAAGGAGCAGAATTATATTGATCTTATTATTCTTGAAAAGAAAATTGGTATGTCTGTTGAATTCAGTGATCGACATTGGGGAATGCTCTCCTTAGCATATTACATCATTAGTCTGTCTCTTCTAAATTGACCAAGACACCTGGGCAGGATTCCCAGAGTGATGAAAGTAGGTCACGTGATGGACCCTGGACTTCCAGGTAGATAGATCCCCAGTTTCTCTCTCTTTTTTCCTCCCAGTGTCCATATATTAGCATCAATACATTCGTATTTGCCGTCTCTTCTTGCCTTCTTCTCGCCACCCAAGTTTAATCAACCCGAGGAATAAGGTTGACCTTAATGCAGCTCTCGGCTGATCACAACCTTTATCGGACAAAGTCCGAGCCGAAGGAAAGCTATGAGAGCCCAGTATTGGCGAAAAGGGTTGGGGTAAGGGACTGGTGATCAGGCTGATTGTGACTCCACCGTGGGGGTCACGGCACCTTTTCTCCCAGACGTCCTATCATATATTGTCAAGACCGTCATACAACCCGGATCGCCTCTCAGGATTTCCGCATTTGGGTTTCCCCGCAAACTGATGCTCCCCCACGTTTCTCCAGAATCCCGGATTCACGGGGTAAATGCGATCTTCAGAACAGCATGACCTGGTCCATGCCGTTCCCGGCATATAAATGAGTGCCGGCCCTGGGACCTTGTCCCTGCTCAAGTACTATTTTCATCTGAACATCATGGTCGGAACCGAAAATGCCATCACCGAGGCGGAGTTGGGGACGAAGATGGACCTGAGCCATGAGGAAGTTGTCCATATGGCAGAGTTGACCGAGGAAGAGAAAGTTGTCGAGAAGAAATTGCGCAAGCGGATTGATGCTCTGATTATGCCACTGGCTATCCTGGTGTACCTGATGAATTATATAGATCGGTAATATCTTCGACAACCCATAACAGTTGGTCAATGCTAATGGAAGCAGTAACAATTACGCCGCAGCGAAGCTCCAAGGCCTGGAAACGGATCTCAGCCTCAACGATACAGAATACCAAACTGGTCTCTCCATCCTCTTTGTGGGATACATTCTCATGCAGGTGCCTTCGAACATGCTGCTGAACTACATGGGTCGACCATCCCTATACATTGGATTCTTCGTCTGCGCGTGGGGGCTGGTATCGGCCGTGACAAGTCAAGTCACTGGTTACGGAGGCATTGTGGCCTGTCGATTCATTCTTGGCGTAGTCGAAGCGCCCTTCTTCTGCGCCATTCTCTTCTATCTATCTAAGTGGTACACAAAGCGGGAATTGGCTTTCCGAATGAGTATTTTCTACTCCGGCTCCCTGCTGAGTGGCGCTTTCGGAAATCTCATCGCCGCGGGTATCCTCAACGGTCTCAGAGGCCACCGAGGACTTTCGGCATGGCAATGGCTCTATATTATTGAAGGTTCCATTACCTGTGCCATCGGAGTGGTCATTTGCTTCGTTCTCCCCGACTTCCCGGAGACATGGAAACTTTTGTCCCCAGAGATGCGCAAAGTTGCCCAGCGACGTCTTGCCATTGAGGCTGGTCAGGCCGATGTGGATGAAGGTGGCGGCAAAAGCCAGTTTGAGGGCTTCAAACTCGCCATGACCGACATCAAAACATATGTGTTCGCCTTGGCGTATATGTGCATCACTGGAGCCTCCGGCTTCCAAAACTTCTTCCCGACTTTGGTACAGACGCTCAACTTGGACGAAACCATCACTCTGGTGCTAGTGGCACCCCCGTATCTATTTATGGTGGTATATTCCCTTTGCCACTCCCTGGCTTCTGATAGGTTCGAGAAGAGATTCTGGTTCTTCGTCTACCCGATCCCAATCACCATCATTGGATTCGTCATCTTCATGAAAACCGATGGTTTCGGACCACGATATTTCTCCTTCTTCTTGATGGTCTTCGTGTTCGCTCAGAATGGAACTATATACTCTTGGCTCGCGAGCTCCATTCCTCGTCCGCCTGCTAAGCGTGCTGTCGGTTAGTCATATTTTATTGTGTGTTCGATTGATCAACAAGCTAATCAAAGCAGCCTTCGCATTCTTCAACTCAATTGGAAACAGCGCTTCAATTTGGACCCCCTACACATATATTGAAAGTGAGGGCCCTCATTACCCCACGGCCATGGGTGTTTGCATTGCGCTACAGGTAATTGGTGGTCTTGCGGCTCTCTTCTTATACTTCAACTTGAACATGCTCAACAAACGCCAGGAGCGTATGGAGAATGAGGAAGTTCAACTTACCGATAAGGATATTCGTCGGCTGCAGGCTACTGCTGATATTGAGGGGATTGATATTGCCGCCGCTAGACGGCTGCAGAAGGGATTCCGCTATGTATTGTAGAATGATTCTGGCATATTTCAGATGATTTGATTTAATATCTCAATTCGAGAATTTTGACTTGTATATTTGTGAAGTGGTACCGACTTTGTATGACAGAAGGCCATTATGATCAACGGTAGCAAACCCAATCCGGACATGGCAAAGGAATGGAGTCCCAGTGGTACGACAGTCCTATCACAGGTAATGTCCAGGCTGTCGTGAGTGATGATAATTGTCCAATCATGAATTACTGCAACAACCCATATATGGTCACCTGACTTGTGAAGTCATTGACATTTAAATACTGCGAATTGCACCAACATATTTCCCCTACGATCTCTTCAATCACTTCACAATCCAATATTTGAACTTTGATTCTGACTCCAAGTACATATCATCTTATGCTGTGTGACAGCTCAAGGTTGACATCCCTTTCCATATCTGGTCGACATAAACCCACTTGCCCAACATGCAAGCAATTCGAAGACCCATTCTACGTCTCACAAATCCAACTCTTATCCGATCGCTATCTGCCACTCCAAGAGTCATGGGTTCAGGTGACATAGGTTCGACCGGCTTCATCCCTGAGTATGCCGGCACTCTCCAGAATGGATGACGTCATATCTGACCCTACTTAGGAAGGACTCTTTCGCCAGACGCGAGGCTGCACACGAAGGGATGTACATTCGACAAATGGAAATGGAGAAGTGAGTTGCGCTGACCCCAATGGAAAGAAATAAACTTACTCGGCGATAGGCTTGAGCGTCTCAAACAAAAGGTCAAGGAGCAGCGCAAGCATATGGATGAACTCGACAAACACATGTAGGGATATCCTGAATTTTCCCTCTTAAGACCAATACTGATAGGTCACAGCGACGAGTATACCAAGTCTCAAGGGGGTGAACAGAACTAGCTTTGCGACTCCGTTGCAAGATCTCCTGAACGGCCTTGATGGTCATACGATCGAGTTCTCCTGAGACATCGACATACGCATTACAACCAGCCCGACTTTCAACTAACAATAGTTTGATAATAATTTTCAACCCTCTGTACTTGATACTTTGCTAGCCTAGCGTTGTTACGAATTGGAAGGCAGCATCGATTTTTGAACCAGTTTCCTCTCAGTCTCTTCCTCAACTCTAGATCTTTGCCTGCCACCTCCATCGGTAGCTCAAACAGGCCCATCTCGCCATCAGGAAGAAACCAAGAGACACTACTAGAACACTTCCCAAATATGCGACCATGGCTCTCTTCCCAACTTTGTCGAGCATCTCACCACCAATGGGGATACAGATTAGTGTGCTAAGTTCTCATTAGTGACGAACTAGCAAGCTGGGTAGTATGAACACTTACGCAACACTGACTATTGAATATGTCAGGCCGAACCTTCCACCAACCTCGCTAGCCTTGGAAATCTGCCCGATGCAGGCTGGTGCAAGACTCAAGAATGATCCTGAGGCCAACCCGAAGATGACCGAGAACATATAAAGCCCAATAAGGGTGTTACCAAACGGCAGCCAGATCACAAAGACTGCCAATGCACCCAAAGCAATGAGCGCCGTCTGGGTGTTGATTCTACCAAAGCGATCACCCACACCCCCAGCCATCAGTCGTCCTGCCGTGGAGGCTCTGTGTCAGACAAGTCAGCGCTTTGCTCGAGAGACCATCAACATCCAATTCCACTCACATGCTCAGGACAGCAAGAAGGATGACACTGGTATTGGTAGAAAACCCCTGCATGACCACGTAGGTTGGATACAGACCCAGACCAGCAAAAACCTCGAGCTCAAGTCCTATTTCAATTTCAGGTCAACATTTCTTTTCTCCTACCATGCGCATCCTGGACGGGAATCAACCTACCAAAGAGGCCCATTGTCAGCCAGGTAAACCTCGCATCTTTCAAAGAACGCAAGTTGATAGTCGATTTGCTTCTGCCCTTCGGAAGGGGTGCCTTCACCAGAACCGTTCCAAGCATGCCCAATATCAGCACCACTAATGCCAGCAGTCGAATCGTCCACTTATACCCAAGGTTGGTAAATCCAGCTCTGAGCACGAATGGAAATATCACACCACCAAGACCTGCGCCCGCCATCGAAATCCCAATAGCAAGGGCTGCCTTTCGATCAAACCATTGAGGCACACTCGCCAACGCGACTGTGCTCAAGAGGGCAGCGCCAGTCCCAGAAAGAACACCAAGGGTAAGAACAAAGTGCCAGTAAAGATGGCTTTCGGCGAGAAGGAGAAGGCCAGTCACATAGCATGCAGTTCCAGCTATAAGAAGGCCCTTAGGTCCATATCGATCAAACATTGGCCCGACCTGAACCGAAATACTCAGACCGAAGAAGGTGAACAATCCCGGAATCCAACCGACTGCACTTGGCGAGTAGCTGGCCAGCTGATGAGAAGCGAAGTAATTTTGCAGAATTCCCGTCGTGTTCATCACGCCGAACGTACTCATCAAGAGGAAGAATGAGCCGGCCACAACACACCATGCTTGCAGCCCACCATCTGGGAATGCGTCATCAGTACTATGACCAGTGAGATGGGTTGTGAGGGTGGAGAGCTCGGCTGGGGGTTCGACAACGGAAAAGGCCGACCGGGGGGCTTCTTCGTCGAAGTTTGCGTTTTGACCCGTGGGGTAATTAGCGGGATATTCAGCCACGCTTGTCGAGGCCGAGTGCCATGGCTTTTGCACGGGCTCTTGCACAGTTGCGGGGGCGGACTTGTCCATAATATGATATTCTTGAGCCTTGATAGATGATAGTGACACTGAGGTGAGGAACTGCAAAGGGAGCAGTTGGAATGAAAAGGCAACGCAGCTATCTGAACAATTTTACAGAATATCCAAAATTCTAGTTATGTGGAGGTGACTCATTACGATAAGGGCTTGAATTAGCCTTCAGGTCTGCATGGATGATTTCATGGTGGGGAGTATACATCGGCATCGCCCTCCGACCTTTTGAACATGGGGGATATCGTGGTCAATAGATGATATATTTCGATTCATTATTCGGATGCTTGGACTCCCTCACGCCTCCAGTGGCTCCATTGGCTATTGCTTTCTGTAATTATAGGAATGATGCTTCTTCTTTACGAGATTCTCACCATCGGCTTCCTTCCCGACGTCACCTGGACGGCATTGACTCGGCATCCATGAGTAAAGGTAAATTTCCGTCAGGGATCCCTATGTAGGAGGATTGGTCACTCTGGGATATGTTTACAAATGTTCACATAGTGTTCTTTGCTGCTGTATTCCATACATGTAGGTACATACAGGTACATGTACAGGTGCAATTGGTCTCCACGGAGGCACCACCCGATATGTCGGGTGTATTGCCATCTAGCACTCTCTCTCCATGGGGAACTCATATCGTAATATTTATTTCTCCAATTGCAGACCTAGCAATTGGTCCTTCTTGAATGAAAAGCAAGGGTTAGTTATGTTGCAAAGGTTTGATGAAGATCAGTGGCATGACACTCGCGCCACTCAACCCCTCAATATCCCGCGCCGCCAAAGATCCCGATTTCCTCCATTCTCACTTCAAACGAAGTGGCATGATTTGAGAGGTAAACCAGGTGACATGTAAATATTTCGTTTGCGAATCACAATTTATTGTGAATAGATAGCATATATCTATCCCTTTCTCATGATAAAGAGCCAGATCATCCAGTATCTACATCAAAGAGATCTCTATTCTATCCTCCAAGATGTCCGCAACACAATGCACCAGGCTTTTTACCAGGAACATTCCTCAAGTGAGGCGGCAGCGGCAACTACAGAATCCTCGTGTCAATCTCGTTGGCAGTCCAGCCCCAAGTCACAACCCTACCATTGACTCCGAAGTTTTACCATATCGACTCTATGAACTCTCGCTAAAGAAGATCCGAAAAGAAGCCCACGCTGCTGAGCCCGATCTACGCCACGTCATTGCCGGCATCACAATGCAAAAAGTGGTTTCCAGTGCCGTGCATGAGGATCTTCTACACCGAGTCGACATGATCGAAAGTGCAAACTTACCTCCAAGACTACCAATCTTACCAGGTGCCGATGAGCCTTGGGAGCATGAAGAGATTGCATCGAATCAACCGTCAAATCAGAATGCATGGGATATGGAAACTCTAGATCAAGCGCTTCATGAGATGGAACGGGCTAGCAAGAAAGGAAATGTTGCAAAAAGTGTTTGTTTTCAGTTAATTAGTGAGATGTAAAAGTTGAAGATCGAATTTGTACCAGCGCTTGCTATCACCTCTTCAAATCTGGTGTTTAATGCAGTTAAGCCATTTGTTAGAACAGCTCTATGGATCTTGCTTTCGTCCCACTTGTATACCCTCTCCCTCACATTTGGATAATTGGACGTTACTCAGAGTCTGCTAAATGTCAGGTAGACGTTAATTAATTATTTAGACGTTAGCTGGACGTTACATCGATATTATTTATACTTAGCTAGATGTAGATAGACATTATTTGGATGATATTTAGAGCGTTAGACATTAGATATGCGTTACTTCGAGGTCTGGACGTCACATAGACGTCGATTGGTCAATATTTAGAGCTTTAGAGGCTGCATAGATTTATTTGGACGTTATATCTTAAGCTAAGACAGACATGGCCGTTCTTGTGCCGCTAGGCGTCTATCAACACAATCGTACCCTTTCCTCTGTTTATGCTGCTTGACTTGACTGCAATACTTAACAAACAGGCATTTCATACTACCATACATCTACTACTTTGATTACAAACCAGTTCTTCTTTTCTGAAACCTCCAGTCTTCACTTGAACCACTTCTCTTTGCTCACCTCCGCCTTAAAGTTACTACCTTTGACTACTCAACTTCCTCTTTCCCCTCGCAAAGTTGACCTCATCACTTTGAAACATTACCGCAGAATCCAACAATGGCTGAAGAGACTAGGTGGTGTCACAGCTGCAAAAAGGACAGGCCCAAGGACTTGTTTCGGGCACCTGAAGATGCAGGGAAGGAGTTCTGGAAAATGTGCGAGCCTTGCCGCATAAGGTACCGAAATGTGAGTATATCACATCCCCAGATGGGCAAAGAATTCCACTTGCTTATCAGGTCCGGACTAAAAGCACACAGAGATCTCGAGCTAGGAGGTCGCAAGGAGGTGGGGGACGAGCTCGGCCGTATTATCTCCCCGAACCAGCACCCCAAACAAACATTCGCATCAGCAATTCACAGGCGGGGATTACCTCCGAAAGCACTAGCGCTTCGCGGACAACCACCGCGCCGGAGCAACCAGAATGTTTGTACGCAGATTCCGGTCACCACAGTCGAGTCACAGTTACACCGCCCGTTGTCGAAACTTCTGCGCAAAGTACAACAACAACCACTGTCATTACCATTTCAACCATCGCGTCCAAGAATGTGACGGAAACTTCGATCAAGGTAGAGGAAGACACAAAGACGGCTCAGCGCGGCATCCAACAGGTCGAAGATGAAAACCTGGAGTCACTTTCAAGTAGCCCCGAATCTGAGCAGCAAAGCGAAGCCAGTTCAGGTGCCAACCAACGTCCTGAATTCTTTGGCTGCCTGCATTGCGAGAGACTTCGCCCATGGCCAATGGCGGGACTTCATATCTGTTTGTTGTGTATTCGGGACTGGAAGTGGTGTGCGAAGGGGGCCCACAATCAAGCCAAGGCAAGTTTCTTGTGGGACGACCAGGAACATGATGAGTGTTATATGTGTCATTTCGCGGGCATCTGATTCTTCTTGCCCAGTATGGAGACTGCAGGATTTGTATCTCCACGTGAAGCACCTATACCTAGAGTGTATGGCAGCTTTAATTCCTGATTTTCTTTCTTCTCACGTAGTATATCGGCATTAATTTGTGCGCGATTTGGGTAGGTTGAAAAGAGGGACTGGAGGTCGAATACTGACAGACTGAATAAAGACAAATTGACAGCAGTATAAAACTTTATAAAACTCATTTCTTTCGGAATGTCTTTTTTGACGTCTTTTGGGGCATTCACTGACTATACGAAAGATATCTACTCAATAATTAGTCTAAAGATAGGCCAAAGAAACGGTGATCCAGTGGGGTTTCCAATGCAGTTTTGGACATATCTGGTAACGAGATGCAAAGTTATATTGGCAGCACGTGACGCTCACCGAACCGAAAGTCTACTCAATAACTAGTCTAAAGATAGGCCAAAGAAACGGTGATCCAGTGGGGTTTCCAATGCAGTTTTGGACATATCTGGTAACGAGATGCAAAGTTATATTGGCAGCACGTGACGCTCACCGAACCGAAAGGGCCCAGGTTGTGATTCTCACCAACAATATACCTAGGTATCCAATCAAAATCACTCAATTCGGGCCCAGTGGGAATGGTGGAGCGATCCCACCTATTCACCTCCATGCACCTATCAAAATCTGCAGAGGCGTCAACTAATGTCGGACTAGCCAGTGTCAACGCCATCCGAGAGTAAGACGGGTCCACCCCTCAAGCAAGCAGATCTCGGACTCCCACGTCGGAAATCTGGCTCGCCTAAATCCTGCCGTGTCGTTGGCTCGGGATGAAGACCCCTTCCCTTTAACCCCCCTCTGAGATCCCCTTGCCGCCCATGATCGGTGGTACGCAACAATTTGCCCCCGACTCACGAGTCAGGAAGGGTCCGAGCCGTCAATCACGGTCCTGTAAAGTCTGCCGGCTCCGTAAAGTCAAGGTCCGTTACCCCCGTCATCGTGCTCAGATCGCTCTTGGGGTCGGGACGCTCCCGTACCCATTGAATGCGTCCCACTGGTAACGCATCACCGGCAAGGCTAACGTGGATCCTGTCCCCAGTGTGACCGAGTCAAGCCCTGCCACGCCTGCTGTGCCCATGGCTACCCCTCCAAATGCGTGTATGAGCATGTCCCCGACGAAGACGCCCGCCCCATCAGCCAAGCGGAAGAGATTCGGAACCTGCGGGCGGAGATCAGCGAGCTGCGGGCAAGAATAGACGACAAACAGGATGGTACGTTTGGCCCCGCCCACTCTTCTCAGTAACGTGTGCCAAACTCAGGTGGATGTGAAACAATTGTTGACGTCTGTGCAGGATCTGGGGCCCAAGACCTCCATCGCCTGGACAAGCTTGAGAGCTTATTTGAGTCTATTCGCTCTGCACCCACCCCATTAGTGGATGATCTTGTTCGCGACATTCGGACCGCACATGTCGGCCTTAAGAAAGATTTGGTCCCTGTTGGACCATGGGAAGGCAGGGAAGGTATGTTGTATAAAAATTTCCTCAAAAGGTTACCCGTGCTGACAGCTCTAGCGTATGAATCCTACGATTATCCTTCCCGTCCTTCATCAACGCTGCCGGTCCGGAATCGTCTGTTAATAAATTCCCCGGTTGAAGACTTCAATAATTTGCACACTGAGGATGACGATGACAGCGACTCCGAGCGCATGTCGCTAAATAGTGGGTCCGACTCGTCTGGCACGATCTCAGTTATGGGCACGCAAAGACCTGCGGTGGACGTGTTTGTCGAGAGATTTGTGGATGCATTTAGTCCAGAAGTGGATATGAAATCCGGGAGAGCGGGTGCATTGCGAGCTGCCGCCGGGATTCGAATGTTCTCTCCACTCATCACCGACGCGTTCGAGGCCGTCTCCGTTGCATTCTTTGGTCGTTCTGTGCAGAACAAGCAGATCGAGGCCTCCGGGTTCCGACTTTACCCCCGCGTGCTACGTTCTTTGCAAGATGCATTGGTGGACCCCGAAAAATCCAAAGCAGAGTCAACATTGGTGACAGTGATTCTCTTGCTGGCTTTTGAGGTTCGTACCATGAAAAACGGTGTCTATTCAATCCATGCTAACCCAAGCAGAGTGTTGAACGCACTACTCAGAGCGGTGTCTCCGCTCATGTCCGAGGAGCAGTGCGCTTGATCGAACATCGTGGGCCGGAAAGTCACATGTTTGGAGTTGAACATCTTTTGTTTACAGAACTCCGTCCCTATTGGGTAAGATCTCAGACCTTCCATAATTGCCTCTTCTCAATCTAACAACCTAGATTGGCGCGGCTCTGGCAGCTCGACAACCCTCATTCCTGGCCCGCGAAGAGTGGAAGACCATTCCATGGTCAGCAGGAACGACCCAAAAAGATATTCTACATCATTTGCTTGACATGGCTACCGAGGTTCCAGGTTTACTAGCGGTGTCCGATGCCTTCAAAGAAGCAAAAATTACGTCTGTCATGGGCACACAAGAAATGGCTGTCAAACAGTCTACGCTTTGGAACGGAATACGCGAGCTTACAGCGCGTTTCTATCAATGGTACGAAGACTGGGTTGTCGCATACCCTGACGGGCCGCCACAGGAAGCCGAACAACACGGCGACCAGGGGTTCCCAATTTTCCAACGCCGCGACCTCCGCACCGGGGCTACTTTCACCCCAACAAGATTCACATATCCAAACCTACTACTCGCACAAACCATGTGTGTCTACTATGCCGTGCGATTGATCCTGTCCTCGATCGATACTCGGCCCGGGGATCGCGTCTCGCCTATGGAGCAGTACGACTTGGGCTGCGGGATCTGCCGGTCTTTGGAGTTTTATATCCTCACTGCGCCGGGCAACATGATCAATCGTCTTGCATTCCCCACTCGAGTGGCGTGGGAAGCATTCCCAGACGGAGGTCCAGAGCGCCGGTTTATGGTTGAGGTGCTGCAACTAGTCGAGAAGCGACACGCTCTCGGGCTTTGGGGTAGTTCTATGCCGGAGTTATCTACAAAAGAATCCTCGCCGCTGAATACGGGTAGTCCGTAGTGTGGATGCAGGTACTCCACAGAGACGTGATGTTCCGTAGCCACGATTTAATTATTTGATCTTAGGGTGCTGTGATCCAACTATTTGGACACAATCAGTGTTGCGCCGACACGCAGTTGTGATAAAAATAAACCCCGATACCCACATGTGCATATTAAGACATTGTTCAGCTAGTTCTAATAATGGTATGGTTGTCCAATAGTATAGGGGCTATGTTCCACGGCTTCCGGCTGTATTGCCTGAATAACAAAGCGTCTAAAAATCAAAACAAACCGCAATTATACTTGGATTGGCAGCTGAAATGGAGCTGAAATGATGTATCCAGAGCTCATTTATTATTCTGCCTCTGATTGGATGTTCTCGATTACACTAGAGTGCATTCGACTTAGCCCCCAGGTGGATCGGCAGATCTCAACCACTCACAGGGCGATCTCATCGATCAACAATCGATAGTGAGATGAAGATGGGAAAAAAAAAGGAGATGTGGGTACATGCAGAATCATTCATAAGCAGCATGGGGCCCATAATACGAATAACCACACCTGTCATACACAATGCCCTCCATCACCAAGTTGGCGCTCTCTGCCCTCGCGGCTACCACAGCCGTCGCAACAGGAATCAACGATTTCTCCTGCAAAAGCTCCTTCAACCCAGTTGTCCTCCTACACGGTCTTGGCGCTACATATTATGAGGACCTGAACTACATGCAATACTGGCTGCAAACCCAAGGCTTCTGCACATATGCCATTACCTATGGCGCATACGATGGCTTCCCATTCCTAGGCGGCTTGAAGGCAATCAACGAGAGCGCCCCCGAAATTGCCGCGTATATCAAAGAAGTGGTGCAAAAGACCGGTAAGAGCAAAGTCGACCTCGTCGGCCACTCCGAGGGTGCTTTCCAGGCTCTCTACGTGCCCAAGTTTGAGGGTGTCGCCCACCTAGTCGACAAGATCGCATCTATCGCACCACCTACCCACTCCACTACATTTGCCGGCATCTACAACCTCGCATATCTGTTCGGCAACCACTCGCGCGAAGCCGTGGGCGAAGTGCTGAATACACTGGGCTGCCCTGCTTGCAACGACCTCGGTCCCGATGGCCCAGCCATCAGCCGCTTGAATGACGGTACCCCCATCGCGCAGCCCGGTAACAGTGTCACTATCATTGCGTCCAAGTACGATGAGCTTGTTACTCCCCCATCGACATCCTTTGTCCACGAGGAGGGTGTGACGAATCGATGGATCCAGGATACTTGCCCGTTGGATCCTGTTGGCCACATTGGCGAGGCCTATGATTTGAATGTCTGGCACTTGGTCAAGAACGTGCTGGCCTCAACCCCGGACAAGGAGTTTTTGTGTCTGCTTGGGTCCCCTGGTAAATAAATGACTTGACTGCGTAAAACGATTATCTTTTTTGTATATATCAACTAATCTTCGAGTGGATAATATCTTACCCCGTCATTGTTTCGCTGTCTCCTGGTTTCTATATACTTGGTTCTATTCTGAGGGCTGTTTTGCACGATTTCGAAATAGGTACCTAGATACCGTAGAGCTAGCAAGGCGAGCTTGACACTGGTATTGAAAGGTTATTATATACCGAGTATCAAACCATGTCTACTTGAACCTCTATATATCTGGCAATTAAGCCTAATAAATCCCCACAGTACCGGCTGACCTTTAATGTTGCCATTACAATTCATATTGCCCTTTGCTACAACCTTGCCATCCCTAGCAAACTGCTTAACCGACTTTTTGATAATATCAATGACGTCCTGCCCACCAACAACGAAGTCCGCATTCCCACCCACCTTGGTAGCCTCCACACCAAAGTGACAAGAAGCATGCGCGACAATCTCGCGCTGATTCTTGCCGAGAACCTGAGTGGTTATCTTCGAACATCTACAGGGCTGACTGGGAGAGACCTTGGTTCAGCAGACCCTGGCCAATATAAAGACCAACAGTAGCCTGACCCGACTGGCCGTGGATTATAAAGGGCCTATCTGTGGCCCCATGGCCATTCTCAGCATAATGGCGAATCTGCTTGACGAGTGACCGCAATCCCGAAGTCGCAAGCCTAAACCCTTCCTGCCACCAGCCCACCTCGAACTCAACGTTAATCGCCTTCCCAGAAGCAACCCGCGCATTTGAAGCGGGGATCTGCAAAAAGTCAGGGCCAAAAGACGAGCAAGCATAGATCTTGTGATTCAGAGCCCGATCATCAACTGGGTCATACAGATTGAAGTTGTAAAACATGGTCTCTTTGCATTTCTTGATCTTCCGGAAATCGGGATAGACAGACCAGTTCCCCGTGCTTGGCCCGGTAACGCTGCATCGCTCAGGGCACACGTCAACGCTGTTGGAACTTGGACTGGTGGAACTTTTGAGTCCCGGTGAGGCCACGACACCATTGGCAGCGAGCAAGAGGACAACAGCCCTAAGTGCCGCCGCGAAGGACCAAGTCACCATTTCTTCCACACAGTCAGACTGTTTCGAAAAAGAAGAAAGAAAGAAAGAGAGAAAGAAAAGAAAGAAAAAAAGACAATAGGAAAAAGAAAAGAATGCCCAAAAAAAGATTGTGTGACTATAGTGACTGAAGGAAAAATCTCATCAATGAAGGAATAATGCCCAAATGAATGTCTGATAACAATGAACGATGAAGGAGGCATTTCCAAAGACGACGGGGATGGGCTTGTTGGTTTTATATTTCTTGAGATGTCTAGATCTGTTTTTCATGTACTTGCCTCGGGTATCAATTCACTTCCTTGTACCAATCCCTGGTATCCTTCGCTTCGACTGTGAGTTGCATCAGCCCATTTTCCGGCACATCGTGGTTCAGCCAAAAGGCGCCCTGTATTTGGCCCCGATGCTGTGCTCTTACAAGTCATTACAAGTTCGCTCGTTAGCAAGGATATTAGTTGTTACGGTAGTAGGAAATGTGGATAATGAAGGGAAACATGCTAATCCCGTACTACTCGGTGTAGCCTGGAAGCATCTTAGCCTGAGCAAATGAACCAAGGAGTCGACATATAACCATATCCCACGGATTGTTTGATCCTGTCTAATTTTACTACGAGCCTAGCTCAAAATTAGCGCCTTGGTATTGTAGAAAGATTTCCGCCTGCAGATAGTGTGGAAGAAAGGGCTGGATAGTTGGAAAACAAAATTTCAAAAGCAGGGTAGCCGGCGAGAAGTTGAATCAATGTGTTGGTGTAGTTTGGCGAAAATTTACTATCAGTCTCCACGAGAGTATCAGGCCGCCCTTTCGACATCAGTACCTCCCTATCCGCCGCGGGCCATCCCCCGGGCCACGCCGTGCTCCCTCCGCCGTTACCGAAAATAGTTGGATTTCTTTTTTGTATCCTGCCATTATAGAGCCCCGTTCTCTTTGCAGGGGTATATCTCGCCCAATTGTGGTTTAATACTGATGTGTGTGTGTGTCTGATTTGGCTAGGGGGCAGTCTAGTGTGTTAATACGGAATACCTTGGGCAATTCCAAGACACTGCTTGTGAGCTCGGCGCTCAGGCGTCCACTACCAAGAAGGACTTGATATACGGAGTAGCTCCCAATATTCCGGGGACGATGTCACTTAATTTCTTAGTGGAGAAGCAATAACTGATATGGAGCCAAGGTTGAGGAGAGGTTGCAGGCGAAGAACATATCTTAGCATAAGACCATGTAATATGCAAGCATGTTAACCAGTATAGCATTCGGGTATTGTAGTCATGCGACGATATTAGGTAGGGTATTTACACATAAGACAGCAGCACGTGCTCAAAAAGCAAAGTCTTGTAACAGGAATAGGACATTAAGTATCAGAGGACTAATGCAAGAACATGGTCACATCATAAAAAAGCCCAACGCCCCAAATGCAGCCAACAAACAGAATATGCTAGTCACAACCAGTTGTTGTGCGGCATTCTTGTTGTCCTCGGGGCAATCGGTTGGCGGGTTTAATCCGTGGCATAAGCGAGTTTTCAAAGACGCCTCCATGCTTGCGACAATGGTCTTGTCAATATGGACACGACAAGGATCCGGTCTGGGAGTCGGGGTGGAGGACGCCACCACTGCGCATGTGTCATTGGTGTAGTCCCCGCCAGACCAATCAACGCCCCACGGGACCTGCATGGTTTTGTCGGTCACATCGATTGTCACGCCGTATTCCCCTGGACATGTCTTGTTTGCTGTAGCCGCAACGAGATCAACATTGGGGGCGGAACTCTGAATGGTGAACCAAGTTGACCAAGTAGACGAGTTGCGGATCATATCGGCCACGTTGAGATGATTTTCAAAGGCATACTCGTTGCAACTCTGCCAGGTCAGGGTCCATCTCACTCTCCACCGACCCTCGTTGCTTAAGGCAAAGAACTCGTGTGCAAGGTAGGGGCCATTGCCGGTCCAGTTTGCCGATCTGAAATTGTGATACCGCGTAACGGTGCCATTATATTCATCCAAATTCCATATACTGTAGGAAATGTGCGGATTCAGGTATCTCGCGCGCTCTGGATTCTGGAAAGCAAAGACGACTGGGAACGACTCGGTTGGCGCATATGTTTCGTTGTGCGGGAACACTAGGTCCACTTCTAGTATGTTAGAAGCGTTAATTGTGGTCCCCATACAGGCAACGAGCAACCAGCTCGCCCAGGAAATGTGCATGCTGAGGGCGAGTCGGGCCTTTGACAGTGGGTCGGAAAGGTATGAAGGAGAGCAAACCACGGGGATTGATTTAGACGATGGTTTTGCGAAGAAGAAATTGAATGGCGGAGACAAGATGCACACAAATAGGGGGTATGTGCTATATGGAATCAATCAAATGGTGGCATGGGGTTGAAAGAACAGGTGAGACATTCACCTTGCCCGCATAAGGTCGCGCCTTAGCGGCTCATGGGCAATCTTCCGGGGCTTACGACCCTGTAACCATGTTCCCTTTCCGCCCCGAGAAGCGCGGATTCTCGGCCCTGCCAAGGCTTGGCTTCTGTGGTTACATTAGGTACTTTATCAACGCTAACTGGCAGTGAACATGGGTCCCTAGTCGCTGAACCGGTTCGCCTAAAATTGCTCCTGGTTGGGGTGCTCCGGCTCCGGTTGACTTATATTCTTATAGGCACTTTTACCCCCTTGGGATATCCAAGATCTCCCATCTCGCACCAGGTGGCAAATAATGATAACCGCGTTCTACTAGTTTTTGATACCGTATAATACTACGGAGTACTCCGTATACTTAATAACCTAACAATAAGCTAAGGGCCTCGGGGCTTTAACTAGTCCTAAAGTAGTCGGGATGTAGTAGTTACCCTTGAACATAAGTCAGACAGGAGGGCGTACCGTTGGAACCGTGAGGGCCTCAAATAGTTATATAAAGCGTCAAAGAGATCGCAGTTCGAGGCTCAGAATTTCCCTTGTCCAATTTGAGTCCATACCACTGTATGCCACCCTCAATTCCCTAAGCAGCAAACCTTTGCTGACGCTTTCAATCTTTTGCATAGTCCCAATACAAGTCCAAGATAATGCACCTGACAACTCTTCTCGGTGTCGGGGTAGTCCCAGCCATGGCTGCGGTCCTGACCCGCCGCGCTGTTGACTGCGACTTCTCCGCCACTGCTGACGCTGGAGCTACATGCTCGAGCTTTGCCAGCAGCTGGGCACTCTCGATCAGCACTCTCCAGCAGCTGAACCCTGGAATCACCTGTCCAAATTTCAATACTAGCAAGTCATACTGCGTGATGGGCACCGCCACAGATGACTCCTCGAGCACTACATCCACAACTGCTGCCAGCACCACCACCACCCAGTCCCCAACTACCACTGAGACGGCGCCCAGCAACTCCCCCACTATGCCCGGCATTGTAGGCAACTGTGATGGTTTCTACAAGGTCTCATCTGGAGATCAGTGTAACACCATTGCCACGAAGTATGGTATCAGCGAAGCCCAGCTCAAGAGCTGGAACAGCCAGATCAACGACAGTACGTCCTTCACCTTCCCTGTCCTCTTTCCGTTGCATAACCGGAAAAGAGTCCCATTCTACAAAACCTGAATCTAACATTCATAGAATGAATGCACAAACTTTTGGTTGGACTACTACGTCTGCGTACATGTTCCCGGCGCAACCACCACCTCGGCCCCCAGCCAAACACCTGAACCCTCAGGCCCCACGCCCCAAATGCCTGGAATTGTCAGCAACTGCAAGAGTTTCCACCTAATTAAGGACGGTGACAACTGCTGGTCGATAAATACGGATGCGAGGATCACGTTGACGCAGTTCCGTGCTTGGAACACGCAGATCGACGCGGCGTGCAGCAACCTGTGGCTGGGATACTATGTCTGCGTTGGTGTTTAAACTGCTTTGTAGCAATGGTGGAGATATCAGGACTCCTGGTGAAGTCAGGTCCGCGAAGGGTGAGCCTTAAAACGGAAACAGACAAAGTGGTCATTCTCGGCACCAATTTCACAGGTCTTCGGATTCTAGGTGCACCTAGTAAGAAAGAATACTATAGTCAATCACGTGCCATTTAGAGCTTCTTTGCTACTCTTTCCCGCATCATCTATACAGTGCCCCAAAATGTGACAAAGAACAACATATCCTTCCTGTTGAAAATCCCAGTTAATTCCCATTAATACTGGCCTTTTTCATGGTGCAACGCTAACCCTAATTCGGAACATACAATGCAGATCTCAGGCTCCTACCGGAAGAAGCCTGGATCCCTCGGCTGTATGCAGTTTGATCATGACATTGCTGTCCTCAGTATACAGATCATTATCACACTGCATCAGCGCTTCGCATTTCAATTGCGCCTGCTTTGAGCCAGTTTTTGCTTCTTCTTCTTGTTGTTGAATCTCACCGAGTCTTTTTCTACCATAATGGGGGTATACGAAAAAGGAGCATAAATAGATGCTCCTTTCCATGTATGAAGAAGATAGACAAATCATTCATTTACTTTCTACAGTATACAAGATTGAAATTTTCATATTCATAGTGTCCTTCATACATTATTTTTGATCTCAACATACATGCTATACAGAACCTGACCTCTGTATTCAACACTTCCTAGGTAGTTTAATTTGGTGTGGTCCAATAATGATGCTTATATCTTCATAGAAATACATAAGAGTCGAGGTGTCCCCTTGATGAATATTCTCTTTCTTCGCTCTAGCATTATTAATTTGACTAGGCAAAATACAACATAAATAATATTTCTTAACTGCTTGTCCCTTAAATTTGGGAATATACTGATTTTCATGACAAAATTATAGATCACATATGCTGCGTTTGCCCGTACTAGATCGGGAAGCAGGGGCCTCAGAGACACTGAGATCAAGTAACCCTTTTGAGACCACTCATCCGCAGCACTCTTGACAATCCAGATTTCTCGAGAAACACCTCAAATCATCAATCATCACTCTGACATAGTTCATCGGCTTCAGAACAGTCGCTGCCTGAGGCACTGTGGGGTTCTTCACGGACTCGGAACTTTCTTTCTCCGCCACTATCTTATCTGCGACGCGCAAGGATTAAAAAAATCACCATGTCAGAGCCAGACACCAAACCTGGCTCTGAATCCAACATTCATCGAATTCAAGAGCGATGGCAAAGTCTGAATGAGATGTTCCAAAACACCGATTCCGAGCCTGCAGCGCCTGTCGGCTCTGCCGACGACCTGGAGGCGGAAATCCGCCAAGCTCAAGCTCAATTGTCCAGACTGAAGAAGCAGCGAGAGCTCATTGACATCAAACAAAAGGTTGCAGAGGAGGAGAGGGAATTGGAACTGGCCCGCACTCGACTTCTGGCCGTGACCACCCTAGAAATGCCCCCGGCCACCCCTGCTTCAACTCCATCCAGAGCCGAACCGAAGCAGAACAACAAGGCTGGTACTGATGGAGCCCAAAAGAAGGTTGTTGCTGCCCGATCCGAGCAGATTACCGCTCCAGCTCCTGTGACTCAAGCTGCTGATCGTCGTCCATCTGAGGCTAAGCCGTTCGAACCGAAGCCTTCGCCGAAACCCGCAAACGTGTCCGGTTTGAACCTCGAGCAATTGCGAGCCCTCGCAGCAGCTACCAGGTCCCCCGCCGCACAAACAGCTGTTAAGACTGAATCTCGTTCCAGTCTGCAACCTTCCGCCCGATCCTTTCATCCCGAATCATCCGTCCAAGCCCCACCGGTGCCCAATGTGCCGGTATACAACGGACGAGCTTTGGGAGAGTTCAAGAACTTCTCTATGGGTCTAGAGCGGCACTTTGATAAATATCCGGAGTGGTACAAGGCCGATGAGCGCAAGGTCACACGGGCGCTTAAGCACGTTGCCCTTAATATCGAGGATGAGTGGAAGCGTCACGTACGTCACCTACCGGCCGAAAAGGTCACCTACGACAGATTCTGTACCTTCCTTATTCACCAGCTCCAGAACGGAGTCTACCCCGATGTAGCTAGGTCGCGCTATATGGATAGCTATCAGCGACCAGCGCAGTCGGTGACTGATTTCTCCAACTGGATGCAGCAGTGGGTTCCACATTTCCCGAATAACGACTCGGAGCGCGACCGCATGCGCCATCTCTTTGAGCATCTGATGAACAGGGTTCGCAACGAGGCTGATAAGACTCACCTGGACTTCGATAACTATTACGAGTTTGTTGAATACCTCCAGCGGGTCGAGGATTCCATCGGCAGCCGCGCAGAGTCTCTTGGTCGCCGGGCTATCAACCCTCGAAAGCGACCTCGCAGCCACGACTAAGCGGTTCGACCTATTTGCGCTCCGCGTCGAGACGAAGCTCCGACAAAGTTGACATCATCTTTATTTGCATTTGCACACGGGGATAGACCGGGGGTGGGTTTCTTGCTATTCAATGGGGGATTTTACGTGCGATCTTCCTGACTTTCCGTGTACATACCGGCGGCGCTGCGAAATCTTTAAAGCAAGGTATTCGTAATGACCTTTTCATTCTTCATAATCTGAACCATCTCTCTGGTGTCAACCGTGATCACTTTCAAAATTTCCTAGTTTAACGCTAGTTCATCTAAAATATCTTCCTATCTTCCCTGGATCTGGCTGATCTCCCCTTGGAGCCTGGTATTCGTCGGTGAAATACAACGCCTGCCGCTCATGGAAGTAAGCCAAGATGGTGGCGCTCGCCTTGCCCCTACAGCAGGTGCACTAGGATCCTCATGGGGGACGGGAGGTTCCACGGGCCCTTCATGGAGTCCCTTTCAGCATTGTGTAGATCCAGGTACCGTAGACTACGTAGATCGTGTCGTCCAGCGAAACATGGACGAGTCGCACTTCGAGCGGCTGGCGGTTATCGTGGCATTGCGATCCGAGCTTCAAAATGAGGTCAGTCAGGTTTCGGTCTGTTAGTTATACCTCCCATGAATTTCTTCCTCGTTTATTCCCTCTGTGTAAACACTATGTGAAAATAGATGTTTATTAAGACCAGGTCGCTTTCCAAGGTTGCAATGTGATTGGAGCACTTCTCCGGAAGATGTTTGGCTACTGGACTCTGGAGATATGCAGGTGCACTGGCCCATGAGCCTTCTCCTGTTGCTCGACACTTATCTTTTTTTCTATCTGAACTGTATTTGATAGACTCCCAATAGAATGCAAGGTATATGGATGATCGGGCTGTTTAGGCCAAAAGGGAAACCCCCACTTGGCGGGACCGGCGGGATTCGAAAAGACTTGTCTGATTTCTGACTTTCTCTTTCTATATTCTTGCCCCCTGGGCTTTTGGAATTTTTCCGCTTTGTGGGAAACAGCCCTTCTGTGTGTTTTGGTCGATTTCTGTTTTGGATGTTTTGGATGTTTTGGTCGCGTGATGGACGGGAAACCCGCGCCTTTACCGCCTTATCAGGGGCGCCAGGTACGCCAGGCACGCCAGGCACCTCATCGATATGCTCGCTGGGGATTGCCCCTGCTTGCTGCTGTGTTGATTCTTTTAGTCTGGCCTGTTCCACTACCCTCGTGGAAGGTGGTCGAGCCTTTGAACATCCCAGTCACCTGGGACGAAATCGTTCCTTCGCAGTCGCTGGAGTACCATAACTGCGGCGATGAGTTCCAATGCGCGAGACTGGAAGTGCCTATGGACTACGAACGGACTGATGGGAAAGGCCGCACATTCGCCTTGGCTATTGTCCGATTGCCGGCCAAGGTCCCAGTCACGGATCCGCGGTATGGAGGCGCGGTCCTGATCAATCCTGGTAAGTTGATTTGCACTTGATATGATGATCTTTGCTCATAGTCCAGGTGGACCTGGTGGACCGGGAACAATGCAAGCGTTCGAGGCGGGTCGGAATCTCCAGCTGATTATTGATGCGGAGGCCGACCCAAAAGAGACCGGAGCAGAGGCCGGAGAAGAAACTGGCAACAAATATTTTGATATTATCGGATTTGATCCTCGTGGAGTGGGTTCCACAACCCCTCCAGTGATGTGTTTTCCTGATCCCGTATCCCAAAGGAACTGGGAGCTGCAAGTCTCCGCGGAAGGCATGCTGGGAAGCGGACCGGATTCCTTGCAGAGAAACTGGCAGCGGACCGAAGCGTTGAACTCGGGTTGTTCCGTATTTGATATGTCGAGTCTAGGATCAGACGAACAAATGATGTCCTACGTAAATACCCCACTGGTCGCGCAGGACATGCTGACCATAATTGAACGTCATGGGGAATGGCGCGAGAACGAAGGCCGAAGAGCCCAGACAGCCCACAATAAGTGTCATGGACTGGATGAAGAAAACGCAGTCCTACAACGCACCAAATGGCACCGCGGTGAAGAGCCACTTCTCTATTGGGGTCGTTCATACGGTACCCTGCTGGGAAGTACCTTTGCCTCGCTCTTCCCTGAACGAGTCACACGAGCTGTTCTCGATGGCGTAGTCGACATGGTGAAGTACTACCAAGGAATAGGGCCGAACGTTGTTGCTGACGCAGATGCCATCTTTGATCGTTTTGGCCAGTACTGTGACGAGGCTGGACCCGTCGCATGTCCCTTCTACGTGGAGGGGGGTCCAGAAGCGATAAGGGCAGCGTACTGGCAACTTGAGAAGCAGATCTTCAACACCTCAATCCCCGTCATGGCATCTGCGGCACGGGGACCAGAAGTTGTAACGTGGACGGACATCAAAGCAATCCAGCGTGTTGCCACCTACCAGCCTCTCCTTGCATTCCCCGTCCTGGCAGACAGAATGACCGAGTTGGGCAAGGGGAATGCAGTTCCCATGGCTGACTTCAAGCATGGTAACCACTTCGGTGCATGTCCGTCCAACAAATGCAGTCTTGCTGGGCCTTGGTCACCAGAATGTGCTACATCGCAGGATAACATGCTTTATGCTATGGCTGCTATTATGTGCTCAGATGGCGAACATTTAACATCTCTTAACATTGAGCAGTTCCGGGAAGAATGGTCTAGCCTTGTGGCCGATAGTGCATCTCTGGGTGACTATTGGGCACAATTGCAATTGAGCTGTGTTGGATGGAAAGCCAAGGCTAAGTACCCCTTCACAGGTATGCCCTATCATGGCCTCTATGCGTTCGCAGCTAACCGGTATTAGGGCCATGGGGCGCTTCTACGGCTCATCCCATGCTGTTCGTATCAAACACTCTGGACCCAGTGACACCTCTCCGCAGGTGTGTATCTGCTCGTCGCTAGTGGCCGCCCAAGCTAACTGTCTCAGTGCGCAACACATGTCCCAAATTTTCCCAGGATCTAGATTGCTACAGCAAGAATCAGAAGGAGTGAGTTACTCGCGGTAATCCCTCCAGTGATTCATCCCTGACATATCTCCTAGCATACAACACTCACAGCCCCGTCGATCTGCGTAGCGAAGGCCATTCGCCATTACTTCCAAACTGGGAAACTACCAGTGGCAGGAACTTTGTGTGAAGCCGATTTGAAGCCATTGGTTGGATCTCCGCATCGTCATGCGACGATCAGCCAAAGCTCCAGCCCAGCCGACCGTAAACTGTTCGAGGCATTGATGGCGGAGGTTCATCGGGCACCTCTGTTTCCGCTATAAAGATCTACAATCTAGATCTCATGGGTCGGGGAAAAGGTAACCCAAAGGCCTTGTTCAATTCTGGAGCCAACTATCACGATTTGATGCATTAATGATTCCAAGTGCTATGCTAAAGTCCAGCGATTTGATTTCGGTGTATTTTCAGTTCCATCTTAGCTATTCTTTTATTCCTCAATCCTACTCAGCATATACTATCTAATCTACCTCAATTACCCTCAAGGGTCACAATATTATCCCCGGTGGCGACCCATGTGAGGATATCCGGTTGCGGAGAAGCTACACAACCTCGGCTCCGGCCAATCCAACAACGTTGATAATCAGCAACCCCGCTTCGGTGTTTTCTCCGCGTTAAGAGTATTGGATGGCTTTGGAAGCAGATATATAACTCCCATGTGTCTCGACTATCCTCAATATAGACGAGTAACAACCATGGCTCCTCCAACCTCCACCGAGACCCTCGCGAACACCATCAGCATGCAAGCACCACAGTCATCTCAAGCGGCGGGTGCCGAAAAGGCCAAGATCAAGATGCAGATGCCCAGTATGCCTGTGTTCGAGGATAAAATGAAGGAGCGAGAATATTTAAAGGGCCGCCTAGCAGCAGCATTCAGAATCTTTGGCGATAAAGGATACGATGAGGGTATGGATGGTCCTGCAGCGAAGCATCCAATTAACAGCTAACAATCCCATTAGGCGTCGCTGGGCACATCACCTTGCGCGATCCGGTGGATCCGACAACTTTCTGGGTGAATCCATTCGGCACGGCATTCAAGTTGATGAAGGCTTCAGACTTAATCCAGGTCGACCACGATGGCAAGGTCATTGCGGGCGGAGAGAATCGAATGCTGAATGCCGCTGCATTTATGATCCACTCCGCTATTCATCAAGCACGGCCCGAGGTGAACTGCGCTGCGCATAGTCATAGTCTCCATGGACGGGCGTTTTGCTCGCTGGGCCGACCGCTCGATATCATCTCGCAAGATGCCTGTGCTTTCCACAACGTACGTTCTCTTCAATACTCTTGCGTGTGAGCCCAGCTCTAACAGGATCAGGACTTGGCTCTCTATTCCTCATTCAAAGGCGTCGTGCTCGCGGAAGAAGAAGGCCAGAACATCGCCAAAGCCCTGGGCAACAAAAAGGCAGCCCTGCTGCAAAACCATGGCCTCTTGACGGTCGGCCATACAATTGAAGAAACAGTGTTCTGGTTCGTGAGCCTGGAAAAATGCTGTTACGCGCAACTCCTAGCGGATGCAGCAGCTACCGGACGAGGCGGCCAAACCGTTAAGATTCAAGAAGCCGATGCGGCATTCACTTACAAAACAGTGGGGACCCCGAAGGCTGGCTGGTTTAGTGCGAAGCCCCTGTTTGATGTGATCCACGCCGAAACCAAGGGTGAATACTTGGAATGAGATATCCACCCGGTCTAAAGTTAACATATGGGTCTTGCGGAACAAATTGCCGGAGGGATTAATATTTTGTACGTGAATTGCAATACGAAACGACTTTATGGGTCTTTATTCATCACCAAAGTCTTCTCGCCTGTTGTGTATTGCACCGATGTTGTAGTCTAACTCGAATACAGGCTAGTGTCCTGCTGTCACCTCAAATAGATCCTGTCAGATAAATAGGAAATCCATAAGCGGGGCTTCCGACCTGACTGGGCCTCGTTTGGCCGAAATTAATGCATCAATGAGGAGTCCTCGTGCATGCAGCTGGCGAATTTTCACCAATGAGCCTGGTTTTAGGCTTGTTTTAGGGTGAAACATCCGGCTCTGGAGAGCTTCCGGAGGCGCTCCGCTTTTAGTCAATTCCAGCACTCCACCGGTGGAGATGGCCCATGTATTGCCGGAGAAGAACTATAAATTGACGGATTGCTCACGCCGACATGAATTTCAATTGATCAAGTGCTCTATACTTGAGATCTCCAACCACAGGAACACTTAGCGACTGGACAGAATATACTTGCAATCTTCCAGCTCATAATTACCACAATGCGCTTCATTGTATCTTTCCTCGCTGCTGCCGGCCTTGCCAGTGCAGGACTACTAGAGACAGTTGTCAAGAGAGATGACACCTGGGGTGGTAGTGTCTCGCTCGGTCCCTCTAAGTCCACTATTGTTAACGCCGTCACGACTCTGATCCCCGGAGCTGCCCCAGAGACCCAGAACGGTGTGCTATTCCTCTGGCCTGGAGTGAGTATTCGACTTTCCTAAGGGGTCTTCTGGTCACTAATAACCATAGATGTCCAACGGAACTGGTGATCTTGTCCAGACTACCCTGGAAAGCTGGTCGAGCAACGCATGGTGCGGAGCAAGCACCGGCCAGTGGTGTGTGCGCGCCAGTGTCTTTGGCAGCTTTGGCCAGCTCGATGGCCCTGGATCACCCGTGAGCGGAACAGACGAGGTGCGGATTGAGTACAACCTTGAGTCCGATGGACAGACCTGGAAGCAGTAAGTATGAATCCAAGATGGCTACATACATTTCAACTAACGTTTGCAGGACTGTTACAAATGGCAAAACAGGTGCTGAGCTTTCCACTTACTCCCACGAATCTGGACCCTACATGCGAGGGTAAGTCAATGTTCTGTTTATAATGGTATTTACCGAGTACTGACTCGAGTTAGATACGGCACCGGAACTGAGTGCAACGACAACTGCTCAGGAACTATCGCTCCGCAGAAATATTTGAACACGGTTATCACTCTGGCCTCAGCTGACACTACCTTTGGCTCGACGATTTCCAGCGCGGGTGGTGCTACCTACACTGAAGTTTCATCCAGCGAGGGTGGAAAGGTATGGACTATCAAGCAGATTGACATTCCCGCGATGAATTGAGTCGAGGTCGAGAAATTTGTGTTTGGGTGATTCCAATTGCACTGCGAGTATGAGCTGCCGACACATTTTCATCATGCAAGATTCATATATGAAATATAGCCTGGGGAATGTTTGCATCGTTCAATAAATTAATCACTCGTATTATCGATATTCAGCTGGAACATGCATGCGTATATACAGAACTTCATCTTCACCCCCGATAATCAAGCACCACTTTCAGCC
Source organism: Penicillium flavigenum (assembly GCA_002072365.1). Taxonomy (NCBI): domain Eukaryota; kingdom Fungi; phylum Ascomycota; class Eurotiomycetes; order Eurotiales; family Aspergillaceae; genus Penicillium; species Penicillium flavigenum. Next base: position 74,338 of record MLQL01000052.1, read on the forward strand.
GCACAGGACCAGGGGACGCCGAACCACCAATACCATCCAGGTGCTTTTTCGACTTGACATAAGCATCAACGACCTTCTTAGCACCTGGCGTGATTGTGGAGCATCCCTTCCCATTAGCCTGACAAATCGACATCCCCTGCACAGGATGATTCGCAACCTGGGCCTGAATAGCCGAAACATCCCACCCCGACCAGCCATTATTCTCCCCATCCCCAAACCCAAACTCGCCCCAGGTACACGAGTATCCGCCCCATTGATCCGTAGGCAGGTGATCACCAGGCGCAGCACCCCATGCACCTTGAGAGTCCTCATCAAAGGCAACATAGCGAGTCTCACCGGGTGCAAGAGTGAATGTGAGAGCAGAGTGGCCATACCACCCAGTCAGCTTACCGTCGGGCCCGATCTTATTCCACACAACCACCGTCCACGGTACATCATTCGAACCTGTAAACTGCGCCACGTATTTGTAGGCGTGTGCCTCGGCCGGACTGACATTGATGATATTGCTTCCCCAAGGCTTTCCGACATTGCCCTGGTAGTGAATCTCCGTGCCTTTTCCTTTTGGCGGAGTACGTCCCCCGAATCCTTTTGTTGAGAATTGCCCGTCCGGCGGTGTTGTGGTCCAGTCCACTGGCTGGGGCTTGTGTGGTTTGGGGCCTGGGAGGATCTCGTTGACTACTGGGAGATCAGGGAGGACTTCGTTTGGCAGGTTGAGGACGGCATCAATTGGTCCGCCGTTGTTCTTGGGAGGTGGTGGGGGGCGCTTTACTGGGACAGCTTTCTCTTCCTCTAAAGAGCCCTTTGGCAGCGTGGCTGCAAGGGCCGCGGCTTGTTCTTCTTTTGAGGGATTCCCCGGAGGTGTGTTGGCAAGTGGCACAGGGCTGACATCTGGGTAGACGGTGACCCTGACGGTATTTGTGGCGGTTTTGGTGATTGTTTGTGTCTTTAAGATGGTAGTGGTCACCTCTGGCTCTGTCACTCCGAGGACTGCGGGCTTGGGTTGAGTTAATTGAGGCTGAGCGGGCCTTATATTTGTCGGCGCTGGGAGGATAGGCTCCGGCTGCGGTTCATGTTGATGCCAATGGTTCTCATATGCCTCGGGGGGCGCGAGGTTGTACACATCATGAATATGCCAACACGGTGTAGGCTCAGACTTATGCGTAACAAGCGCAAGGGTGGAGTGAACGGGATTGGTTGGCGCGCAGTTTCCAAAAACGGTTGTCGTTGTTGTGAGCGTTATGGATTCCACCACAAAATCATCTGGGCTGCTATTCACATTATCCCAAGGCAGATTTTGCAGCTTGAGGTCTTCGATAGCCGGCATCAAGCGTCGATGGCGATGGTGATGGCCATGCGCAGGATGGTGGATACCAGCAAAAGCATACCCGAGGAAGCCCGCTAACAGGACTGGTATAGATACGCGTCCCATTGCAAAGTACGAAAGTTGCGATTGACGATAGCCGCGTAGAAGATCAGGTGGTCGACACTGACGCGATGGATCAAGGCGTCAATGGAGTTATATTCCAAAAGAAAAAAAAAAAAGAGAGAAGCGTTTAGTTGATCGAACCCATGTCGATGGCGCGGTGTTGGCGGTTGTCGTGTCGCGTAAACTGACGATCTGGGGGGTTGGACTTAGCTTTATACAGCCTTTAAGAAATGAAAAAGGTCTGGACTGTTTATCTGGAATGCCATCGCACACTTGGCCTTTGAAGGGCTCGAAGGGGACAGTAGCAGCCCTGAATTCCGGTGTTCCTTGGCTGACCCTTGGAAGGCTTTGAATCGGACTGCATTGTCGAGTAATTCGATTTAATATTAATATAATATGTATGATAGATTACACCTTCATTAGATATCCCATGGACAATAAGGAAAGTAACAGTACCTCTTGGGGAAATAATGTTCGAGGCCTCCACGTTCAAGATCGATGTGGCCTGCGTAGCCCCTCGCGTCACATTCCGCCCTGAATCACATTAGTCCCTCTTTTCCCCCCGCGCGAAACATGGTCTAAGGGTATTTTCTGAGGAAGTTAATTACCTGGTTGTGGCTTGGTCGATATTGGAATTGTGGATGCATGCTTGAAGACATTAATTAAGTAGACAATATGTATTCCAAGGAGTGGATAGAGGAGACATGCTAGAAAGGAGTGTATATCGACAGAGTATTAGGTATTAGGAGCTAATTCCTCCAACAAAATTGGGAAAAATCCATACAATGGAATCACATAAACAAGAAGATACTAGCCAGCGCTTATTCTTTTTCGCTTTTCTTGTTTTCCTTTGAACGCAAGACTTTCAATGCCACTTCCTCTCCCCCTTCCGGAGAGACCATCATGCGCAAGAACCCGAAACCTGAGTTTGCGGGGGTCCGACATCGACCAACTGGGTACCGACGACAGTAGTGACACTGTGATCGATGCCGTTGAAAACGCAAGTAACGCCCTCAGTGTTGGTTTGAATGTGGGAAATGCTCAGCGGGTTCACTATCCTAATTAGTGTCTTCGTGTGTTTATAGCGGAATATATAGACATACCAATTTGAATCAATTCACCGTTGGACGGGAAACTTTGGGTAAACTGAGCATCGGCAGCTCCCATGAAAGTGACATGCACTGTATCTCCGGTAGGATCAGTGGGAGGGGTGGAAGGAGGCGCAGGGGATGAACCCGATCCCTGCACCTGGCAAGATCCAGTTACCTGGGTCTGCGGGGGGCCAACATCAACCCATTGGACTCCATTGACAACAGTCACGCCATGGTCAATACCGTTAAAGGTACACTGGACCCCGGCAGTGTTAGATGAAATGTGCGAGACACTCAATGGGTTTTCTACAGAAGGTCAGTTAGAATTGTTCAGTCCAGCTGCATAGCATAACAAGGGACTTACCAATAGAGACAACGGACCCGTCAGTAGGGATGTTTTGAGTGAATTGAGCATCGGCAGCGCCAATGAAGGTGATCTCAACTTGATGGTTTCTTTGTTTGACTGGACCCGCACTAGCAGTAGCTGCATAGGCAACAAAGAGACCGAGAACTGTAGAAGCCTTCATTTTCAGACGAAGGATAATTGGAAGATTAAAGATTGTTCAGAGTGCAGTAGCAATAGCAGTGGATTGGTTGTATCAACACAGATGATCAACGAGATACCGAATGGGCTTTATATAACTTTTGCTCTAGACTTCTTATGCCTCCAAGACAAGCCCGCAGCATGACTTTAACATTAGTTTCTAATATTAGATGAGATATATTCTTCCATGGTAGATCGGATGGTGGCGTTAGGATGTTTACTAGCTAGAGCATAGCCACTATTTTGGTATACGGAGAGAACCTTGGAATGACTGGGAAGTCTCACGTGGGATGTTTTAGATGATCCAAGGTCCTCAATTCTATTTCGTATAGGTGTTAGAGTGCAGTTGAGGTCAAGGTATAGAACTTGAAAGCTATTTCACCTATCTTCTTTAGGAGCTACTACATATCTGTCTAATATAACACTTATTGCCCAAGGGATGACTTTACCTACATGTAATTACTGTATATGTATCTAGGTAGTTATTTGGAGATGTCCCTAACACAGCTCTCAAACACATCCAGTGCGTCATCGATTTTATATCAATTCGCTTTTCCTGGTTCAGGTGACCCTATGACTGCGGAACTTGCCGACCCCGGATTTTGATTCTCCTCGTATCGCCAACCTGAGTATCTTATGTCTCAGAACTATGAGCACTTCATGTCCTTTCTTGGTTTTTTATTAGTTTGGTAATTTCCTGCGGCCGTAAAATGATCCGAGTAGTGTACGCCAATAACCCGTCATCCTTTTTTTTTTCCCTAACTCTTGCTATTTCCGGGTTGCCACCTCAACACGCCACCCAATATGGTATGTATAACATCTCTCCGTTTCTAGAAAAGGGTTCCGGGGAAGGATACCTGGAGCTTGCTGGATATAAACGCTAAAAGAGAAGTATTTACAATCAGGAATTAGTGAGTTTATAGTACTTTCATATTTCACGCACTTCTCATCTATCATGCTACTTTTTTTGATTGTTCGTCACTGACCCCCAGCTCTGTATATACTACCCTGTGCTTCATATTCTATCTCAGAAGACCCTGGAGGTCTGTGATTATTTGATACCAATTGAAATTCTTTCGCTAATCATACTCTAATTGATCTGTAGACTATTATGCTCTCCGGGGAGTTGATATTTGACAGCCAAGCGTGGGTGACTCTGGATGGAATGGTTGAATACCCTTCGAGCGCACAACAACCTCAATACCATTTTGGCTGGCGATAATCACATATGCCTTTGGTGAACAGATCGAATGGAAAGTACAGTGGTATTCGGCAACCAAAGCTCAGGTTAACGTGAAGCCTCAGTTATGTTTCTCAGGCGTAGAATAAAGAGAGACTCTCACTAGACTCTTACTTCTTTTCACTTCTCCTCTTCGACCTCACCAACCATCATCGCTTTCTATCATTGCCTAGACTTTCATCTATTATCCTTCGTCTCTTATCGTCTCACCTTCAAGCTCAACCCCTTGATCTCGCCTAGGGTAGCAAGATGCCCGTAAGACTCCTGTATGGCACATTCTCTACTTTTCTGCAAGTGAAGTACTAACCTTGGAATTAGAGGGCCCGAGGAAGAGCCCTTCGGGCAGCCTACAACTCTCGAAGCAGTGCAGCCCGGAACCGCCGTCAAACCCTCTGGCCCCTGGGCCTCGCACCTCAAAAAGCTGAACTACACCGTAGCAAAACAAAGATCCATGTTGAAAACCCATACCCTCCTGGCCCTTAACGATATGGAGCCCCGCCGTGAGCTCATGGTCCGCGACAACCGGGACAGAACCCCATCGTCATTTGAGCATAACATCGCGCAAAGCGCAAGGCATGTGGAGGCAGCACTGGGGTATGTTGTTGGCGGGCTTTGCGACACCCCTTGCACTCACTGCAAGCGCGAGATAGGTCCATTCCCACATTGTGTGCGAGTGGTAGGATGTGAGCACATGACAGCATGCATCGGCTGTCATTGGAACGGGCCCGATGATCGATGCGAATACTAAGTCATGCCCATCGACTCCTCCACAGGTACGGCGATTGTCACCCCGGATGGCCAGCTCCTTACAGACATCAAGGCAGCTATCACCGCTGCAGAAGCCTGTTTCTCGGCCAATCACGACATCATGAAGGACGCCGAGGGGAGCACCCGTGCAAAGCTCGAGAACCAAGCTATTGCCCTGCGGTCTCATATTACACACCTGCAGGAACTATGCTCCGCGATTGCCGCACCTGTTGACGAGGGAAGGCTCAAGAAACGGCGGCGCCAAACCGGCCAACCTCGTCCGAACCGCACCTTCTAGGTGGAACATGGATGGAACTTGCAAGGTGGCATGGTATTGGGTCAGTGTTTTCGCCGACAAGGAGGAAGCACTCAAGAAACGGCGACGGCGGCAAATCTGGCATTCACTCGAACCTTACCTCTTAGGCGGAATGGTACCTGGTCTGTTTTTTTAGGGAAACGCGAGATACCCTGAATCAATCAATTTGTTTATTTAAATTCCCTGATCTCTAATTGAGTAATATAAACACTGACAAGATTTGCCCGCGTGATTGATGCCATGACGTTGTTTAGGCACAGCACATAAGGCGTTCATGGTATAGCAGTAACTAGGTTGCACATTCGATTTTAGCAACCCCGGTGGTCTTGACCCCCGGTCCAAATGGAAATTGACGCTGATCAAGAAATGTTGTGCAATGTTGGCTCGAGAAATAGTCAGGTAACTAGCCCTCTAGGGCTGGTCCATTCCGCTAGAACCGATTCTCCGGAGAAACCAACCGTCCCACCACCTCGCCATAAGCCCCCTCCACCTCACTGATTGCAGAGCCCTGGACCCAATACCCCTTGCCATTTGGTGCCTCTGCCACACAAGCCGCAATAATGGCCCACGCGACGTCATCCGGAGAGCTTGTCAAGCTGCCGTTGGTGGTCGCCTCCAATCCTTCCACCATCGAGGTCAAGGTCAACCAGGGCGCAATCCAAGAGATGGAGACCCCCGACCGAGTAACCTCGGGCATCAGAGCAGTGCTACGCACCAAGCCCAGCACGGCATGCTTGCTGGCGGAATAAAGAGGCTGGGAAGGGATCGGCACGTACGAACCCGCAGACCCGACCACCACGATCCGACCGTGCTTCAAATGGTGGATGCCCAACTTCAGACCAAAAATAACCGAGTTCAAATTTACATCCACAAGCGCTGTGGATGGACGCTGAAGGATATTGGGGTTCTGTTGATCTCTTTCGTCGGCCAGGTAATTGTAGCGAACCTGTGAGTTCATCTGCGCGTGCTTCTGTTTGTCGGATGTCTGCAGAAGTGCGATTTCGGGGTTGATGGCTGCATTGCAGACCAACAGATGAATTGGACCGATTGTTTTAACCACATGGTCGAACAGTTCTACCTGTTGATCCCAGTCACTGACGTCGCAGACTTTGTATGTCGACCGTGAGCCTATCTTCCCACAGGCTGTTTTCAGGTCATCCTCTCGCACGTCTACCAGTACCACGCGTGCTCCATTCTGTGCTAGAAGTGATGCTGTCGCAAAGCCAATTCCTCTGGCTGCCCCAGTGACAATGGCAACTTTGTCGTCCACGAGATTGTGTACCATCTCCTGGCTAGGTCTTGGGATGGATGTCATCTTGGGAATTGATAGGAAGAGGGTGTCGACTTGCCAAATGAGATCAACAATCCTATGAAGAAGTGAAAAGCTCGTCCTCTTATAAGTGGCTAACGGCCTCGGTCCACGGCACAGCCCCTACTCATACCCACTGTCGGGTTCGGCCGAATATCCTGATGTTATTGATTTCAATCTTACAAGACAGTACGGTGATTACCACTATTCATTTCCCCCGATCACATTTAAGAATTTACATTTTTACATTCGTTTTATTCAAAAGCTAGTCATGGCCTTATAGCGATTACTGATAGCCTGTTTGGTGACGTCTATGCCAGGTGCGAGCGCTTCAAACCCATGCGGTAGACCTGGGTAGATGTGGCACTCAGTGGGGATATTGGCAGCCACAAACCGACGTGCATACTCCATTCCCTCATGCACGAAAATATCAAGTTGAGGACAGTCCAGGTATAGTGGAGGAAGCCCCTCCACGGTCTCGACTCGAGCCGGCGCAGCATAGGGAATAATCGCGTCACTTCCCACCTTCGGTCCTAGATACGCAGTCCAACCCGTGATGTTGTCCTTATCATCCCAGAAAGCCAGTTCACCCGCATGGTTGGTCCTTGTCCGATCATCTAGCATGGGATAAATAAGAATCTGCTTCGCTAGAGGCGGGGACAGCGCTCGATCTCGCGCCAAAAGAGTAAGGGCAGCGGCCAAGCCACCGCCAGCACTTTCTCCCATGACCGCAATTCGAGCTGGATTGATTGACAGCCGTTCTGCGTTGCTTTGGATCCATTGTAGGACAGCCCAGCAATCCTCCAAAGGTACAGGGTATTGGTTCTCGGGCGCCAGCCGGTAATCGATACTCAGGATTTGAATTCCCGTCTGAGAAACCGATGCCCCATGGGGAGTTGAACATCCGACTGCGCTCAGAGCAATATACCCTCCGCCGTGGATATGGATAATGGCAGGCTCGCCTCCCTCGCGAGCTGGGGCCTTCTTGCGAAAGTGGTGGACGGGGACGTTGTGACCATCTGGCGCGGTGACGCTGCGAACCATATGTTCAACGTCGTCCGGTAAGTTGATTTCCTCACTCGTCATGGCGCCAAGCATGGCACGCCTTGTGGCGACATCGTTTAACGCTGGCTTTGGGGCCCGAGCAAGGTGTTGTAGGATAGGAGCAGCTTCCTTCGCGAATTCAGCATCATACTGTAGAGACATGATCAGACGAAGAGTAACCGATAATAGAAAGCACCAATCTCTCGAGGACACACTCAATTAATGTAATAGAAACAAAACGCGTATCGGCTTGTTTTCACCCCTCCACCCCTTTGATAGTTCGCTTTTTGGGAGATTCCCACAAGTCCACCTCTGATCCACCTGTCCCAATCAGGAAGTTGACGGCGAGCACCTCGGCCCGGATTTCCACTAGGAATTGTAGTAGACATCCGTACTCCATACACATATCCCACTTCGAGGTACCCGTGTCATCCGGAGAAGGGGAAAGGGATCTAAAGAACGTGAGGGAAAATTGGGGAACTGAGGAATTTGGTGGGGAGGTTTATACTCCCAACAGACGCACCTTCCCAGAATGAAAATTCCCATACTTTCCTGTTTCTCCTTGACCTCGTGACTTGAAGAACAAATGATCTGGAATACAACTTCCACACTTCCACTTAGACATTTCAGTCGGTTGTAACTAGGCACCTTTCGTACATGCCAACATACCGGCCATACACGGCCCACACATAATTTGCCCGATTTTGACCTGATTTTGACCCTAATCATCTCTTGCCAGCCTAAAAATGTCTATTCCAACTTTTGACGAGTTGCCGCCCGTAGAGGGCATGCCGCAAGGCTGCGCCTGGGGTGTTTTCGATAAGGATGGCAAGAAAGATGTCTACGGAACATTGAACCTGCTCACCCCGGAGGTCATCAAGGATGCTGCGGCAGAGGTTCGTCAAGGCATCTCTATCTCTCTGAAGTGAGCTGCTCTACCCAAGCCCCCAAAAGACCACCTTATACCTAATCCGACCAGTTGGCCCATTGGAAGCATCAAATTTCCCGGTTTCTTTCGAAAGAGCCTCTGCCACAATGTTACAAAACTGGAAGATCCCGAATCCTCCTGTCATTTTGGCTTTGACGATGAGGTATGCTGTTACCTGGGACGTTTGGTCCTTTTCGCCCTGCTCACCACGCAAGTAACAGGTTGAATTCAATACACAAGCCAGCAGTCAATGGGATAGCTTCAGTATATCTCCCTTCTCATCTTCTCTGGAATCTATTTTGATTAACCTTTCAACCAGCTCATTTTACCCACCTCTCAACCGGCCTCGCCTATAACGGAGTGAAACCAACGATTGAAGCCCTCCAAACCCCCAATCCCGAAAATCAACTTCCCACACTAGACCGTAAGAAATTCCAATCTACGTCATTGCACGGAAGGCTAACGCATAAAGCAGACTGGCACCAACGCGGTTGTGTGACCGGTCGGGGCGTACTACTCGACTTCAAATGTTACGCAGAGTCTCAAAAGATCGACTACGACGAATTCTCCAGCTTCCGCATTGGGACTAAGGAGTTGGAAGCAGTAGCCGCGTGGCAAGGTCTAACTTTCCGAACTGGTGACATTCTCCTAATCCGATTCGGAGTCACCGAGGAACTGGGTCAGATGAATGGGGCGGAACAAGGAGCCGTGATGAGTGGACATAGGATATGCGGGCTTGAGGGAAGTAAGGAGATGGCACGCTGGTTGTGGGATCATCACTTTGCTGCTGTTGCTAGTGATAATATGGCTGTTGAGGCCATGCCGCCTATGATTGATGGCGTCGAGCAGCCTATGCACGAGCTTGTGTTGCACCAGTGGTGTCTTAGTTTGCTGGGCATTCCGCTTGGTGAACTGTGGGATTTGAAGGCACTCAGTGAGGCTTGTCACGCTAGTAAGCAGTATTCTTTCTTGCTTACTTCGTCGCCACTGAATTTCCCCGGTGCCGTTGGGAGCCCACCTAATGCGTTAGCTATTCTTTAAGTGCTCGTGGACGAGCAAACTTCGGATCTATGAGGCGAAGTAACTCCTGGTTGCATTTGAATCAAGCAGACGGAAATTGAGAGTCTCTACAAAGCATCAAACAACGGTGTTTCGGCGATTAACGAAATATCAAGAGCAGTGAACTTTTCTATGACTAAAGACACTTTTCTATAACAAACTATATACAAGCCCTGGAGGTCTGGACCTGTCAACATACATCCCCTGAGAACCTGTTGGATGCCTGAGGCAGAATACGCATCACCGACAACAGGAAGCCATGCATCTCCAAAAAGCTCGCCAAACATGATCACACCCGCTTAGGGTGGACAAAGTGAAGACACCCCACTCAGTCGTAAAGATTGGCAATCTAAGGCTCCGATAAAGTCGATGTTTCGCTTATAATGGACGCAGGCATGAAAATAATCAGTATGCTTTATTCCAAAATTACACGGATCGAAAGCGGAAAGGTAGAGGTTGCAAACGTTTTTGTGTGCGACAGGCACGCACTGATACCTTGATATGCCAAATATGCGGCACTTGGGCCAACATCCTTCTTTTTACTCAAGGGTGGTCAACCCAACGAGGTAGCCCACATTTACAGACCAGGCTGAGCAATGTCATTCTAAAAAGCACCGAACACTTCAGAGTCGCAAGGTGGCTAATGGTAGTGAAATACGGAACTACATCATATTTGAAGGGTAAAGATAAAGAAAAGCATGGAAAGAGAGAAGACGACGGGAAGAAAGCAAGCAAGAAACGAGCAAGAAGGAGCAGTGATCCCGTTCGAGACCTTGAGAGCGCTACAAAATGTAGAACGGACCGTGAAGCTATCGACCAACTCAAAAGCAAAGCATGCTCGGAGAGCCTAAAGTAGGAATGTTGGAGAAATGGTAGGGACAGACTGAAAAGTTATATGTGAGACGTCTACCTCGTCACTATACGAATGTCGGTGGTCGCTGGCGACAGCATTGTTGATATCGCTTATTGCATTGTGCCTCCCTTCTAAGCCATTCTTAAAACTTCTCAGCTACCGCCTTTGATAGAATTGCCTGTCGCCAGGAAAGGCCACATATTTTGCCGGTGTGCAAGCTGCAGACAGGTTACCAATACACTATAGATGCCCAAACACATTTTAATCAGCATCCCACCCGTTCTATTCCCACGAAACACATTAAACAGAGTATGTGGACCCTGATATTACCTACCTAGTGTGACCAATTAAGTATCTGTCTCTAGACATAGGGAAATTGCAGTCAAAAGAGGCACTTTTGCAGGTACAAGATAAGGCTTGCTTCTCCAGGTTCAAGTAACCGCGCCACAAAGATATGTACCCATAATATATCAGCGTGGTCGCTAAGCATAGAGTGGAGTCAAGCTCGATATGAAGATAGAACAGAAGGGAACGGAGCAATATGAGTCATGGGCGTTGAGAGAAGAAACAGGAACTGTGGTAAGCACTGGTCCAATCTACGGGCACATGCGGTCTGGTGCGCCACAATAATGACTCGAACAATATCCAACACCCCTAATTAGCCGGCCGAACCTCGAGTTTACCATTGCTGGTGATAATCCTCTCAGCCAAGTTGACATCTGTCCAATAATATTCCCCTCTCTCATTTCGCAACTTAGCATGCAAGATGGGCACCCGTGCATCGCCTTCAATAGCGAATTCGACATCCTCGGCAGATTTGGAGAAGTTTTCGCCGTCCCATTCGAGAGAACCTGGCAAAACAAAAAAAAACCACCATTATTAGATTAAGTTTGCCTTGGAATCGGAAAGTACACAAGGCGTGGCTTACCGTCGTTGTTTCCTAGGTGCTTATCCAAGTTGAGAGTAACTATTTGGCGGGTACCTTCATCTCCCTTGAGTACGGCAACGAGAACTCTTTTGTCTTCGATCATTAAGCCCTCGGCAGAGAAATTGGGGCTCATTTTGTGTTGTGATAGAGGATTTCTCTGTGCCTGTTTTACCCTGGCTCTCCTCTCTTCCTGTTTTTCCCTGGCCTCTTGAAGTTTAATTCTCCTAGGACTCCACCCCGAGGCTATGTAATCATTCTTAGACTCCAAGACATCAATTTTGGTCAAGATGGGGCAATGCTCACCTGATTGAAAAACTACGCCATTCTCATTCTTGAGATCATAGAGCGTTGTGGTTTCGTATTTCGGGCCTTTAGACCCATGGCCATGTGCTGTCAGCTCAAGGCCCCTATCTTTCAAGACAACCTTAGGATTGGGAGACAGAAGGTTCGAAGATAAGGTATCTGGTGAGGACCTAGGTCTAGTGTAATAGAGGATTGCACCTAGTTAAATGAGTACCAAACTTCTTGAGAATGGTGGATGCTCATGGATGCTCACCTGTTCCAAATTTGACTATAGGATCTAGAGGGATCCTGTTTTTCTTCCAGCTGCCATCTTCATCTTGAGCTTCACACTCGAGGTAAGTTCTGCGCTTTGAAATATCGTTGAAATTTTCAGTAACGCAGCGAAAGTTTCGGCAGCTGTCACCGAGAGATTTCCACGTTTTCCGAAAAGCTTTCGCCTCTTGGAAACTGTCCGACATTATGGGAATGCGTGCAGATGTTATATCAAGGAGTATTATGGCAAATAACAGGATTGATTTTAATGAAAAAGAATAGAAATGGGACTTTAACGAGGTATTTGTAACCAGTCTGCAAGTGCAGGATGGGTGGCAAAAGTAAGGGGGATAGTCAGTGCTAAACGTATAGCTGTGGGTTTTCTATCGGCTGGCTGAACGGTGGGGCGATCGTGGAGTTCATAAAATAATGATAGGCGGGATTAGGATATGTGGAGATAAAATATTATATAGTATGCATTATAACGAAAGTTACCTGTAGCTAGTTCCGATGGTGGGTATCATGCAGGAATGTGACCCATCACAAAATGATATTCGTAACGATCTGCATGGTTTTGGAGGTTAAATCCCCTTTCATACGAGTGGGAAAATTGATTTTTCATCCACCAGAGATGGTTCGCAGCTCTGACACTATAAGTGCGGAAACGGGACAATGGACAATTTGGGAAAGAATTATTCCTTTATATTACTAGATCAGGTTGTTGCTAGGTTAGAAGTTTCCGGGTATACTTGTCTAATGCTTCTCTGCTTCCAAAGTCAACGATCTGTCAGTGAACCCTACCGTTGCCTGACAGGCCTTACGGGCTAAGTTCTTTTAAGGGTATCGAGGAGCGATGCCAGGTAGAGCGCCGAACTGATCTATACCGGAGTATTGGTCTGGTCGTAGGGTTGTCAAGTTATAATCAAGTAAAGTCACCACAGTCTCTGAACAGTAGACACAGTAACAACGTATGATTGAACACGAAGAACTAAACCAAGTACATGAATGTGTGTCCTTAAATATCCTGATTCTTCCATGGCAGAACAGTAGAAAGTAGAATAGTAGAACAGTTCTACTTTTCGACTGTCGACCTTTCTACTACCTGCATGATCGATCACGTGGTTGCCGTCTCATTGGTATTTGCGTTTTCAGAATAACAAATATAGGCTGTTTTCTCATGCAAACAGAGTAGCCAAGATGCCTCTATAGCCAGTGGACAAGGATCCGAGCTTACTTGGCGACCCAAAATTGCGGGTGGGGCCACCCTTAACCACAGAGCGAGCTTTGCTTAACCCGGTGCGGCGACATCAACACCAATCTTTGGATTCGTTCAAACCCCATTACTGTATCCTACATACGAATATATACACTCAGTGAAGAGGTCGCCAGTAGCCCTCCACTTCCCATGGACCAAAATGGTAGTGATCATCTGGCTGTTATAATGAGTGAACTTGGGCGTTCCGCCGCAATCATCCATGGGCTGTGAAACTCCGAACACGTCGTGGCCCATTTTCCTCTGCCAATTGATTGCCTTGACAACAGCAAGAGACTGGTATACAGGGAAAGCCCCTTCTTCTGTCGGTTGCTTGTTTCTAGAGTCTGCAGCCACTTTCGATCTGTATGTTAAGAGAGAGGTCCTAACAGCGGAAAGACGCAGCCAATCACAGCGCCGAGAATCCTATTGTATAGTTAGTTAACTAGAACCCAGATAGTTTGCCTACGCGCTCTCTCTCTCTCTCTCTCTTTCTCCTCTTCGTCCACCCGGAAACATAAAGTGCTTTCTCTATTGATTTATCATCTGTATTGTATTTCTATGAGGACCGCATTTTGACCTAAGCCACTGTGAATCCCTGCCAACTGTCCAGGGCCTCCGTGCAATTCTGCCACCAGCGTTGCATTCCACCCAAATAAATCAATGGCTCGCGCCGCTTGCCTGGGATATTAGAGCCCATGTACCAAGAGTCGGTCTTCGGATACAAAGTGTGCTCACTTACGGCGACGACATGGTCGCGCCACGCCTCAGCCGCCTTCTGGGTTGGCTCAATCGACTCAAGTCCCTCCTTTCTCATCTTCGAGATAACATTGCAGATCCAGTCAGCTTCCATCTCGACGAAAGGTGGCCCGTTAGCCAAGGAGGTAGGCGCCTGGGGACCGTAAACCATGAAGAAATTGGGGAGGCCGGGAACCATCAGACCTAGATGAGTCAAAATTCCATTGCTCCACTTCTCCCTTAGCGAGTGGCCATCTTTGTCGGTGATTCCCAGATCCAAAAGACTGCCTGTGACGGCATCGTATCCGGTTGCACAGATCACAATATCAAGATCATGATGTTTTGTACCAGTACCATCACGAGTCACCACGCCAGCGGCATCAAACTCAACAATTGGTGATTGCTTCAAATTCACCAGCTTGACATTGGGACGATCGACCATCTCGTAGTAGTCCTGCTCGAGACTGGGCCGCTTTGTCCCAACCAACATCTGCTGCTTTAGTGGAGCGACCATATCCATCTTCTCAGGATCTGTCATGCGAGCCCGCACCTGCTGAACCCAGTAGTCGTAGAAGACGGAATTGGCCTTTTCGTCCAGCAGGAAGTCGTAGTAGTTGGAAACAAGGAAGCTGTACCCACCTCGCGCCCACAGCTCATCGAAAAGCACCTTTCTCTCCTCTGGGGAGGCCTGGAGGGCTGATTGGAACAAGGTGTTGTGAGGGAAGCCGGTGACAGATTTGTAGCAACGGTCAAAGATGCCGTTGTAGTAGCCCTTCATCATTTCGGATTCTCCGTAGGAGATCTCCCGCTGTCTCATCGGAATGGCAAAGCAGGGTGTTCGAATGAAAACATTGAGCTCACAGTCCTCTTTTGCAAGATCTTGCACAATCTGCAATCCAGAAGCTCCGTTGCCGATAAGGCCGACCCTCTTGCCCTTGACGTCGAGGGATTCGGGATAATCCGCAGCATGGACAAGTTTTCCAGCATACTGATTCAAGCCCTGGAACTGGGGATAATGCTTCTTGTACGAAGATCCCGTCGCAGCAATGAGGTACTTGCATGTAGCTTCCAGACCGGTATTGGTATGCACCACCCAACGTTTCGTGGTCGCATCATACCGCACACGTGTGACGATGGTATTGAAAAATGTGTCCTTGCTCAGACACAAGACATTGTCCACATGTTGAAAGTAGCGACGCAACTCCTCATCGCCCGGAAACCGCTGCGACCAATTCCATCCCTTCCACACCGCAGGGATGTTGAATTGATATGATGGCATCTCGGTGTCCACACGGGCGCCCGGGTACCGGTTCCAGTGCCATACACCACCAAAGGCACTTCCCGCTTCGACCAACTTGACGGAAAGACCGAGGTTGCGGAGCCTGTAGAGAGAATTGCAGCCTCCAAAACCGCCACCGATGACGATAGCGTCTGTTTCGAATTGTGTGTTTGCGCGTGTCATCTTGGCTTGTTGATGACTGAATTGGAAATTGAGCTTGAATATAGAATGGAATTTTGAACAGAAACACAGTCGTTCAACTTGGAAACCGATATCCTTTTACGCCTCTTCGTCAAGACCGGTTCCATGCCGAAATGGGGACTCGGGTTCTTAGTCTTCTGATGGGAAATAGCCTGTGTCAAAATATCGAATCCGATGTGATCAGGTCGAAACGGGAAGTTGACCGCGAGAAGGTTCAGGGCCCACTTGTCCACTTTCTCCACACTAACTTATACAAGGAAGTTATACAACGCAAATCGAAACGGAATCTGGGATTGCCGTTATCCGATGTCGAAAGGCCAAGGAATGTCATATTCTAAGACATCCATGGATTCCCCTCTGCAATAAAGGGTGTCTCTGCAAAGGTATACTCGGCAAGGTCCAAAAGCTCAACATGACTTGCCACGTTCGAGGGATCGCATTTATTACTGGGGGTGCTTCAGGTAAAATACGACCTACGTATCTCCAAAGTGATAGAGCCTGTTACTGACATGTCTAGGGATTGGCAAGAGCACTGCATTCGCACTGGCGCGCAACGGTATCAATGGCCTGGCACTTGTTGATCTCAACTTGTCATTGCTTGAGAATGTCCAGACCGATCTCCGAAGCCAACATCCAAATATCGATGTTGAAATCTTCCAAGTGAATGTAGCGGATGAAGCATCAGTTGACACAGCTGTCCAAAAGACTGTGGAGCGTTTTGGGCACATTGATATTGGCGTCAACTGTGCTGGTATTAGTGGAAATCCCACTTCAACCCACCAGATGTCTTTGACGGAGTGGAAGAAAGTAATTGATATCAATCAAACTGGAGTTTGGCTCTGTCAGCGAGCTTTGATCAGACAGCTGCTCACACAGGAGTAAGTATTGTGACCTTTCTTCCCTGCTTGGTGTTTCTAATTCAAGGATAGGTCCCGTGGCACTCGCGAAGGCCGTGGAGTCATTGTTAATGTCTCCTCCATGTTTGGCGTTGGCGGTCCCCCCGGTCCATTTGGGATTCCTCACTACACAGCAGCGAAACACGCTGTTGTCGGACTAACCAAAATGGTAACGTCCTGTAAACTGCGCATTTGAACTTGGCTAATGACATAACAGGACGCCAAAGCATACTCCCGAGATGGGATCCGTATCAATGCCATCTGCCCTGGGTATGTATATAACCATTCCGTGTCGATGTTGGGTGGTACTAACAGCATAAACCAGGTTTGTGGACACCCCAATCATCAAGGAACAGATTGAGTCCGGGTCAATGGACGCCCAGTTCCAGATGACACCCATCGGTCGTCCTGCACAGGTGGAGGAGATTTCCGATGCAATGCTCTTTCTTTGCTCATCCGCGAGCAGCTATATGTGTGGAGCGGCGTTGGTGGTTGATGGAGGGTTTACTGTCTGAGCGTGCATACGGGTAGTAAATATTGCTTCGGGATCAAATCATCGGGGAATTCCCCCGACCAAGTTTCTAGGGAAGAAATGTGCTTACTTCTTACCATTTCCGAGGTTTCAAACGTACCTAGACAGTAGCAGACACTTATATACATGACTCTATGCACGAAAACTTCAAAGCCAAGAATTCTATCAGGAACAGTGACAGTAACATGTTCACTACATGATAATACGAAAGGGAACATTGGATCTTTAGTCCTCTGCCACCTGGGCTGGTTGAGTATATGACCACACTGACTCAATCTTCGTATGCGATGAGTAGCCTAACGGAAAAAGTAATCCAACTTCATCAAACCAACATTGAGATACGTATACAAATCAAACCAAAACTCACTCGTCTCTGGTGTGGACCAGCTTTCCCTGAACCCAGACATTCTTCACGTTCCGATCATCACCACTCCACATCCACTTCTCGATCTGTTCTTGCCAAGTCTCATTTCCAAACAGATCAATATTGCCCACAGAGCCAGTCTCGACACCTCGACCAGCGGGAGTAGGCATATCAAGTGGGCTCGCAGTGCTGTTTGGAAGAACGGCACCCAACTCAATCAGCTGCGCATCCCAAATCATGCCCTTATCGAAGCCACCAATGTCATCCACCATGTCGACGACTGCTGCACCGCCACGCGTGGCTAGATAGAGAACATCATCGACCAGAAGCTTCTCACTTCCATCCGATGTCTTGTTTCCCGTCAGCTCTTGATACTCCGCACTATATTGAACCACTCGGGACACCAAGCTCGCCTGTCGGGCAACCTCAAGGATACTGGCGCTGTACCCACCAGCCACATCCGTGCCCAGACCGACCGCGACACCTTGGTCGAGCATGAAGCGGACAGGAGCAAGTCCTGAGCCTAAGGCGGAGTTCGATGCTGGGCAGTGCGAAACCTTTGAGCCGCGCTCGCGGATAAGAGTCATCTCCTCCTTGGTGAGGTGTACACCGTGTGCGAGGATGGTACGGTTGGTAAGTAGGCCAGCCTTGTCGTAGACGTCAGCATAACTGGACGACTCTGGGAACAGTTTCTGGACGAGTGCAATCTCGTCTGTGTTCTCGGAAATATGCGTTTGGATCCACAGGGGCGGGTTATAAGATGCAGCCAGTTTGCCGAGGCTATCGAGGGAGTGCTGTGAGCAGCTTGGCGCAAATCTGGGGGTGACGATCGGGTTAATCAATGTTCCGTTCGGGTCCAGCTTCTGGATATAATCGATGGTCCTAATTGTTGCATGCAGCCCATCATCGGCGGACTGGTCAATATAATAAGACGGGCACTGGTCGGGGTTGTCCATGCAGACACGGCCGACGAAAGCGCGCTGGCCGTGTTTGTGGCAAAGGGCTGCCAGAGCATTGGTGGCCGGGACATGGATGGTGGCGAAGTAGGATGCGCAAGTTGTGCCGTGGGCAAGAGTCTTAGAAACAACTTCGTCGTAGACGCGGAGGCCCTCTGGGGGTGTATCTTTAGGATCGGTGTCCTTGTTCTCTGGGTCCGACTTGGAGCCGAAGCTAGCTTCAACTGGGAATGTGTATTCATTCAACCAGTCCAACAGACCCTTTGATCCAAACAATCCCAGGTTGGGGTACTGCGGCGCGTGGATGTGAGTATCAATGAATCCGGGGAAGAAGAACTCGTTCTGCTCATCGTTGGACTGCACAATTGTAACATCGGCCTCAGTCCAGCGGTGGCTAGACAGGAACGATTGGAAGCTAGCATCATCTTTGACTTGCCAATCATATCCTTTAATACGACCATCCTCCGAAGAGACCCACAGGACACCTTGGGTTCGAGCGAGCTTCGGCTTGGCCGAGCTTGAATCAAGCTGGGGAAGCTGAACGAATGTACCGCGATAGATGGTGTACGGAGTGGTTGCAGCCATGGTGCCGCAGGCAAACAGCACTACCGAAGACAGCCATAACGCAGACAACCCCACCGAAGATCTGAAGATTTTTAGAAACATAGCGAAAAAGAACTGTCGATCGATTCTCACTGTTTGGATCACCCTACCATCTCGAGGATAACACATCATGATATATACTCATCTACACCCTGGAATTAATGGATGAAACATCATGCATCTAGTATCAGAGTTCAATTAATCTGAAGTTAATGAACCGTGGATTGTGCAGCCATTGATGGCTGCACCTACTGTATTGGACGGTCATCCCCGCGGTAGCATCCGGTAATCGCTCTAACTCCTTTGGAGGTTAGGAGATAACAGGATCGACACAGACGATCACAATTATCTTCAAGTGTTCTGGACTCGGTGTTCGGCTGCCTCCGACTGATTGAGCATGGCGGGGCCACCAGAAGGGCAAGTCCAAGAACGAGCCTTGGAAGTCCTTCCCCCGCTCGGGCCTCGGGTTTGTCACCACGTGAGGGGTCCTTGATGTTGATGTTGATAGTGAAAAAAAATAAAAAAATTTATGGAGCTTTGAAAGAGACAGAATAATTGGTAATGCATATGTCGGCAGATATGGATTGGGAGATTGGAAGATGCATCGTATCAAACACGCTAAATATTCTTTCGGAAGGCTGCAGCGCCACAGCCAGCCCTTCGGATCCCAAAATCTATCGTACCCTACCTTACCCACTATCGAGTTTTGTGGCCTATGGCGCCCATTTACGCCGTTGGCATCTTGAGACCAGCAAATCAAGAGATTGTGTCAGTGGGAGGCAACTCATACCGAGATTCAAATGTCCCGATACGACTGGAACCTCGGGCAATCAATCAATCCACTTACCTAACTTCCGCTGATCCAATTTTATCTTTGGCCAACCTCAATCCTCCATCCTGCGCCTCACAGCTGTCAATTCCTCTTTATTTTCGTGTAGGCGTAAAAACCACATGCCCGGAGGATGGCGCCCGGATCTTGGTCTCTTGACGTGGAAGTGCTAACAGTTTGCCTACGCTTCCGCTATTCACCCTAGTTGAGCTTCCATTAAGCAGTTTCTTGGCTCCTACCTTGACGGTGACCGCCGATGGCCGAAAATTCAACCCCAGATTTTTGACCCCGGATTTCCAAGCCACCATACTCGCTGCGTCAATGCTCACCGTCTTGCATATCAACACGCTACAATATTATTGATATAATAGCGTGCAGTCGCTTATCGCACTGACTTCACTTCCCATCCACTCCTCCCAATCCACTCTCTTCATCCTTTGTCTATCTCTTGTACAATTTCAACATGGGCTTGAAGCCGTATCTTGGCCTTCGCGGCAATGCACTCCTCAGAGCAGCAGTAGCACTGGTCGTATTCCCAACCTTCACCTGCTATGGTTACAATATGAGTGTGGCTGGTGGCCTTTTGACACTCCAGGCCTTCAATAAGCAATTCCCTCGCATGGACACTATAAACACGGAGGGAGCCTTGAAAGCGGAAAATTCCACAATTCAAGGTCGGTCAATATCAAGACAAGGTCTCCGTGTCTCTATATATTCTAATTATTTGCGCATGGATAGGCACTGTGATTGCTCTCTACACAGTCGGCGGTATCTTTGGAGCCTTGTCATGCGCCTATCTAGGTGATCGGCTAGGGCGGAGGAAGGTCATGTTCGGGGCCAATTTGGTTTGTATGATTGGCTGCATTTTGATGGCAACCTCCTTTGATTTCGCACAATTCATCGTCGCAAGATTAGTTCTTGGTGTGGGTATTGGTGGATACACTGCAACCGTGCCAGTTTGGCAGTCTGAGATCTCACCAGCACATAAACGAGGCTCAAACGTCGTTACAGATGGCATTTTCGTCGGTGCCGGAGTCAGTCTAGGACTCTGGATTGATCTCGGACTCTACTTCGTGAAGAATAACTCCGCATCATGGCGATTCCCTCTTGCCTTCCCATCGGTTTTCTGTATCATAGCAATGGCTTCCATCCCGTTCCTCCCGGAATCCCCCCGTTGGCTGATCATGACCGGCCAAATTCAAGAGGCCCGGAATGTCATGTCGGCTCTTCTCGAGCTAGAGCCTGATTCGGACGAGATCTCCAACGTTATCCATGATGTTCAAACTACTCTCGCTGTCTGTGGAAATACTTCCTGGACCGCTGTTTTCACAATGGATAAGCAGCGTCTCTTCCACCGTGCATACCTTGCCTGCACAGGTCAGTTCTTCCAGCAGATGTGTGGTGTGAACCTCATTACCTACTACGCGACGACTATCTTCCAGGTGAGTTAATGCTGGTGTCTTTTTCGTTCATACACCTGCCATGCTGGATTCCCAGACGTCACTTATGTGTTTGAGTGTATCATTGACTGACAACGCCTTAGGAATATCTTGGCATGGACGAAGTGAGGGCCCGTATCCTCGCCGCATCAATGGGCCTCACGCAGCCATTCGGCGGTCTGCTCGCATTTTATACTATCGATCGCCTCGGTCGCCGACCACTCATGACATGGAGTGCAGGAGCCATGGCTATTTGCATGGCCATTCTTGCCGGTACAACATCGCCAGAAGCCGAGGGCCACACTGCTCCCCTGGTGGTCGCCGTCATTGCGCTTTTCTGCTTCCAGTTTATCTTCACAGTCGGATTCTCGGGCTTGACATTCCTATACGCCGCCGAATTGGCTCCTCTACAGGTCCGTGCGGCCGTCAGTGCCCTCTCCACTGCCACTGTCTGGGTTTTCAACTTCCTGCTCGCCGAAGTGACCCCCATCGGCTTCAACAGCATTAGCAATAAGTACTACATTATCTTCGCGGTTATCAATGCCGTCATTGTGCCCTCCGTGTACTTCTTCTTCCCCGAGACCAAGGGTCGGTCACTTGAAGAGATTGATGAAATCTTTGCCCAGTCGAATAGCATCTTTGACCCGCCTCGCGTGGCGCGCCGCATGCAGAAGACTCTCCGCTCCAGTACGCCCGATCAGTCGGGCTCGGGAAGCGGCGGTGAGAACACCTATGTGAAGGAAGAGGTCAAGGCTTAAGTCTGCACTCAACGGCTTTCTGTTGCGCTTCACCATGTCTGATATGAATTTTTGGAGGTTATTCATTTGTTTTATCTGAACAGCGGACGTTGAAGTCTAGGTCACTATGAAACTTCAGTAAATTGAACACGCTATACCCACCGAGAGCCCTTCGCTGCATGAAGGGACAGAACGGAATATCAATGAAATGTTTACTGCGTGACTACTGGCAATCTGAAATGTAACTCGTGCTTGAGGCAGCCTTGACGAACTATTCTTCTTCAAATGTAAAATTATTGATACTTTGTCTTCGTACACCACGGTGCTCGACAACGTCCGTGAATACTATGTACTTACTCGGTTTCAGGGAATAATGCCCAACATCGAGATAACTGAATTACTTATCGTTGGGTATAGACATATGGATAGAACAATCCATAGGTATAGATACGTCGGCTAGGATTATAAAAAAATTCAAACCATATTGCAGACAAGCCTTTATATGTATTGGGCTCTGTGATCCACAATTTTCCGTAATGAAACTCTACCCCGAGAAAGTCTAACATCCGAGAACCCAGTAGAATAGATATAAGTCATACCCATCGGGATCTAGGGAGTATCCGTACCCGTGGACAATAATTATGCTTAGTATAACAGGGATTAACACTGCTGGCAGCGGATATTAGGGAGAGCAGACTACTAAAATTGTAGCCTGATCCACAAGGCTGCAAGGCAACAAGGCCACAAAAGCTTCATTTCTACTCAAATCTTCGTTTTGGCCATAATCGTTCTCTCTCTTAGCAAGGTAGAAATTGGAGATATTGCAGGGACCAACTTATTCTCCAAGTGATCCATCCCCAGTGAACCCCACCTGGGCACAAACCACCAATCATGACATTCTGGCCATTTATCAATAATCCTTACGCGCTAAACCCTTTGGGGGAAAAGATGCGCCGTTTACCCAACTGGCCAATCAGATCGCCATAGGAGCGCGAAAGATTTACCCAAAAGGGAAACCCAAGGGGATGACCAGGGCTCATGCGAATATAAATGCATTGCTACCCCCAGCCTTGAAGAAACCATCCTCCCTCGAAAATTATCTATAATGGCTAGCCTTCACCCTTTTGACCCTATCACACCTGGGGAGATCCAATTGGCGGTCTCCGTTCTCGAATCCGCTTTCCCCGGTGCTAAGTTGCGCTACAAACGCATCGATCTTCAAGAACCCGCCAAGCATGAGGTTGTCCCATTCCTCGAGGCCGAGCGCCAAGGTGAAGTGCGCCCGCTGAAACCAGCCCGCTTGTTGATGGCCCTCTTCCACCGGTTGGATAACGGGTCTTTCTTCAAGGCTCTGATCAATGCAGACACTAAGTCCATCGTGTCAGCAAAAGAGCTACCCAAGGACGTCCAAGGTCCACTGGACGTTGATGAAATGATGGAAATCGAGGAGCTATGTCTCAGCCATCCAGCTGTCAAGGCCGAAATTGAAAAGTTGAAGCTTCCGGCTGGCCACACCGTCTGCTTAGATCCGTGGATCTATGGCACTGATGATGCAAAGGAGACACGGCGTTTGTTCCAGTGCTACATGTACATTGTGGCCACAGACCACCCCCAGAACAACCAGTATTCTCTCCCTTGCAAATTTTCCCCTGTGTTTGATGGCATCAGTCGCAAACTGGTCCGCATGGATTATCTGCCTGGTGGAGCCGATACTCAAAGCACCGAGACGCAGCCCTGGAAGCAGGTGCCTACCGTGCAATATGCGCATGATTTGCTGGATGAGCCTCTGCGCACTGATCTAAAGCCCTACATTGTCCAGCAACCAGAGGGAGCGTCATTTAATATCATTGGGAATGCCGTGTCATGGCAGAAGTGGCGTTTCAGAGTGGGCTTCAACAACAGAGAGGGTTTAGTGCTGCACAATGTAACCTACGATGGTCGCAACACCTTCTACCGTCTGTCGGTCTCTGAGATGACAGTCCCCTACGCCGGTATGTTATATGACTCTGCTTTAGCAACCCGTCTAAGTTATTCTAGATCCACGTGCTCCCTACCACCGCAAGCAAGCATTTGACGTGGGTGACGTCGGCTTCGGCATTACAGCTAACCAACTGAGTCTCGGCTGCGACTGTCTCGGTCACATCAAGTATTTCGATGGTTATCGCACAGATGCACAGGGAGCACCGATTCAACTAAAGAATGTCATCTGTATGCACGAGCAGGATAATGGGCTGCAACATAAGCACACTAATTACCGCACTGGGGCGGCGACTGTCGTCCGGAACCGCCAGCTTGTGGTTCAGATGATCTGCACCGTTGCTAACTACGAATACATCTTCGCTTTCATCCTCGACCAAGCAGCCAATATTGAGCTGGAGGTGCGCGCAACCGGTATCCTCTCGACTGTGCCCTTCGAAAACGAGAACGGCCAAACCGTGCCATGGGGTACGAACGTAGGACCTGGTGTTATGGCCCCCTTCCACCAACATATGTTCTCCCTTCGTATCGACCCTGCCATCGATGGCTACAAAAACACAGTTTACTACGAAGAAAGCGTGCCTATGCCGGAGGATGACAGCAACCCATGGCTTGTCGGGTACACCACAGAAAAGAACGTCATCAAGTCAAGCGGCAGTGCCTCGACCAGCGTCGACCGCCACCGCGTCTTCAAGATCCGGAACGACTCGATCATCAACCCTATAACCCACCACCCCATCGCATATAAGCTGCAAACCATGCCAAGTCAGATGCTTCTGGCACACCCGAACTCATTTGGCTCGAAGCGCGCCCGCTTCGCGACGCGCCCTATCTGGGTTACTAAATACCAAGATGACGAGCTATTCGCCGCCGGCGAGTTCACGAACCAGAGCAAGCAGTCTGAAGGCGTGGAAGTGTGGGCTGGAAGGAATGACGGAGTTGAAAATGAAGATGTTGTTCTCTGGCACAGTATGCTATCCCACCTAACCTCTCCTGCAATATTAGCTAACTGCCCCCAGCATTCGGCCTCACTCATAACCCCCGTATTGAAGACTTCCCTGTTATGCCCATGGAGCGTGTCAGCGTGATGCTCAAGCCGGATGGCTTCTTTACTAAGAACCCTGCACTGGATGTGCCGGCTTCAAGCCAGTCCTTTAACCGGTCGACCTTGCACCCCGAGCCGGCTTGCTGTGCAGGTCCTCAGGAGCGAGGGCAGGTGAAGTTGTAGATATTATATGTGGAATGTGATGGAGAGGCAGACATCTGTAAATAAATTCTGTCGCAAGGAAGCAAATGTAACGAAGTTAGTCCAATCGAATGCACGCTTTGGAATGGCTACATGTACTAACCAAGGTCCACAGTGCATACCCAGCCTCCCATACCAAAACGGCTCTGCAACACACTCTGTACGTTGTAGTCAGTTTCCGGCCTAGTGGCACTTGTTATGGATGCTGTTCAAAATCCATGGACAAAAATCTCAACCCCATAAGATCGTTGGATGGTCTGCCCCCGCTCGAAACACTCGACCTCTTGGCGTCCGCGCACAGCCCCAAAGGGTTGCGAGAACACTGTGATGCGGTCGTTTATCCGCAAGTTGGTCTGAGAGATTCGTTCCATGCCAAATTTCAGCGTGGTTTCCTCATTATATCCCTGTCTTTTTCTTTAGGCGAGCAAGGCGTCGCACATTACAATTGGGTGGCTGGTAAATGTCACTCGCCTAATCAACACTAAAAATACTGTGCACTAGGTACTCCATACATGCGGGGCAGTCTCTAAGCTCCATTTACACCCAGACCGAGTAATCCATAGAGCTCTTAGGCCTATTGACATATCGTAAATTGTTGATTCTTTCTTGAACACAACATTCCATCTTGTCACCCGGGCCCCTTGATGATGGACGGCGTGTCCACCGCAGCCAATGTGATCGCAGTCGTTGAGTTGGCGGGATCTATTGCCAAAGTCTGCGGCTAGTCCCAACCACATTGCTGGGACGTAGAGTCCCGTCCTCTGGATGAAGAGTCCAGTCAATGCAGCTGAGATTGTGAGAGCCAAGACAAACGGAAGAATATAAACCCCCGACATAATGGGGCTAGAGCCAAGGACGGCCTGGAAGTATAGCGGGAGATAATAGGCTTCGCCCATAAAGATGTAGCCATGGCAGAAACAGACCAGGAAAGAAGCGACGCAGGAGCGAGTGTGGAATAGGGCTAGAGGAATGACAGGGTGCTTGACCAGTTTCCACTCGTTGACAACGAACAGACACAAAAGCACAC
Source organism: Penicillium flavigenum (assembly GCA_002072365.1). Classification (NCBI taxonomy): domain Eukaryota; kingdom Fungi; phylum Ascomycota; class Eurotiomycetes; order Eurotiales; family Aspergillaceae; genus Penicillium; species Penicillium flavigenum. The sequence goes on from MLQL01000052.1 coordinate 100,454, forward strand.
CGGCAAAGACGATGAGACATATCACCGTGGCAGAGTTCCAAGGATGCGTGACACCCCCAAAGTCAAGGCCCAACAAGAGCATGATGGTGCTACCAATGACGAATAAACATCCCGTCCAGTCAACGGCCTTCAGACCACTCCATACCGGGGTATTGGGTGTTTCAAGTTTGAGAGTAAACAATAATAGCAAGAAAACTAGGCCAGTGATTGGAAGATTGATCCAAAAACACCAGCGCCAACTGGAAAGTCTCAGCGATATGGAATGTGATGTGTAGGATATGAGTGGAGACAATAAATTGTGTCTTTCTCTTTTTGATAAGAAGCAAACAAACATGTAGAGTATGTCCAAATGTACAAACTTCTTTGGATTGATTGGAATAGGAAATAGAATAGGAAGACGCATTGCACGTACACACCTTGCTTGCTCAGTAAACACTCCACCAAGGACTGGACCTACTCCACTGGCGAGAGCCCATACGACAGAAATGAGCCCAAAGTACAGCCCACGATCTCTGAGAGAGAACAAGTCGCTGACACAAATGTTAACGAGGGTGATCAGCCCGGCTGCTCCTAGCCCCTGCACGGACCGACCAAACAGGAATAATGCGATCGTATTGCCGACTGCGCAGATCAGACTTCCGCCAAAAAAGATTACCGTCGCAACTAGTAGCAACGGCTTTCGGCCCCAGATATCCGAAATTTTACCCCAGGCGGGAATCGTTGCTGTATTGGCCAGGATGTAGGAGCTGCCGATCCATGTGTAGGCTGAACTAGAGTGAAAATGTGCGGCGATCGACGGCAAGGCCGTGGTAATAATGGTTACATCAAGGGCAGCCACAAATACTCCTGCACATAGGGCAGAGAGAATGGTGAATGTTTGCAAAAATGATCGATCGAACGTGAGGCTCGGTTCTTGGCGAGATGGGGAGCTCAAGCTTGATTCTAGGTTAGAAGGGATCGGGTCCATTTTCATGAAGACTCTCAAGATTGTTCAGAAGATTAGATGAAATATCAAGTGAGAGACAATTTAGAATAAATAATACAGAATGTGAAAATAATGAAGAGTCTTCCGAAGTTGAAGTCTCTACCAAGTACAGCTTCGTATGTCGTATGTCGTATGTCGTATGTCGTATGTCGTATGTCGTTTATCGTTTATCGTTCGGATGTCCATTGGTAGCATTCCACTTTCATTAACCTGGATTAGGTCAGAACATGGTATTGGGACCAGCGCGTTGCATATCGTGGGATCCAAGTCTTTGGTGTCGCTTTACGAACTGATCGTGAAGGGATTGCAGGCATAGTCAGCTGTTGGTGTACATCGAAGGGACCCAGGAATCTTTGGATTCCATGACTTAGCCTAGTCCAACATGCCAGTTTGATATACTATCTACTAAATTCCTACCATTTGCTGCGGCCACTGCAATGCCGATTCCCAGGTCTCATTCCAGTCCTTCATCTCACTCAATAACTCAGCAACTAGGGCTTTCCCGCAGCCCTTAGCCCACCAATAGCGGGCCCCTAATTCATATAAAACTGCCCAATTCATGAGTATGAACAACTGGAATGGCTGTCGTGCGCGTAACCCATCCACAAATTCTCTGTTGGCGTAGGTGAGCCAAGCTATGATAGGTGCGGGATGCGGCGCATGGGTGAATTTAGCAAAGGAGTCTTGGAGGGAGACGATAGCTTCCTTGTTGATTCTATGTTGTGCCGGGTCTGTATTCCCGATTGAGCTATTCAGCATTCGCAATTCTGCTATGGAATTCGCCATGTCGGGATCCAGCGCAGGATTTTCTCTCCAGTCGTATTTGAAGAATATGCTTGCCTGTCGCCATGATTTGCTAATTTGGGAGATCTTGCTTGCCCCCTGCAGCAGCTCAAAAACTGTCATCATAGTTTCGATCATGCTGCAGGATTCACCGCGATGTTGGGCGTTCAGCCGAGGGAGTGCTATGCCAATGATAGTGACGATCGCTGATTGGGCAAAGACGGCGTCGCAATTGTCAGGGGTCAGGTGGGCCAATGCTTCTCTGAAGGGGGCAAAGGCAAGTTCATTGCACTGTAGTGCGGTGTCTAGGTAAGATAGAACTTGCTGTGGGTCCGCGGTGGTGGCTGCCATGTGAAGCGCGGCAATGGAAAAGATGCCATGCAAAAGAAATTCATGTTCGAAAGCAAGCTTGGGGATGAGGACCTGCCAACCCTCCATGTCAGATTGGTCGCCGCAGACGCTTTTATAAGTTTCGGTTGAGAATTTGTGCATGAACAGCAGATGTCGGGCATCATATTTGGGTGATATAAAAATTGGGTTGGCCGGTGGTTTGGCGTTTGGTTTCGGAGAGGCCTCGTTTGGGGAACTTCTTCGAGGATGGGGTGTGCTATAGATGCAGGGAAGCTCCCGAGCAGCACATGCATTGCATAGGGGCCTTGTCTCGTCACACTGGTGTTGTCAGCATTCGGTCTGCCCAGCCCTGGAGATGGGAGACGTCGGAGAGATATAGACCCACCTTAACACGCCGCTCCTTACATTGATTGCACCCGTTTTTGGACTTCCTGTGAAATCTACGAGGCATGATCTGATCTCGTATTCTGTAGATGGGGAGGGTGTTGGACAATACGAGTTGGGAAAGTTGGGAACGAGGAACGAGGAGCGATAAACGATAAACGATAAACGATAAACGAAGTACGAGACAAGACCAACAAAGGATTAGTGGCATATATCAGCCCTGGAGGGCTCTTAGGAGTAACTTTTGTTTTGTATTTTTATTTTGGATATTCAATACTCTTCAAAATGTCGGCTTTTTGCACAGAAATCACCCCCCAATGCCCCGTCGAAGCGACCACATATGGCTACTATCCCAATCTTGGCGGCAACATCTTTTTCGCGGTTTATTTCGGCCTCCTTGGATTTTGTCAACTAGGTCTCGGTATATATTTGCGAACATGGACTTTCCTCGCAGCTCTTGGTATTGGGACATTCATGGAAGGCGCCGGATACGTGGGACGAATCCTCATTCACGACAATCCATGGTCAATGTCCGGGTTTCGACTACAGATCTTCTGCCTGATTCTGGCTCCAACCTTCGTTGCCGCTGGGATATATCTTACACTTAAGCACATAATCATCCATTTTGGACCACAATACTCGCGCATGAATCCGAAGCGTTTCACCTGGATATTCATTGGGTCCGATATCGGGTCCATCGTTTTGCAAGCAGCTGGTGGAGGCGTGGCCAATGCAGCTGGGACCAACCAAGCCATGGTCAATACGGGAAATAATATCATTATTGCTGGAATTGCCTTCCAGGTTGCCACAATGTCGGTGTGTGGGCTATTGGCATTTGACTTCCTCATTGCATCTAGGAAGCATCTATGTGAAGGTTTCCAAGGAGAATCCGTGACTGAGAAGCCACAACAAAGAATCTGGTTGGTACTAATTGCAGAGATTTTGGCCTATACCACAGTTCTCATCCGATGCATTTACCGGTGAGATCGTCCAATTCCATATAACACATGAAGTTCTCACTAACTCTACCTAGTCTTCCTGAGATGGCGGGTGGATGGGGAAACAAATTGATGCAGAACGGAATGGAGTTTCTAGTTCTTGATGGAATGTACGTCAAACACGAAGCTCTCTCTCATACACCGCTCATAATCATAGGATGATTGCTCTGGCCTGTCTGGTATTTACAGTCGTCCACCCGGGACTATATCTCCCTACAATGAGGACAGGGCGGACCCATCCATAATTTCATGTGATCCATGCCTTGCTTTGTTACTCTGTGTTGTGTACAGGCCTGATTATTCTGTTTTAATAGCGACCCTGGACATCACACATTATCTCGAGTTATTAACACATGCACGCTTCGTGTTGCACTATGCTGACTCGTCGTGGTAATTTTACTCACGTATACGAGCCTTAAGAAAGCCGTTATATTTCCTCCGGTGCTATCAGTAAACGAACACCGGAACTGAGAGGCCCGCTGTGTTATCAGGCCAGATATTTTCTTTGTAGACAAAGGGTCCCGCATCTTGTAAGATTTCGCGGAATCGATGCCGCAGAGGATTGAGAGGATTCATGCTAACAGCAGCGATTATTGCCAACTGGTCCTGCACTGCCTGCGTGACTGTCAGATGTGCCTCCCCGACTAGAAACTTGACCCCCACCAGTAGTCCAGCCACTGAACCTTCTTCGGTAGGTGTCAGAATACGAGTCGAAAGCGTAGTTTGCAGGGGCTTGGAGTGTCTTTCCTTGCATGGCGTAGAGCATGACTGCATTATTCCCTTCTCCGGCAACTCCAGACACCTTTGACTGAAGACGGCAAAGCTCGACGTGTCCCGCGTATCCTTGACGACCCGGAACCAGTTATGGGACTCTTTTGGTGTGGATGGCAATACAGGACAATTGGCTGGGCTATTGCTAAAGGGCCATGATACTTGGAGGTTTCCTTCGCCGTCGATACCGGAGTGCTCGAGCGCCAGAATTGAGATTACGATCACACGACGGGCTTCGAGGCCGGAGAGAAGCTTGTTTTGCGCGGGTATGTGGTCAAGGGAGTCTATGTCGTCCACCGACCTCCATCGAGTCCAGCATGAACTGATACAATCTTTGTCGCCGATGTTGTGGGCGCAATAGGTCGGGTGGTCTGTCTCTTGGGTGCTTGTTTGAGAAAAGCGAAGAGCGTCCCAGAGCGTCACTCGCTGGGCGTTTCCGGTACACGCACTTACTTCCAATCCGACACGGAGCTTCAGAAGCGGTACGAGCCTTGTGTCTGACTTTGTGCAGTCTGCTATGAGCATTGCTTTCAGGGTGCGCTTCGGGATGCGCTTGTACTTCTTCACGAGTCCGGCTGTGACATATTGTCCACCGACAAGCTGAACATCGTACCCGTCACTCACATATCTTGATTTGCTTGTTCCAGGGTACTGGAGTCGACAAGCGATTTGTTGTCCGATACTGGTGATTGACGATTTGCACTTGTCATTGACAACAAGCCCAGGCTTGACGTCAGTGCTTGTACCGATTAATATCCTCGATCTGCTGCTGATGAGATTCTTCATATGCAGACTCTCACCGGAGATGTATCTTGGGATCTCTGTCACCCAGTGGCATTCAATCTCCTTGTATGCCAAAGATTCCGAAACGGAAGACTGTTGCTGTATTGGAAGGGGGACAATGAAGCCTCTCTCTGTTTGGATGATTGGCGCTTCCTCTGCAGTACCTTCGACCAGCGACACTGGCCCCCACAATTCCTGAACATCCTGTAAAGTGAGAGATATCTTCATCCCCTCAGGAGGAGCAGAGACCTTCCCTAGAATCCATGCAGGACCACCTATGAAGTCATCCAAGCAAGCTAGCTTGCGCGGCTTGAACGCATACCCATCAAAACCGACAGGAATCTCTTCCATCTCTTGATCCCAGAGATTAATATCGAAGCGACACACATGTGAACCGGAGAATGCAACAATCCCAATAGACAGAATTTTACACAGGTACTGAAGAATTTCCACGGAATCACAGTCGGAGAGAGCCTTGTTGTCAAGATTGAGCATAGTCTGCATCCAGGTCATTGTCAACCTTTTTAATGCATCCTCTTCTAATGTGCTCAGAATGGTCTGGAGCAAAGCACCAACTTGGCTCAGTGATATATGGAAGACACTGGCAACGCCATCCCGGTCTTGATCTTCGATCAAAATGCTGACGGTGTTTCCACAAAATCCTTGAGACTGCAGATATTCAAGTGCAGCTTGCCAATTCCCAAGGCACTCGATACAGTCATCCAGCGAGTCAAGCTTAATGCCGGTGCCAGTTAGCATGCCGAGTATCTGTGCGGTTTGCAGCTCGAGTTGGTCCAATTCACTGAAATAACGAGCTGCGTCCAAGATGTGGTCCATATCCTTCGTGTCGGGTATACCTGCATCTATCGAGTCCTCTTCAGACTCCGGAGTTGTGATATTTGTTGCAACTGAATGTGCAGCAGAGGAGCCAGAGCCATGAGAAAGCGAAAATTGTCTTTGTTCGTGCACGATGGGGTCCTGTGGTTCTGTTCCACCGGGAGCTAAGGAGTGGTCCGGCTTCTTATCAACGACATGTGACAATACAGCATTTCCTGAGTGCACCATGGTAGGTTTCACTTCACAGGGTGTGTATTTATCGTCATCCGCGCACTTGTCCCTCTGCCCCAATTGGGCATAAGAGTATCCATCATCCGCCCCAGGTACTTCCTCTGAAAGATTGTTTTCTATGCAGTGGTTCTTCGCATGCTGATAGAAGTCGTTCCAGGTGGCGGTGAGCTGAGAACATATTTTGCAAGCTGTTGGACACGGGAGTTGGATTCTGCGCTCTGGTCTCTGGTACACATCAGGAATTAGCCTATGTACATAGGCCCAATGTTCACTCATTGCGTCTTGGCAAGGTGCAGTGACAGTGCAATCGGGCTCAAGGCACCGATATTCCCACTCTTGAACACCATGCCCCTCTTGAAGGTGTTCTTTGAGGGAGGAAAGTTGCCTATAGGTCCTGCCTTCTATCTTGCATAGAGGACAGCAGAGTGCACCAAAGAGAGCAGGGTAGTGGTGACCAGAAGAAGCCTTGAGCGCGGGGAAGTGCACGCTGGGTTGGTATGGCTGTCGAAGTCGTATACATGTATCCACCCTTTGCAGAACAGCCTCAAGATGGCCCTTCAACCTTAATAGCTGACCGTGGTTCAATGAAGGGATCCTCTCCGATATCTCAGGTAAACCATCCGCAATTTTATCAGGGTCCAAAGACGAAGTCCGGGGTGCCGAATCGTCTTGGAAATCACGTCTCGCAACATGGTCCGGATCGTCTGGGAAGTTCCCGTGAGGAACGAGACCTTGCTGTATGTGGGAGTGATTGGGCCATCCATACTGGCTAAATCCAGGTGACGAATCTACCAGGCCTAATGCTGAGTCTACCGATTCCACAAAAGGGGGTATCCCACTCAGGAATTTATAATCAACTTGCTCTTGATCAATGCTAACGTGAAAATCACCTGGAAAAATTTCGTTATTATCAGAAGTCATCTTCGGGAAAACGCACAGAAGAGTGTGAATCACTTGAGGAATGAACTGAGATTATCTGCCTTTTTAAAATAATACATGAGTAGGTCGCCCTCAGCCACCCCGTAAACAGGACATCGTGGTGGCATCGGATTGGTGCATTATCGTGGCTTGGTTTAGCTGACGTCGATCAGCCCTGCCACGTCAGAAGTGCATAGCACTAACACGGAAATGATCGGTCTTAAGAAGATATATTGTACAGCAAATTGAGACCTCAATAGTTGCCTAGGTGTTCGTTCAACGGGTAATGTGTAATATTTCTGCGGAGGCTATCCATAATAATTCAAAGGACAATGTGAGCTTTCCACAGCGTAACTAGGCTCGAATGCTTGAATTGATCGACGGGACCAGTCTACTCTGCCACAAAAAGTCAGTCGGACTACTGGACTCCAAATTGAAAGCAAGATACATACCTCTAGGCATGACATATCTAGCGCTCCTCCAGCATGGAAAGCTTCTCGACCCACGCCTTCGCCGAAACGACATCCGTCTTGCGCGCAAAGACCTTCTCCATTAGGACGCGGTGCAGCTCCTCATCACGATCCATGCAACAATCCTCCAAAACGGTAACGCGGTAGTCCATATCCATTGCCTGGCGAACCGTCGATAGGACAGCTCCACTGGTAATCAAGCCCGCGACAACGATTGACTCGGCATTTGCGCAGCGCAAAAGCATATCAAATTCGGTAGCAAAGAAGGCGGAGACACGACGCTTGGTGAGGACCACTTCTCCAGATGCAGGGGAGATGGCTGGGTGGACTTGCACGGATGAGTGGCCTTCGAGATATTCACCGCGTGCGACGACAGAGGGCACAGATGAGTTGTTTGGGTGGTTTTCTGGATAGCCTGGGCGGAAGCCGGTAATAACGTAAATGATTTTCACGTTGGCCTTGCGTGCAGAAGTGATGGTTGATGCCAGACGTTCGAGGTAGGGCTCAGTCTTCTCGAGGCGGTCGATTACCCCGTTTTGGACGTCCAGGATGAGGAGGACGGTAGCCATGGTGGGCTGCTGATAGGTGGAGTTAGAAGGTTTAGAGGGGGAGAGGGTGAATAAGGATGAGTTTAAGTTGAAGAGGAAAGTTGAAGAGGAAGTTGATATCAAACGAGATGTGTTGAGTGGTTGCGGTTCCGGTATCACGGGTCCCGGTACCGGCATGGGCATATGGAATTGATGGAACTGATACTATGTTATACAAAGAGAAAAGGTGACCGACGGCGCTCACAATGTTATTATATACATGAGAAAAGAAAGAAAATAATTCGGGATACCACGCAAGAATTGAAGGCATATCAGTCAAGTCTCTGTCTCTTGAGCGCAAACTGCTCCAAAAGCTCAACCCTTTCTTTCAGACGAGCATTCTCTTTCTCTAGATCCCCACGATCCAGAATTAAGTCATCGCGATACCTCTTTTGCGTTTGAGGTGATCCTTCTATGCATTTATCCAAGATGTCCCGGTGCCTTTTGGACGACATCACTGAACCAGGTGGTTCTGTCTCTGGAGTCCTGGCCCGAGGAGTCTTTGGCAGTCTAGGTGTCCTGCATGGTGTAATGGGCTGGTGACTGTTAACAGTCTCACTTTCACTGTCGAATTGACTTCCCTCCGATGCAGAGCTATCATCTCTCTCTTGGCTCTCCTGTGATTGCCGTGGTGAAGGAGGTGAATATTCTGGAGTAGAGTGTTGGCTCATTGCCTCCGTGGATGGGATGATAGGTAAAGGAACACTTGTTCGAGGTGTGGCCCGTGTTCTCGCCATTGCCGGAGGGGTGTCATCCGAGTAGAGACGGCTATCGAGAATAGAAGTTCTGTCTTCTGGCACAGCCGTAGCTCGGTTCCCTTGGAGACAGTTGCGAAGGCGAAATTCATCCAGCGGTACAAGGCAGCTTTGACGCCAAACATCTCCAGCTTCCTCCGCTCGTTTCGATGAAGCTACCTCGCCATCAATCCACGACGCGAACTCCCTTACGTCCAGTGTGATGGCATTTCCATTGTTATCGGAGAATCTCTTTCTCATGTAATCGGTATAGCTGCTTTGCATAGGCCCGAAAGCGATGTTTTCGACTGGGTTGAAGAATCGTTGATCGTTTTTGGGAAAGGAAAGACAAGCAATCCTGTGGTCCCAGCAGAACTTTTCGAACTCAGGAAAGACTACGCAAAATCGATGGGAATCAGCAGAATTCTCCACGTTTCACGCCGACCTTTGGGCCGGGTCTCTGGCTCGAAAACGGTCTTCAGCCAGTCAAGTGCATGATTCGATTCCGCCCATCCTGACTGAGTGAATGAAACTTTGATGCGACCGAAGTTCTTGGTCTGAGGTGGATCCTGGCTCCTGCAAACAATGTATGGCGGCAGGTGCTTTCCTCGCGTTGAGCAGCAGTGGATAACCGAAGAGAATGCCCGTCCTTCTCTCTTGTGATGTTGGTTCGGTGGTCGAACAAACATGACGCTGGACTTTCGATACATGGTGGTAACAAATGCGGCATCTTCCATACCATATATGTTGTCGTTGGAAACCTGGAACCGCTGCTTGATATCTTTGAATGCTTGAAAAAATTTCAGAGCTCTGCGATCTTCGTGCGGACCTTTCAATTTTAGTGTATCGCGCTCTTTGGCTATGTGATCAGCAAGTTCTGGATGACGCATCCAGAAACCCTTCTGCCAACCGGCATTGAGGTTTGGTCTATTTCGGCTATAGCCTTGGTTATTGAAATATGCATTGGCTGTATCCTTTGCCAACATGTTATAAGGAAAGAGTCCATGATTTAACCAACGCTCTATCCGCTCAACAACCGCATTCTCGTCCTCCACCGACAGAGCTGGTTGACCCATGACACCTGACTTCTTTCGCAGGTATGCACCAGCAAGGTTGGTGGCAACTTCGGAAGCAATTGTGTGAGATGGAGGCGCCCCAACAACAGTGAGCATACCCGTCTTCTGGTCTTATGATGTACAAGGGATGTTGAAAGACAGGCACTGAGAATTTCAGACAAAGAACGCCCTGAAATGCTGACCTAGAAGAAAATCCTAGCACTGGGTTATAAACATTGACCGAGCCTCCACTCTGTTAGCTCAGCAAAAAGTCTGGCTCACATTGGATCGCTGCATTTTGTATGGCCATCCAAGCCTTTTCTCTTAGCAGGAAACTGTCAATTCGGGTATAAAGTGGATGCTATTCCACTCTAGGCCGGCTGGTTTCCATAGTGACCTGTATCCACAAAGTGTCGATAAAATTTTCTAGCGTGCATTGGGTGTTTTCAGCAGTTTAAATGGCTTCGATCCTTCGGAGTCCGGGAGTCTTCAAGGTCTTTGGTATCCATTTCGCGAGGTGAACAAGATGAGCCTTCAAAGGGAAATTAAGGAGAAAGTTGACGTCAAAAGGATATAAATGTGTTGACTGATCGCGGTTCCGCTATTATGGATCCCGGTACCCACATGGATGTATCAAATTGATGCAGCTATCCTATTCTATATACATGATTTCGAAGTGCCACAGGAAAACAGAGGGGAAACAAGACACAAATACAAAGAAACAAAAATATGGAAATGACGGTATGTGTAGATGCCCATCTGAACCCGAGAGATCAAACCTCAGTGCAATGATAATCCAAGTCTCCTATTCAACGAGTCCTTGGTCTTTTAGAAGATGACGACAGCGGGAACTGGATGGTATCTTCAAGCTTCCAGACACACCTAGCATAGCCCAGCGTGATTTCCTCCCGGCACCGTTTCTTGTCATCGGGCAATGCGTTTTCGTACTTATCAAAGCACTCTCTGAAATCCTCAAACGACATCACAGAACTTGATAGGACTGATTTCCGGGACGACTTTGATTTTGGGGTTTTTGGCCGCTTCGGGGTTCGGGACGGTGTGATAGGAACATGAACATTGGAGGTTTCTTCTTCGCTACTTGATTGCTCGGACTCGCTCTGCTCCGGATTATGTTCGGTGTCTGTGGTATTTTCAGACACTTCTGGTTCTTCTGGGACCTCCTGGGCGGGCATTTCTTGGGACTGCGAGCCTTGCAGCGACTGTGGTGAAGGTACCTGCTCTTGGGGAATAATGACAGCTATTGTCGCCTTCTTCGGCGTTATTGTCGGCTGTCGTTTGCTCCACATTGTTGCTCTCATCTGGTGATATATGGCGTCTCCTGGCACGGGATGGGCTGTTGGGCTCAACTGTCTGAGAACGAATCCGATCGCCCGTGCGACGTTCCATCAATCGCGAGCGGCTGGATGGGAGCAAACAACTATTGAACCACATCTTCCGACGCCGACTCCTGTGGAGTTTCCATTACTTACCTATGTAGTGTATCGTGTGCTTGACATCCATGAATGATCGTTCTGGTTCATGAAAACGTTAGTTACCTATCAATAAACTACAATCTGCTGGAGTCGCAATATGCCGCTGGAAAAGGAATTTGAATCATCCAGTGGAACAGTTGTCCCAGTTCAATCAGCGAGTGCGCAGTCATATCGCTCTTGTGTACCGATCGCATTTGTTCAATGCCGCTATAAACTTGTGAACCCTTTCCTGATAATTTGCATTCCGATGGTCAATATCATAAGGAACCATGATGTCGGCCCCGAAACCTGACAGCGGGCGCTGCCCGAGTCCATCCCCGGATTCAGTCAGCTCCAGTGTTTGTTGACAGACTGTGCTCCACGTGTACCCACAGCGGAGATGAAACAAGCCAAGTCTCAATGAAAGCAGATGACTGCAAGCCTGACTATGGACATGACTGGGAGCTTGAGAACAATGAAGATGATAGTTCTCACCTGTGCACAGTCAAGTCAGTTGGTCGACCTCGGGATTGGACCTTGGGACCCAGCCGGGCCGATAACGTGATTACATAATTATCCTATGACGTCGATGCCAAAACTATAAGACGAAGCTCGTCGCGAACATTTGCGACTTTCTTATGGCTGCCTTCAATCACCGCCTGGAATGGCCAATGACGCGTCGACCTATTCCATATGAAAACACCCTCTTAACCTAACACAATCACCATGGCTGTGGCATCAGTCCCAATAACACACGGCGGTAGCAGTGAGTATTTCTGGCTCAAGTATGATGTTTGAATACTGATAAGATCACAGGTATGCTGAGGTCTGTCGCAGCGCTGAACGGCCGCGTCTTCGACACCGATCCCGTCATCGCGTACATGCTGTTGGGCATGTCTCAGCAAGAAAGGTTGGCGTATTTGCCGACATACTGGACCACGCTCGTCAAGTCAGCCTTGCTCAATCATGCAGTGATCACCGAAGCCGATGGCTGGAAAGCGGCCTCTGTCCTGATCCCACCGGGTGGATACATCGAAAATGTCTGGACTCTTCTATGTGCTGGGTTTCTGGGTGTGCTGTGGAAAATAGGACTTCCAGGCGTTAAGGTAAGCAAAAGCCCAACATTCTCGCAGACAACACTCTTAATCTAACTGACTATCTAGCGACTTTGGACCGAATTTTCTGGTATGACCGACAACGCGAAGAAAAATGGTCTACGGGGACAGACCCAGTACTACTACGTCTTCAGTATTGGAACCGAGCGCGAACACTGTGGAAAAGGTCAGATATTCCCATCTGTGGCTCGATCATACCCATCTCTTACTGATATTTACCTAGGCCTCGCGAAAGCAATTATTCAGGAACACCAGAAGACTGCCCGAGCTGCAAATCTCCCAATTTGGCTCGAAGCCACGACTGCAGGCTCGCGCGCTCTCTACCTCTCGATGGGATTCAAAGAAGTTGAAGAGATTCGGCTCGGGAAGGGCAAGGTCGCTACTGATGCTAGCATCCAGCCTCACGGGCCAGGGGTCACTCTTTGGGCGATGGTATGGTGGCCAAACCCAACTCCTGAAGCTATTTCCTAGGCTCTACAGGTATCCTTCTGCTTATCCATACGCTTATTGCTAGCATATGTATGTATTCAAGCGCTCACGTTCACTATCAACAACCCAGTTTATTCATATCTGTGCAATATTCCAAAATAGCTAACAGTATACAGCCTAACAATAACTTAACCAAAAAGAAGCCCCCAGCCCAGCAAACATTGTGCAAACTGTTTAAATCCTGAGGTATAACACCAGCCTTAATATTACGTGTGAGAAGTGCAATTATTCCCTCGCTCTGGAGTTTCCTTATGAAAAGAACGTCTAGCACGATGTCGGCATATTCTTACATGTAACATCCCTAATCTCATCTTGGGCCAAGCAGAATTGGTCGTTGGACCTTGTAGTCGAGGACAGAGGGCGTATACGCGGCCAACTATTCTTGTTCTACTTATTTAAGACATCACTTATGCCTACATCCTAGCTTACAAGACTTTACCAAGACCATGGAGCAAATATAGACAACGTTAATTATCATTAGAGAACATTAAAGATCATAATTGCGTTGCAATCAATATAAAAAAATCATAAAACATCGAATCCCCGGCTCCTCACAGCGCCTTGAGCAATTCCTGGATCAAAGGCAAGAAGCTTGTAACATCATCAATCAGGAGCGTCGTCTCATTAACGAACTTCGGAGTGAGGAGGTCATGAGCGTTCTCCAAGAGCGCTCCAACATCCGAGATAACCGAAGGCTTCAGCAGCTTCTTCACCTCGGGCAGCAAGTCGGGCACGTATCCAAGGATATCCTTAAGCGTGCTAGCGACGTCGGGCGTCAAGAGGCCGTCGGCGTTCTCGACAAGGTCTGAAGTATCTTCGACGAAGGCGGGCGTGAGCAAAGTGGTAGCGTTAGTCACGATGTATCCTAGGTCGGTGATAATGGTTGTGTTCAGCAGAGATTTCCTAAGATCAGGGATCAGAGGAATCACGTCGCCGAGGAGATCCTTCAGTCCAGTGACGATAGGTGGGGTGAGGAGATCATCCGCGCTGTCGACCAGACCAATCGTTTCGTTAACGAACTTAGGTGTCAATAGGGTGTTGGCGTTAGACAGCAGAGAACCAATGGCAGAGATAGTGCTCTTGTTTAGGATCGACTTCAGTCCACTCGCCACCTCCGGAGTGAGGAGGTCGCCGGCCTCGTTGACCAGTCCCTTAGTGTCCTTGACGAAGTCTTCCGTGAGCAGGTCTCCGGCGTTGTTTAGAAGAGCCTCGATCGAATTGATCATTTCCTTCGTCAACAGTGACTTCAGCTCGGGGATCAGCGGAGTAAGATCGCTAAGGAGCGACTTAAGAGCCTTAACCAGGTCGGGGGTGAGGAGAGCAACAGCCTCAGTGATAAGAGTGTTGGTATCCTTGACGAATGAGTCGGTGAGCAGCTTGTTAGCATTGCCAAGCACGTTCTCAATCGCCTTGATAGTATCTGGTTTCAGCAGACCTTTCAGCTCGGGGATGATAGGAGCAAGCTGAGTAAGGAGAGATTTCAGGCTGTCGACCGTATCCGAAGACAAGAGCTCACTAGCTTCATCAATCAGGCTAGTGGTCTGGTTCACGAAGCTAGTAGTCAACAGGCTATTGGCATTGCCGAGTAGAGTCTCGATCTCCTTAACATTGCCCTCTGTGAGAAGACCGCTGGCCTGGTCAATAAGGGGACCGGCCTGTTTGATAAGCTTGCCGGTTGTGTCGATGAAGCCGGGAGTGAGCAGTTTGTTGGCATTGCCGAGTAGACTCTCGATCTCTTTGACATTGCCCTCTGTGAGAAGACCGCTAGCCTGGTCGATGAGGGGACCGGCCTGCTTGATAAGCTTGCCGGTAGTGTCGATGAAGCCGGGTGTAAGCAGCTTATTGGCATTAGACAAGAGTGACTCGATAGCCTTAACGTTGCCGTCTGTGAGTAGACCACTAGCGTCGTCGATGAGAGGGCCAGCCTTGTCGATAAGAGGACTAGCCTTATCAATGAGGTTGGTGGTCTTCTTGACGAAGCCGGCAGTGAGGAGGTTATTGGCATTGTCGATGAGGTTGTCCACCTTGTCGATAAACTGACCAGACAATAACTTATTAGCCACTTTGAGAAGGGTACCAATCTCCTTGGTGTTCTCCTCGGTCAAGAGCATATTGGCGTTGTCGATGAGATTGCCGGTCTTCTTGACGAAGTCCGCAGTCAGGAGGTCATTGGCATTGCCGACCAAGACGCGGAGCTGGTTGTCGACCGGAGGTGCGAGACTGGTAGAGAGATACTCGAAGGTGTCGGCGAAGTTACCCAAGAAGGCTGGGTTAAGCAGACTTTCAAGACCATGCAGAAGGTCCCCAAGGCCGCCACCACCACCGCCGAGGAAACTTGAGAAGGCCTCCTTCATGTCTGGCAGAATATCAGATTTGCTGTCATCAGAGCTGCTGTCTGAGGTGGTAGACTTGGTGCCTGAGGTGCCTGTAGCAGAGGCAGCAGGGGTAGTCTCGGCAGGGGAAGGACTAGTCTCAGCAGCCGACTTAGCAGGAGTTTCAGTGGGGCCGGTTGCACCGGCTGAGTCGGCTGACTCTTTAGGACTGGGGTCAAGAGCAGTCTTGATGCCGCCGACCATGGATTCCATGGGGTTGGCTTGGGTCGGGTCGGCGGGCTCTGCAGCAGCTGTAGTCTCTTCTTCCTTCGCAGTCGCAGCAGCAGTGGGAGCCGTGTTGGCGGCTTTGGCGGTGTCAGCAGGAGGCGCTGTCTCAGCTGCGGCATTGGCCTGGTTGGCATTGGCCTGGTTGACATTGTTTGCTTGAGCGGCCGAAGTTGTCGGGGCGGGCTGGTCTACAACATTCGCGACAGGGGTGGCGGATTCCGCCGGGGCTGAACCAGCGGCCGGACTTCCTGTCACGTTGGCTGTGAGCAGGAGCGCCGTGGCGAGCGTTGGCAAAAGACGCATGTTGTCGAATGGGCCGATATGGCTTTCGTTTCTTTTGATATCTTGTCTGGCCCGTCGAATTGGCGTCGATTCCCCAAACCTGTCGTTCAAAGGTTTGTTGCGGAGCGAAACAGGAAGAGCCTTCGGGGAGATTCAAAAGCTCAAGCCCGGAGCAAGCGAGCTCTTTATTTGCATTGCGATGGGACTGATCGTCACGCAGCAGACAGGGTCTCAGCTAACCGCAATTGCACTAACTTCCTTCTTCTGTGTCCTCCGTCCGAAGTACGAGGTAGCTCCATCATCAAGCAAATAAGGATCGACACCGAGGTTGACTATTGATAACATCCCATGTGATTCGCAGTGATGAGCAAATTCCATTACTCCGTTCAACTCCACTCGATAGCAGAATCTAACAGCTCGCTGTCGGCCGTGCCTGGAAACTAGGTAGGGATCGGCAGTACTAGTAGGGGAATGGTAGTAATTTTCTGCAACCCGAGGTCCAGCCCAGGCACATGTGTTAGCTTTCCTGGGGGGAAGGCTGGGCATCTATTTAGGGAATCGCCAAAGAATCTGCGTAAATTGGCGTATTGCGGACGGATGCATGATTTCTGGGGCAAAGAGGGCAAAAGCGGGGGATTATAATTACCCCACAAGCAGCCCAGATGGGGGAATAAAAGCCAATAATGTGGCCAAATGGAGTTCGAAATGCGAAAAAAAATGGGGAATATGGAGAATATGGAGAATGATAGAGGGAAAACAAGGAATTGAAAGGAACAAAAATGAGGGGAGACTCGGAGTTGTCACTGAAAAAGGAAAAGAACTGCATGACCCTGCTCATCGCTCATCTCCACCAAAAGCTTCGCAATTTCCATACATCAGATAGTATTCTCTAGTTATTTTCTTTATGTTTGTTTACATTGGAGAATTACCACTGGGGAAGTATGATGAGAATTAAGTAAATCTCATGTATAACGTATTTCACTACCGAGCTGGACACACCACCGAGCTGGACACCCCAAAACACCATAGTAAATGCGATAAATTACAACTTAATATCTCAACAAAGGTGTTCTATATGGAGATTTCCTAATAGCTTAATACTCTCTTGGTGATATCTGGCCTCTTTGAGGACTTTAAAAAATATATATGACTTTGTGATTTGAGATATATTTATTCATGGCTTGAAGCAACGTAATTTTCAATACCACGATGATGCAGTTCTTTGATTTTCTTAAAACTGATATATAGTGTTTAGAATCCTTATCGATAGCTATCGGAAAATAAAGAAATCAAACAACGACGTGGTTGCTGAGATATCAAGCTGTAATTTATCGCATTTACTATGGTGATTTGGGGTGTCCAGCTCGGTGGTGTGTCCAGCTCGGTAGTGAAATACGTTATGTTATGTTGTACATGGTATAAGAAACAATCGACTAGTACTTTGTCACTCTTTAACAGGACGGAGTTGAGATCGCCGTCTACATTTGGAAAGCTTAAGCGGTCATCTTTTATTCCCCTTTTACTATTTGCTTCCTATTTCTTCATCCCAAATGTCTGTTAAACCACCGTAACTTCTGTACTCCGTACCCCCTACTGTATACGGAGTACTGCCTAGATCTCTATGTCTTCCTCAATGCCGCATTCCTTTAGCACCTTCAATCGTGTCTCTGCATCACCCACACTTGAACCAAACGACCTGAATTCCAGAAACCATGTGCGAGCCTCCTTCTGATTGGTCATGTTTCCCAGTAGCAGACGCTTCCACTCTAGGTCATCACCGAACCCGAAGTTAGACCCCATAAACTCCCACCATACAGGGTAATACCCCGAGTCCTCCCAGTCAATCAGACCGCTCAATTCAAATTTAACTGGGTCCACGATAATGTTACTGTTAGTCAAGTCCCCGTGGGTAAAGGTCCACGGGTGAGGAGAAGGCATGCGATCACGGAGCCGCAATTTAACAACTTCCGGTACTTTGTCGCTCAAGGATTTCGCTAAAACATCCCAGAGCTCGTCGGCTGTGCTCAGTGGGCCATGTGTGACGCTAAGATTATCATCGTTGAAGAGACGAGGACACGAAAGCGGTTGACCATGGAGACTTTCCATCTTAGCGGAGTGCAACGAGCGGAGCTGCCCCAGATACCCTGCGGTCTGACGAGCCAGTCTTTCCCGGTCGGGTTGGGGGATTGACGGCCAGATCTCCTCTAACGGTACCCCAGGCACCCGCTCGACGATCTGAAAATATTTCTCGCCCTCGGTCCACTCCTGCACGGTGGTCGGGACGGGGATGGTGGTATTCTCTTTGATGAAGTGGATGTTGATGACCTCATGGCTAGGGGGATCTCTCCCGCGCTCCTTGAGAAGAAACTTTGAGCCGAGGGACCAGTAACCCCGATCGTGGGCTCCGTGGAAGAGGCGCACGCTACTTTGGTAGGCGCAGCGTCTTTGCTGATCTGGGGTCCATTTGCATGCGGGGCAGGGGACCTCCGATGATGACATCTGAAGCTTTTATTCCGTATTTCTTTGGAAGCGAGATATTTTTGTAGATTAAAAACGTCTCACATTGATGATAGATCTGGGGAAGAATCACAAGATAATCTGCTCGGTTCTTTGTACAATTCCCAGGTGTACTCTGTAGCCAGGTGTACTCTGTAGCGGTGAATGGAAGGGACTTTCCGGGGTATACGAGCACATACCTCCACACGGATGGGTGCATTTGCGCAATGACCTACCGTTTAGATTAAAATGGTACATCTTCTGGGATTTTCAGAGCCTCGGATTTTGGGTCTAATGAAAAGCAGTTGATTTCATCGCTATCAAACACTCGTCTCACTTGCCTCTTTAGTTACCTCGACCTCGGTCGCCTCAGCTGTTGGGTTAAGGTACATATGTAACGTTGTGACAATGGTCGTATTGTGGCTCAAAGATATGATATCGCATGCTGTCCAGGCTAATGCAGAACATCCGACTCAAGAGTTTGGTTCACGGCGTTGGATAAAAGTACTAGCAAGTGATACTGGCCATCACGGAACCACGGTGCTATATGTTACTTTGAACGAGGAACAGTGTCTCACTATATTCATTTACATTATCAGATAGCAGAACCTCTAATGGTCTACTTTACGCTTTTGACTGATTCTCCATACTGGACCAGCCAAGAAGGGAGTCGAGTACTTTGTCGAGAGTTGGGCATCAAAGTTGCTCCCAAGCCTTGAGCTACTCAATTATTATTAAACACATGGATAAAATCTCTAGAGTATATGTCATAAATAAGGAGCATTATTTGTTTCATAAATGTCTAGAAAATCAACGGTGGTTGTTATTAGGCCAGTATGTACATGGTAGTTAAACCACACATCCCAGGGTGGTTGAACTGATATGCTACATAGTTTGTATATCAACATGCTTACTTCGTACCCAATCATATATAGAAGGCTCTCACCGCTAATTCTTTTTCCATGTCCTGTGAAGTAGTCGCTGTTGGGTCTCCTCAAACTATCACATATGGTTACCCCTGGGCTTTTAGCAAAACGAAGTTCCAAATACAACTACGAGGTACAGATTTGCTACTATATATAACATGCTAGAAACCAGAGTACAGAGTCAAGTCCAGAGCATTAACAATTTCTAATATAACTGGTCATCTACTTGAAAAAGCAGTAGTTCATATCGGTTTAGCCCGAGATCCGCGAAGACGGATCCGAAATATATAGTGCCGGTCCTGGGTGCACCAAGCCCCTCGAACTACTCCGTAGAAATCGATATACTATATTAATATGACCCACAATCCACATTGAAAGGAATATCTATAGACATATAGCTAGGTACGGAGTAATTTAGATTTGATCAGACCAAATCTAAATCCTGAGCAGAACAAGAGTAAGCAGAGACACCTGGGCACGCTACGGGTTAGTCCGTGCAACATGCCATTACCCGAGACACTAGATAATAAAGGAGAAGGATTGGAAGGATCCAAATATCATACGAGTCAGACTAAGTAAGCCTAGATCCTCCACATCACCCCATAATCCCCATAAGCCTCATGGATTCCAAGGATCAGACCCCGAAAACGGTTATAAGTGGATCATGAATAAGCAAAAGATGATAGAGTCTATGCAAGACGAATAGGAGGTAAAAAGTAATACGCGTCAGAACATAATTAAAGCCTAAGTATGTACTCCGTAGGAACAATGCATAAATAGTCGAGAGTCTCAGAGGTAAAAAAGTAAAAAAGTAAAAAAGCAAAGAAGCCGGGGATAACTCGGCCGGCCGAATCAGCCAGCCATGACTCCACCCTTTCCTTCTTCTCATCCTCAAAGAAAGGGGGCCATGAAAAAGAGACCTCGAGAGGGAATTGCAAGCCGAGTTCAGGGATACATCAGATTTGGTGACGTCGATTTGAGAGTCCACGCACTTCTAAGTATCGGATCTGGAGAGAAAGGGATCGGTCGGCCGATAACTTGAAACTGCCGGACCCTCCAGGGCTGCAGCTAACATCTAAGAGGGAATGTGCCGACTTCTGTGGTCGAGTTTCGAGATTCGACTTTCCACTTTCTACTTTCTACTTTCAATCCCCTACAGGACTGACAGGTGCAAGTATCCAGGACCTTTCTTATATTGTGGAGAGATTTATATATCGATATCATTCTTCCCAACGGGGCAGGGAGGTATATATATAGCGCAGAAGATGCTAACCGAATAGGAAATGCCCAGGTATTGTATATTCCCGATGTTCCCATGTTCTCCGAATCCCCCAACGCCAGTACAGGGAGAAAAAACAAAACAAAACAAAACAAAAACAGTTCATGCTGTGAGCAGTTACACTACCGGATGGTCCCCGCTCATGCTGGGGAACAACATCACATCCGAAACACGACCAAGGATATTCCGCATGCTCAAACCTTCCATCGGCTGCAGACCTGCACTGGTGGTTGATGGCGTATTCGGGCTGGGTTCGAGAGAGGGAGGGGAGGGCAACAAAAGGGGGGAATATGTGGTGCTCGATGGTTGCCCTGTCGAACTACCCGTGCGAGCGCTGAAGGCCTGCCGGATCTCACGCAGAGCACGAAGTGAAGAAGAAAGATGCTTGGCGGAGTCAGTGCGCTTGTTCTGGTTCGTGCCGTCGTCTGTATAAACATGGTCTGCCAGGACCATCTCCAATCTGTCGATCAGCTGCCAGGTCTGAGGACTGTCGTCATTTGCAACAAGCAAAAATGCCGACGCAATGGTTCGCTGCAGACTGATCCAGGACCGCGAGCAGTGGGAGTTGATCTCGTGCAATTCGACAAACGCGTCGATTGTGTTGATCAAGCTACCGATACAGTCTTCGCGGATCATTGTGCGACGCTGTGCATCCAGATTGGCATGTGGGTCAAGCGAAACGCGACACAAGACAGAGAGAAGATATGAGGAGTGCAGGCGCAATTCAGTTCGCTCAATATGCTCGGCTAGCGACCGACAGTTGTCCCGATACCGCAGGTGAGGAGTCGCTTCAGCGAGTATCCGCTGGATCTGTAGTTTATACTCACGGATCTCATGGACACGTAACTGAGACGATCCAGGATACATGCGCGACCGCAGGACTTCCAGCGCCAAAGACACAATGCGACAGAGAGTCTCGAAATATGAGCGATGGCCCGGCATTGATTTGGGATCGAATGGAATCTCGGGTTGGCTGACCATGGTGATCGATGGTCGGTCATAGGCAAGTGAGAAATGGCTGTTCTGGAAGGCCATTGTCCACCTGAGAAATGTGAGCCTGAGTTCTACCAAGAGAGAGAGAGAAGAGACCTACCAGACACGCCGTCGCACTTCCTGTTCTGCGAGTGAGAACCCGGTCGACTCAACATGCAGCCCGAGAACAAGACACAGTCGCTCCGTCATGCCTGACATCGGTTAGCTTGACCATGTTATTGGGAACACTCAACACATACCGAGCAAAGTATATGATGCACCTGCATTCATATTGTATGAAAGTACATTGCTAATGATGAGAAGAACCTGAATTACTTCTACACTGGGTTGTGATACATAATTCAACATCCGAAGACATTGATACGCACAAGAAACTGGAGCAAGTCAGTACAGTACCCCCGACCTTCCTGGAATGCGACGCACCGTATACCCATGAGGTCAACTCACGGTCGCTTTCCGGGATGTCAGACAGCTGGCATCCCGATGCAAGAACCGCAAAAAGCAGACTGAGAAAAGCCAAAGGCATCCCAAACGGTTTCACTAACCCGTTGGCATCGGCTTTATACTCACCCCCTGCTCGTCGTCGATTCTCGAGAAGTCGTTTGGTTTGTCTTTCTAATTCTGCGGTATCCGAAAGCACTGGGTATAAAACTGATCCTATATCTTGGTAAAACGCCAGGAACCTGACAATTGGAATTAGCATGCATCGCAGAACACCGCAAATCTCCGACTTACTCCAAACACCGTCCGTCTTCCGGAAGAACCGCACAAACACCGGCGATATTGAATGTGTACGGATCAGAGGACCACAAATCGACAAAGGGGTATGCAGCCGACTCATTTCCCAAAGCAAGTTCAGCAAGAAGATCCTCCTGGGGAAGCGCCTGCGCTGTGTCCTCCGACATCTTCGATTTATCCAAAATATCAACCAGAGCCGACCGTGACCCAAAATGGACTGCGCCCGTCTTTAAGACATTCGATCCGTAGACACCTTCCGACCGGGTGGAACTTTTTCGTTCGATGGGTTCTGGTTCTGGTTCTGGCGGCTTGCGAGTCGAGTGTGTTTGGAAGAGCAAGTTCAGACTGCCGAGGATCTGTTCCATTGCGACCATCTTGGAGTTGATTTCATCCCACTCCGTCTGGGGAATATCAATTATATCCGGTAAATCCGGATCGGTACTGGTGGCCGAGGGATGATCTGTTGCATATGAGCCATTGATCGTGGGAGCCGAGCTGGTATATGGGGCGATCGCGGGGGAGGCAAAGGTAGGTTGCTGTAATGGAGTGGAGGAAGCAGTGACGGCAGTAGCAGGAGGGGGTTGTTTCGCAGAGGACGGACGACCGTAGGAGCAGGTGAAGTTTCGTTTGGTGCAATTGCCGCAGGGGACATTGCGATCGCAGCGGACTTTGCTCGCTCGGCAAGGTAGACAGGTCTTGCACTCGCGCGGGCGGCGACGAATAGGGTAGGTTGGCATAATGTGAATTTTTGCTCTTTTTTTCACGACCTGATTCCCGTGGTCGACAGCAAAGGAATGGTAGGAGAGGCTGCCTGCAGCGACCGGGCAATAAGAGGGAGCGGCATAGGAAGATGTAGATCAAGGTGAAGGCGAGGTGAAGGCTGAAAATAGAGAGCTCTCACTGGTGCTGACCAGTCGGAATAGCGCCAATAACGAATTGGTAGGAAAGACTAGGCCTGGAGCGATTGATGCGTCCAACGCCTATCACCGGGGGTCCGTGAGCTGCCCCGGATTGTCCTGCGAATCAACACAGAAACCTGGGAATTCGAGATAAAGGATGGATCTGAAAACCTTTTGAAGAATTTAAACAGTAAAGATTGAAAAGCGTGCCAAGATATTATGTCTGGTTAAACCTTGGAAGGTGAAGTGTGGAAAAGCCCTGGAGTGGTAGACTGTGAAGTTGCCCAGCCCTGGAGGTCCACGGCAGATGATTTCATAAGGGGAATGTTCCATACCCAGGCTGATTCTACACTGTATTCGATGTGATTCATTGATTTTTATATATATACTTGAGGTTACTGAGTTACTCGAAGATTATATATATACTCATATTAACTACTTCCGGTTTATACGCAAATGTCTCATTGATTCTATATGGTCTATATATATAGAGAATCCCGTCATATAAAGTCATGGTCATTTCTATAACGAATAAAAGGTATCACTCATACAAAAGTAGTTAAGGAACTCAGACACAATGTATGCCTCTGTGTCAGAAAATAACAAATTTTTTTCACGCCTTAGACTTCTTCGCAGAAACCTGCGGTACCACCCACCAGTCATGCCAGCGAGACTTCGACCCAACCCCAGGAACAATCACCTCCAAGTTGAGGGGTTTATCTTCTGTAGAAGCTGTAGAGACAGCCTTCTTGACCGCCTCAACAGCAAGACTAGTTCCAATGCAGGAGCGCATGGTGTTCTTCACATCGCGCTTCCAATCCTCTTCAATGGCCGAAGGTGGCGGTTGCGTGGGTGCGGAAGGGTCATCAATGAATGCCCCATTGGCAAGAGTCGCCTCCCATGCCTTGCGCGCTTCGGCAATGGCTTTCGAGGCACGCTCCAAAATGGCGGCGTCAGAATCACCTTCGAGAGCTGCCTCGCGCTGGTATTCCTCGTATGGGACCAACTCTGGCAACGTGATAGGGATAAACGGCTTCATGCGGATTTCATAGCGGAGTCGGTCGGTGGAATATGCCTGGGGAGATGAGGCAGACGGGAGCACGTTGTGCCGGGCCAGTACAACATACAACGCATGTAGAGCAATTGCAAAGGCATCCACTGCAATGATGTGCGTGGTCAACCTCTCCAGAGCGTGGAATGATCGGTGGAACGCGGATGCCCTTTGAGAGGAGGTTCCAGCGCGGTCGCCAGTAGACATCAAGTCGCGTTTTCGTGCAGCCACAGTAAACGTGCGAATGCGATCAATGTGGCCGAGATGTGTAGAGCAAATATGAGACAAGTACCAGTACATGCCTGGTAACTCCTCCGGTGAATAGATCGACAACTCAAAGCCCATTTGGAGAATGAGTCGGAATTGGACGAGCTTCTGATGATAGGCCCAGCTACTAAGCGGGAAGGACCAGGTCGGTTCGCCGCCTTGGAATTGTAGAGGCGGTTCCGCACTCAAAGTGCGGAGCTCGAGATCAATTTCTTCCGCCTGCGTTGAACATCAGTATTAACACTCAACTGGCAAAGAGACACAGGGCAAGTCTCACCTCCATCTGCAGATTGTCCCAATCGACGAGGGTATGGCAGAGTGTTCGGCGCATGCGACACCTATTGAGACAGGCACATCGCACAGTATCAACAAAGGGCTGTGGAAGTTAGCAGATGGGACACGTCATGATCTATAAATTCACTAACCTGGGCAAATCGTTTCATGAAACCATCCATCTTCTGGGCAATCTGGAAACGAGGATCGGACGGCACTTCCACTTCATCGGTGTTAGCCTCGAGCAAAATATTGGCAGGCAAGACGAGTTCCGCGAGTTCGTCGTGTAAAAACTCCTTCACTGGCACGGCACCGAGGATCGTCATGTTGCTGACAATCAATGCTTGAAGAAGACAACGAATATAGATTGACGGTTGTGGTTTTCGAGAAAGCAAAGTCCATACAGCAGTCTGCAATACAAGTTAGATCAAGAACTAGATTCAAGTTTAAGAGTACATACCTTGAAATTGGTGGGACCAGTGTAATCAAGCATCTGCTGCATGTCTATCGCATCTTGGCACAGTCGTTTCAGATGCGCGAGCGCATCATCGGAGGTAATATTAACCATGGGACGCGGCGGCACTGTGCTAGCAAGCTTTCGTTGAATCTTCAAGCTAAAGGCATCTGGCACCGGCTTTCCCAGCACAACTGTCTCTGTCAGAGGTTGAAGTTGAGCTATACACGAGGCAAAATTTTCCACAGATCTGGTTTCAAGTACTTCAACGTCTTGATGTAGTGCGGACAAAAACTCATGCCGAAACACGAGTCTGCAACGGATGGCATCTTTGAGCTTCGGGTCAATATCGGTCTGCTCCGCAACCCAAGCAACCGCCTGGTCCAGCAGACGGTGAAAGTGGGAAATATCGAAGGCAGACAGAAGATTGCGGTTGTATAATTGACTGACAAAATCCTCTTCCTAGTTCGCGAATGGCATTAGCGATAGTCATAGAACTGGTTCCCGAGCCAGCCCGCTAACCTCATAATAATATTCAGTGGCCACTCGGATATGCACAAAATCACAAGCTTTGACCAATGCAAGACAATAAGCTCTCAATACGAGGTTGACCAAAGGGGAATCGCTTGGTACACGGTCGAATCGAGCGTCGTCCATGGTTCTCGGCACCGGCCACAATAATTTATCGAGATAGATTGACGTGAATAGTGTCTGCGAAAGAGGATGTCCCTTATGCCACGCCACCTGCCATTAAATCAGCAACCTGGGTGTCTCCGTATGTGCGAGGTCATGTCCCACCTCGTGGCACAGCAACTGGTCCATCAAGCCAACGACTTCCTCTGGTGTCAAAGGCCGCCGTACGTCATAGTCATCTTCCAGCGCCTGCGCAAGATTTTCTCCGGGGGCTATATAGCCACTATCCATCTTCGCGTCCATAATCTGTGCGGGTTCGGTCGTCGTCAGCTGCAATTCTCCTTGCACGTTTCACATCCGGTGAGAAAGGTAACGCACCTCCAATGCGCCCACAGCTTCGAACAGGGTGAACGTCTCATCTTTCACGAGCTGTCCTGCATTTAGCTCTACAAGTACAAATAATTAGATACTGAATCGAAGCTGCCGGGGGAATATGCGTACTGGAAGCGGCTTTTGTAAATTCAGCGGTAATGTCGCGGGGTGCGGACTGCGCAACGAACCGCGGACGGGGAACGCGAACTTCATTATTCGGCAGCATCACTAAGAATCCCAAGTTCTTCCCGCAAAGCCGTTCTTGTTACGGGAGTTCAAACAAGTGTCGTGCTGTCGGACGTGGTTTTGAGAAATCGTACAAATCGAGGGGGAGGCGGGGAGGTGAGCGAAGGAAAAAGCGAGTCGGGAAGTCGACAACCGGGTCCTAGGGTGACGTGCAACATTTGACCGGCCACGTTCGGGCAGTATATGTATTCTTACGGCAGTTCTAATTAACGGCTTATGGATGGTGTGAAAACAAAGACGAGTGCGATTTCTAAGCTCTGCCCAACCAGACAGGCCGGTATTGCTACACATGTACATTTCAATGCCTTCCCCGGACCAAAAACTCGCTCAAGTCCGTCACACTCGGGCCCTGCATATCTCCAAGCTCGATTCTCTCAGGTTATGGGTGAATAAGGCTTATTTCTCAGCGGCCTTGGCGAGGGCCTCGTTGTTGGCCTGGGCGAGGGACTTCACGTCACCCTGCTTTCCGTTCTGTTCATCGTAACATTGTCATCAGTCAAAATTCTGCAGCGTGGAGCTTGGAAAATCCACTAACCTCCCACTTGGCGAAACGGAGGTCCATCTGGCCGCGGCGCTCAGATGCGAGGCGAGGGCCTTCCTTCAAGGAGCGGCGCACCGTGCGGGCGGCGATGGCCAGGTAGCGGTTGTAGCTGGGGTTGGGGTTAGCATTGAATTGAAAGACAATTTGTGAGTGCGTACGTCAAACCGGCAGCTTTCCAGGCGGCAGTCATTTTGAAGAGAATGTGGGAGGTATGGTTCGATTGAAGGGGTGAAAACGGTTCGGGTGAGTTTGGAAGCGTTCGACTTCGGAGGATCGGGATGACAAGATCACGTGGGGAGAGGTCTGGCTTGGGAAGGCGGTGACTAGCACGGCGGTGAGGATTTGCTCGGTTCGATGCCCAAAGAGCACGTGATGCGGGAGCAAGCCGGCGGAAGAATGTTAATCCGGTATAGATTGATAAGCGGCTACGGCGCTTCCAAGGTCGTGTCCAAGGTTCCGTGACGTGATCCCAGCAGCAGTTGGCGGTCAGGATAGGCAAAATTCTTTCTGGTACTTAAAGGGTTGGGATCCTAGTTTTGTATTCTATCAGCCAATTCAGTTCCAGCTACTATGATCTTCTAGTTCCTCGTATATATCGTATATTCCTTAGTCCAGTACGATGCTATCTTCTTTACTGCTGTTAATTCACCACTCTCGTAGTTTATTTGTTTCAACGGTAACAAATCCGGCGGAAGAATGTTAGTCCGGTATAGATTGATAAACGGTTACAGCGTCAGCCGTCACGTGACTAGCGTTTATTTTGACAACATGCCTTGATTATACTAGGTAGTTCCAACCTTGGAAGGTTATACGACGTGGCACACTATGACATGTTTCAACATTTAATGAATAAAAATATAGCCGCTGTGTGCCATTGGGGTTATCAATAATTGCAGTCCTTGGTTTTTGATTACTTTTTCGAGGTTGGTGGGGAGTACAAGTTGCGTGGAATCATATACCTCGCTCGTCACAGCAACAACCTTATACCTACATGTAGGTACAAAGAACACTATACAATGCGACAAACTCTGTTTCCCGGCCACACAACGTCCAATGGGTAAAATTATAATCGCAATGTGCCATTGCTTCATCAATAGTTGCATTCCGTGCTTTTCATTTCCTTTTTCGAGGTTGGTGGAGTGGAGAAGCGTTGCCACGAAGTTGTATAGATCGTTCATGACAAGGGCAGCAAAACACGAATTGTCGCCGTATCAAATTCAGGATTCGTAACCCTAGTACGTCTTCAGCTGCCTTGAGGTGCTAGATCAGATGATGTATCAGCACGTGTAAATAGAAACGGAGATTCCATGAAGCAGGGCTTGCTGCGAACAAGTAAAGATTCAATCTGCCTCCTTTCGACGCGCGGTATGACGCGCTTCGATCTGAGCCGACCGCACGCATACAAGACGCGTGGTTGACCTCGCACCGAAGGTCCAAACAAGCCCTCCGAAGGCAACACCGCAACAGTATTGCAAGGCGGTTTGCTGCTCAAGGGTATTTGCCATCCCCCACCACCTCTTTCAGTCTTCACACCTCTCACTTACCTTTCAATCCCACTCTCCTCCATCCATCTTTCATCGTCCTCGACGTTCCCAACCTTTCATTGCTTTGATACCAAAGCATCTCGAATCGACAGTTCCTTTTTACCATACCCACCAGGTGAGTAACTCAGCTTTGTGCTGGAGGTGGACCATAGGTTTCCTCTGGCACATCTCCACTTCCCCCCCCCCCATAGTCCTGGCATCTGTGCATCTTCAGCACGAGGTCGTGTTGCACGTTGTGATCTTTGGGAGCTCCCACTGCCATCCAATCCTCAGAGGATTGGGGTTGCTGCAGCACCCATTGACCTTGTTGGTGATTAGGTCGTACACAACTACGTCCAACATCTGCAAGCTTATCACAACTGCATGGCCTCTGGGTACCTGTGGCACAGGCCCAAGATGTTGAGAATATTGCAATTCTCAATTGGACATATCGAGGGCACCGTGATTCCCAGTACAAGTTGTCACTGGGATTTGCTGGTGTTAACCCGCAATGCGAGGACATTGCATTGGACCATCACTGGTCCCATGCCATTCCTAACGCTGGAGCATGTTGACATTGCACACTCGGATATCGGAGACCAAATTGCTGTGATCGGCAATCTGACGACAGCTTCTTTGGGCCATGCCCTAAGATTCTGCAATCACGATTAGCCTCATCACTCTGCATATTCGTCTTAACTTACCTTGCTTGGGCGCATGGTATCATACCCCAGCCAAATGCATATTTTCATCCCATTCCACGTTGATGACAATACCTTCCTTAGGGTTGATCCATCACGGCCATTTGTTGTCATGTATCCCCTGTCTACACAGAATACATTCTCCAGATCCCATGTCTCCTTCTTGCTTGAGGGGTTTGCAGAAATGCAGCAATGGATTGGTCATGCCCAGTCACCTGCCTCATGACCTGTCGATATACTCCGTACTCATTTTGTTTGTTATGAGCACAAATGCTAATGATGATATCGTGCAGAAGGATATAAAGGAATCGTACATCCAACATGCCGACGAAGAAGAAAGCCGGCGGCCGAAAGCCCGACAAGGACGCGGATCGCGCTGAGCTCGAAATGCTCCGGAAGCAAGTCGAGGAACAGAGACAGGCATTGGAGGCTGAAGAGGCCCGCAAGGAGCAAGAGAATCAGGGCAAGCGCCAAGTCAGCAGCCGGCGTCAACGCACATTGGTCCGCTGGGATGGTAAGTCTTTTTTTGCTTTTTAGATCTCCAATCCGTTTCATCTTTCTGTTTGGAGAATCTATCGGGGTGTTGCCAAATCCGGGAACATCCATGGACAGATACAACTGCTGTTACACGGACTTGCATTCACGTGGAAAATCTTTAATTGAATAATGCTGACGCTTGACCGAAATAGTGGATACCGATATTCGGCTTCTGCTGGCCATCCAGTACGTCTGCAATAAGACCGGCGTCAAGATTCCCTGGAAGGATGCCGCGGAAGTTATGGGAGAGAAGTTCACGGAAGGTGCAATCGTCCAGCATTTGTCCAAGCTGCGTAGCAAGCGGGAGGAGCAGGATAAGCCAAACCCGCCTCCACTGAAGCGTGCAAACGGGAACCACAAAGGGGACGCAAGCAAGAAGAAGGATGGGGTGCCTTCTCCAAAGGAAGACCCTGCGCCGAGCACTCGCGGCGGAAAGCGCCGTCGCCGTGATCAATCTGATGGCTCTGAAGACGACGTGTACACTCTTAAGAAGAAGCAGTTTTCGAAGAACAAGAAGAAGGACAAGGTCTTCACTGCTCCCAAGCTGCGTGAAAAGCGTGAGGAAAGCGAAAGTGATGACTCGCAGAAGCTGTTGTGTGTTGGAGCGGAATGGCTGCGTGACTTCGCCGGCGATGACCGCGAAGTTGACAACGAATCGGCTACTTCTGAGGAGAACGACAGCTCGACTGAAAGCAGCGAGGCCACCACTCAAGCGGCCAAGAAGTCAAAGATGGTGACACTCAAGGTAGGCAGTGAGCGCCTGGCCAGTGTTGACCCTTACCTTGGCACCTCTGCAACTTTCCGAGAGCCGGTTACCCCAACCAACCCGGCGCGCGTTATCACCAACATGCCACCCCGTCGCCAA
This sequence comes from Penicillium flavigenum, assembly GCA_002072365.1. NCBI lineage: Eukaryota > Fungi > Ascomycota > Eurotiomycetes > Eurotiales > Aspergillaceae > Penicillium > Penicillium flavigenum. Next base: position 131,093 of record MLQL01000052.1, read on the forward strand.
TTTTACTACCCGAACATGAATGTCGACTCCAGCGCCCCCTTTTCAACCGGGGTTAGCATCCCTTTCCCATCCAATGGGCCAAGCCCATTTGACATTGCCAACCGGTTCCCAAGTGGAATTCCTGATGCTGGTCCCGGTGCGGCTCCTAGCTCTGTCTCTGGTGGCGTCTCCACTTTTGATGGCGTGAACCACACGGCCGCATATTCGCAGTTTGAAGTGGCCCCTGAACTGCAGTTTGCGAATGAATATACCGGTCAGCTTATGGTGCCAGTGACCAGCTACTTTGAAACCAGTGGCTTTGACAACCAGTTCATTTCCGACAGTGAAATGCTTGCGAACCTTCCGGACGTAAAGCCTGCTCGCTACTTTGGCTACGAGGGCGAGGATACTAAGGAATTCTAATTTCCTGGTTCTTATTCGTCATGGTGCTCGGTTCATTTGATGACTCAATGACTTCCCCCCTGTGCTTTCCCTGACGTTTTTTGTTTTTCTGCTTTTTTTTTGACTTTCCTTTTCGTTTGTTTTTTTCTTTCTTTGCTTTTTCCGCTGGTTGGTTGGAGGCGAGGGGTGAGCCTCAATCCCAACCAACGGGTGCAACTCCGGATAATTATTTTTGCGTGGCATGGAGCCACGCCTTATCCGGAGTTGCACCCCAGCGTTTCTTTCATGCGTTGCTCGTTGGCCCCCTACGGGGGGCCCAGTAGTTAGTTACAATAAGAGCATGTCGCATCTCTTTCTAAGTGTCTTGTAGGTTACTAGGAGGGTTCTCACTAATTCATTGTAAGTCAATAGGGAGGTCAGAATAAACTGACATGAGAACTATGGCAATATCCCTGGATTGATTTTTGATTGTAAGAGCTTTTAAAGAGAATGTGTAGTGTTGACATTAGTATGCGGACTTGGACCTATTTCTTGCCGCAATCTTTAGTTTGAGCAGCAGATTATTGATTGGCTGTGAATGTAGATGAGCAATTGAAGATGCAGATACAATTAGAAGCATCCATACGCACACATGTACATAGAGACAAGGGAAGTAATGAAATCTTGGAAGTGAAGTCGCGATTTGCTAATATACGGGGTAAAGGTTGGGAGTTTGGAACGTTACCGAAAGCCGGAATATGGGTATATGAAGCTTCCCGAGGTATACATTGGACCATATCAGCTTGAATCTATGTAGAACTATAGGAGCAATTTTACTTCTGCACATTTAAATATAGACTAAGTCACTCAAACTACACAATGCAACATATTCTGAATGTAATTCTAGGCTATAACACAATAATATCTACAATATTTCAACAGCCGATTTAGGTCCGTTCTTCCGGCTCACGTGATGGTTCTAGCTGTTTCTGCCGCCAAGCTCTGGGGATGAAGGAAGCGCCTGGAAAATTTTCGAGACTTTGGCTTCATCTCTCCCCCAGCTTTCTCCATCTCTTTCTTTTTCCCCTCTCCGAACCCATTATTTATCCTGGGTTGTATTTCTCTCCTCTTTTAATTATTTTTAATCTCGTTGTTTCTAGCCATGCAGCGCGCTCTCTCTACCCGGGCCTCCGTCCTGTCGGGCGCTTCCAAGCGTGCCCCTTTCTCTCGCTCGACTCTGAACCTCCAGCAGCAGCGTTTTGCTCACAAGGTGCGTTGGATTGGCAATTACCCACAGCACCGTCTTTCTGTGTCATTGGCCCCATGTTCCGTCCATTCCGAATCAGTCAAGTCGTTCCCCTTGCTAACAGCAACTAGGAGATCAAGTTCGGCGTTGAAGCTCGTGCCAGCCTTCTCAAGGGTGTTGACACTCTTGCTAAGGCTGTCACTTCCACACTCGGTCCCAAGGGTCGCAATGTGCTGATCGACTCCCCCTACGGCTCCCCCAAGATCACCAAGGGTAAGATTTCCGAGACAAACACATGGTCATTAGCAAAAAGACTAATCATTCCCCAGACGGTGTAAGTGTCGCCAAGGCCATCCAGCTTCAGGACAAGTTCGAGAACCTCGGTGCCCGCCTTATCCAGGATGTTGCCTCCAAGACCAACGAGGTCGCTGGTGACGGTACCACTACCGCCACTGTCCTCTCCCGCGCCATCTTCTCCGAGACCGTCAAGAACGTTGCCGCTGGCTGCAACCCTATGGATCTGCGCCGCGGTATCCAGGCTGCCGTTGAGGCCGCTGTTGAATACCTCCAGGCTAACGCCCGCCCTATCACCACCGGCGAGGAGATCGCCCAGGTAGCCACCATCTCCGCCAATGGTGACACCCACGTTGGCAAGCTCATCTCCACCGCCATGGAGCGTGTTGGCAAGGAGGGTGTTATCACCGTGAAGGAGGGTAAGACCCTGGAGGATGAGCTCGAGGTCACCGAGGGTATGCGCTTCGACCGTGGCTACACCTCCCCCTACTTCATCACCGACCCCAAGTCCCAGAAGGTCGAGTTCGAGAAGCCCCTCATCCTGCTCTCCGAGAAGAAGATCTCCGCTGTCCAAGATATTCTCCCCGCCCTTGAGGCATCTACCACCCTCCGCCGCCCTCTGGTCATCATTGCCGAGGACATTGAGGGAGAGGCTCTCGCCGTCTGCATTCTGAACAAGCTCCGTGGTCAGCTCCAGGTCGCCGCCGTCAAGGCCCCCGGCTTCGGTGACAACCGCAAGAGCATCCTCGGTGATCTTGCTGTCCTTACCAACGGTACTGTCTTCACCGATGAGCTCGACATCAAGCTTGAGAAGCTCACCCCCGAGATGCTCGGCTCCACTGGTGCCATCACCATCACCAAGGAGGACACCATTATCCTCAACGGTGAGGGCAGCAAGGACAACATCTCCCAGCGCTGCGAGCAGATCCGCGGTGTCATGGCGGACCCCACCACCTCCGAGTACGAGAAGGAGAAGCTGCAGGAGCGTCTTGCCAAGCTGTCCGGGGGTGTTGCCGTCATCAAGGTTGGCGGTGCCTCCGAGGTTGAGGTCGGTGAGAAGAAGGACCGTGTTGTGGACGCCCTCAACGCCACCCGCGCTGCCGTTGAGGAGGGTATCCTCCCCGGTGGTGGTACCGCTCTGCTTAAGGCCTCTGCCAACGGCCTTGGTGGCGTCAAGCCCACCAACTTCGATCAGCAGCTCGGTGTCAGCATCGTCAAGAGCGCCATCTGCCGCCCTGCCCGCACTATTGTTGAGAACGCCGGACTCGAGGGCTCCGTCATTGTCGGCAAGTTGACCGACGAGTACGCCAAGGACTTCAACCGCGGATACGACAGTGCCACCAGCCAATACGTTGACATGATTGCCGCCGGTATCGTCGACCCCTTGAAGGTTGTCCGCACCGCTCTGGTTGATGCCAGCGGTGTCGCCTCCCTCCTCGGTACTACTGAGGTCGCTGTTGTCGATGCTCCCGAGGAGAAGGGCCCTGCCGCTCCCGGTGGTGGCATGGGTGGCATGGGCGGTATGGGCGGTATGGGCGGTATGGGCGGCGGCATGTTCTAAAGCCCCTGACCATCTCCCCCTGAAGATTACCTCGAGCGCTCTTCTTTGCATCGTAGCCTGTTCTGATACTCGGATATCTGTGTAATGTCTTTTCTTTGTATGTCTATTTGGTGTTTTATCTTTTTTTTTCATGTTTCTTTCCATACCTGTATTCTTTTGGACTTGACTGATCTCTGACTCCATCTCTCCCCTCTCTCCTCCTGGGACTCAACACAAAAAGATTCCACTGTACTATATCATGTATTCCAATAAAGTCCCATTTGATACAGCCTACTGGATTATGTGTTTTTCTCATTACTTTTATATTTTCCAAGTTAAGCTGTAGTTTCCACGTACTTTAGCTGGGGATCGACAATGTCCCCTTATAGAGTTCAAACGTACAAATGTACTCGACATATCTATTGAAGCTTTTGGTCTCGGCAGAAGGGACTAGGACTGTGACCCATTCCATATCACGTACATTAGCCAACTGATTGGCTACTCGGGTCGGCTGTTTTGTGCTGTTTCTAGAGCCCATGGCCCAACAAGGGTCTAGACTGAGACAAATACAACTTCAGGGCATAGTTGGGGAATGATATATGCAATGAGGATTAATAGGCATAGACTAGATTATTTTAATAGCCAAAATATAAGCGGGTGGAAACGGCAAATCACTGTATTTACTTCCTCCTTCTTCCTCTCTACTCTTCTCTCTACTCTCCAGCTTCACTCCGCTTATTTCCCTTAGTCTGGTCCCTTTTCCTTTCGTGTCACCAGATAGATCATTACAGCATTCCGGTCCTGCATTTCCGTGCATTTTTTGCACCTGACTTGAATTCACTCTTTCAATCTGAATCTCGTTATTATCGTGGAATACCTGGCTATCGGGAATGCATAGAGCGCTTGCGGGGAACGCATCGTGTTGGCACCTCCGTTGCCTGTCAACATAGGTACGGTCATGACCTTCTGATATTTTTATTCCATTGCCAACTTGCCTCTAGAGTTCCTGCGTGCCCTAGAAATCCCCGAGCCGATTTGTATTGAGGATAGACCCTGATTGCCGCCGACAATGGCTGCCATGATGGATACCGCTCGGCCAGCCCTAGTGAGCGATGCAGATCTCATGCAAGCACGAGCAGCTCTCCAGCATCAGCAGAGTCCAGAAGTCTCAGTTCCTCGCGAGTTTATCTCTCTCATCGTGGATGAAATTATTTACCGCCGCGAGTCACATTCTTCCACAGCGGAAATCGAACACGAACGCTCAAACCTTCAGAAGGAGCTCCACAAACAAACCCACATCAATGAAGCATTCCAGAAAGAACTGCGGGAGATCGGTGAGATCATTACCCAGGTCGCCCATGGCGATCTATCACAGCGGGCCCGCATGCACCCCCTCGAAATGTCGCCTGACATTGCTACCTTCAAGCAGACCATCAATACCATGATGGATCAGTTACAGGTTTTCAGCCAGGAGGTGTCGAAGGTGGCCAGGGAAGTCGGCACGGAGGGTGTGTTAGGTGGCCAGGCAAAGATTGAGGGTATTCAGGGAATTTGGCATGAGTTGACCGTCAACGTGAATGCCATGGCCAACAATCTCACCACGCAGGTCCGCGACATCACTACCGTGACGACCGCGGTTGCCAAGGGTGATTTACAGCGCAAGGTGCAGGCAGATTGTAAGGGTGAGATTTTACTGTTGAAGAATATCATCAACTCGATGGTCGATCAGTTACGGGAATTTGCATTCGAAGTTAGCCGTGTTGCCCGCGAGGTCGGGTCCGACGGTGTGCTCGGCGGCCAGGCTGTTGTGCACGGTGTTGAGGGTACCTGGAAGAATCTGACTGACAATGTCAACCGCATGGCATCGAATCTTACGCAGCAGGTCCGCGAAATTGCCGACGTGACGACCGCCGTTGCCCGTGGCGATCTTACGAAGAAAGTGACTGCGGACGTGAAAGGCGAGATTTTGGATCTTAAGCTTACGATCAATGCAATGGTTGATCGGCTGAATCAGTTTGCATTTGAGGTCAGCCGAGTCGCGCGGGAAGTGGGAACCGACGGCACGCTGGGTGGGCAAGCGCAAGTCGAAAATGTCGAAGGTCGCTGGCGCGATTTGACGGATAACGTCAATACTATGGCCCAAAACCTCACTCTGCAAGTCCGTCAAATCTCCAACGTGACCCAGGCCATCGCGCGCGGCGATCTTAGTACCAAAATCGAGGTTCACGCACAGGGTGAGATCTTGACCCTGAAAGAAACAATCAATAGTATGATGGACGGGTTGGGGGAATTCGCGGGGGAAGTTAAAGGCGTGGCGAGGGACGTGGGTGTCCGGGGTAAACTCGGCGGCCAGGCCAACGTTGAGGGATCTCATGGGATTTGGAGATCCATCAGTGAAGATGTCAACACGATGGCGGACAATCTAACCTCCCAAGTTCGTGCCTTTGGTGAGATCACCGAGGCGGCGATGAGTGGTGATTTCACAAAATTGATCACTGTATCTGCCTCTGGGGAAATGGACGATTTGAAACAAAAGATCAATAAGATGATCTCGAGTCTGCGCGATAGCATTCAGCGCAATACCGCTGCTCGTGAAGCAGCAGAGCTGGCAAATCGGAGTAAGTCTGACTTTTTGGCTAACATGAGGTATGTTAATCTGTTACTCACTTGCGCAATGGTTGACAATTTATATTTTTGTGCTAACTGAATATAGCCACGAGATCAGAACCCCGATGAATGGGATAATTGGGCTCTCGAGCCTGGCGCTCGACACTGACGACCTTCAGGCTCCCGTGAGAGAGACTCTGAATATGGTACACAATCTTGCTATTAGTCTCTTGACTATTATTGACGATATCCTTGACATCTCCAAGATCGAGGCTAACCACATGATAATTGAAAAGACACCGTTCAGCCTTGGTGCAACAGTGTTCAGTGTGCTGAAAGCCCTCTCTGTGGAAACCAACGAGAAAGCATTGGGTTTAGTCTACACAGTAGATGGAGAAGTACCGGATTATCTGATCGGAGATGCATATCGACTACGGCAAGTCATGTTAAATCTAGTCGGCAATGCCATCAAGTTCACAGACCACGGCGAGATCAGAGTGACGGTAAAGCATGCACGGGACGATAAGTGCGCTTCAGATGAAACGGCATTCCAGTTCTCAGTCTCAGACCCTGGAATCGGCATTGACGAAAGCAAAATTGGCTTGATTTTTGACAAGTTCCAGCAAGCTGACGGATCGATGACTCGTCGCTTTGGCGGGACAGGTTTGGGCCTCGCAATCTCAAAAAGGCTTGTTTCTCTCATGGGCGGTGATATCTGGGTGACCTCGAACGTGGGAGAAGGCAGCACATTCTCATTTACATGCCGAGTGAAGCTAGCTCAGCCGCCGCCGAGCTTTGCAGACCAGCTTGCCCCCCACCGCGGCCGACGGGTTCTCTTCTTCGACCACGGTCTTGCGCGTAGCTTCCCAATAGTTTCGGTTCTCATCGAACTCGGATTAGAACCAGTCATTGTCAGAGAGGAGGAGTTAGAAGATGGCCATTTCAAAAGTGACTGGGGCTGTACCTTCGACGCAATCCTCATCGAAAACTTGGAGATCGCCGTGAGACTCCGAGCCTATCCGGACCTCCAACCAATCCCACTAGTCATTACATCATACACTGTATCACTGGCGTTGAGAGCTGCCGGTGAACTCGGCATAGCATCCTATATTACATTGCCATGTCGACCCATCGATCTGTGGAACGGCATTCTTCCTGCCCTTGGCAACCGCACAACACGCACCCCATCGGGGTATACACGCTCGTTAGCAATCCTTCTAGCAGAAGACAATGATGTGAACCAAAAGGTCGCCGTCCGAATTCTTGAGAAGTTCAATCACAATGTCACTGTCGTGGAAAATGGCCTCCAAGCCGTGAAAGAGGCTAAACGCCACCGTTATGACGTGGTCCTCATGGACGTTCAGATGCCCGTTATGGGTGGATTTGAAGCAACTGGAAATATCAGACAGTATGAGAAGATGAATGGGCTTCCTCGCACGCCGATTGTTGCCCTCACCGCGCATGCTATGCTTGGAGATCGAGATAAGTGCATAGAGGCTGGGATGGACGATTACTTGTCTAAGCCGTTGGACTCTAATCGCATGATGCAGACTATATTGAAGTTCTCTGCTATGAATCTTGCCTCGCTCCCTGCTATTGAGGGCTGATGACCACTGGTATATGGGATGAAACTGAACAGGGTCATTGCCAGTTATTCAACCATCGACTCCACCTTTAAGCCTTTATCCAACACTTGATTACTGCGAAGAAGCCTTTCATGGATATCCAGTAAAGTCCATTTCTCCGGTTGAGCTTCCCGCACCCCAAGAGGACTCATGCCTGCCCCCCTTAGTCTCGCAATCTGAATACATACGTATATAGGATGCTTATACGAACCCCATTATTTAGTAATGGAAGCCCAGACATTTTGACTTTGCATGTTTCCGAAATACCCCATGTCGAGCAGTCTGTTAGCAATTTTCTTGCAATACGATCGGATTCTGTTTCTCTGTCCACGGTGCTTGGCTGTTTGGCACGCAAGATGAAATGAATCTAAATGATGGCTAACGGTGTCTGTGGTGGATGTGCGCTTGAAGGTTAGAAGACCAAGTTACTAGTATTAATTCAGCTTTTCTGATTGAACAAGACCACATATTTCCACGGCTATACTTTTCTGGGGATCAGGTACTGTACCTTTTTCGCATGGAGGAGGACATGAAAGTACGCCACACCTGTTTCCTTCAAACACTGCAAGACCTAGTACAACACGGGATTCATTATGGAGGAATGTAGTGGCGTTCTGCTAGCTTGGTCCAGGCTCGGGGTTCTCACGTTGAAGCGTCGTGGCTGCATCCTCTATTGAATCCCTATGCAGTAAGACCCGAGTGACGTGGCAGTCTAACAGTATACCGGCAGTATCAGACTGTTACAGCCTTGGTTCGTACACGGATGGCCTACCTTTACATCTGTTCAACTATGTCAACCTCCAAGGCCAGGGTCAAAGTGCAGCTGCAATGCTATATCACGGTAACGACGAAAGGAGTATGTGTTGCATTCCAGTCCAACACGAACCTCTTACTAAGAAGTTGTAGACTTCACTTTTCTCCGCAACTATCCCTCAACGAATTCCAGTCACACCCACACGCGTGCGCCGGCTCTGGATTTTGAAGACAAAAATATCAGCTTTCAAAGCGTGGCGGCATTGATACTCCCATCATCCAGGCTGTATGAATCTAGAAGTCCCGATGAGCCCTTGGTTATTCTATACATGGCCAACAGCGCCATGCTGTCTCTTCTTGAGAATCATTGGGGTGGGGTAGAAAATGCATGGAGACTGAACAGGCTTCTTCGGTGCCCCCTCTGGCTATACATCGACCTGCTCCAAGTATATGGCCACTGGTCCGACGTGTGGGACGTGGCGGGACATGACCTGACCTGGCGCAACACGTAGGCATACCGAGAAACCTCAAGAAGCTCGACCTTGCAACTCACCCGCAGGCTGCAAAGGGCTATATGGAATGTGATCACACTACGCGAGAATCTTAGGCTTCACATATCATGCACCGAGCGATTTGAGGAATACGCCGAGAAGAAGCGGTATCAGTCGTTGCCGATGGCAAACGATTGCCTGTTAGCGCTGAGGGAAAGAACTTGCGAGTTATCTCACGATCTTCATCATCACTGGGCAACGTCAGAGGTTATCCTAGAGCAGTACAAGAGTCTTATGAGCTTGGTATGAACCGTACACGCAAACCAAATCAAACCTGACCATCGAATAACAGGTCTTCAACACGGAAACGGTGGCACAAGGACAAGCAGTCGCCCGCCTCAATATTCTCGCTTTTGCTTTCTTGCCTTTGTCTTTTGTAACTGTGAGTATGGTCGACGCAACAATGACACGAGCACTAATTGTTGTCTCTTAGGGTATATTTGGGATGACAACTTGGACAATCTCTGCAGTCTGGTTCCCTCTCTGGGAATTTGTCGTCCTCGTTCTTCTGAAAATCGCCGCATACAAGGTGCGCAAAATCTCAGTTGGAGACTGGGGAGGATCATCTTGGTTATCACGTCTTCACTTTGGTCCTACTCAGAGCCCTAGGACAGACGTTGAATCGCGATCCGGTCAGAGGCCACCTGCGCCGGGGTCCATGGCACCAACTGCAGTTGTCACAGCAAAGATGCCTCCGTCAGTACTGATGCAGTCTTCACCTCATCGAACTGGCAATGATCGACGTAATCAACGTGCATCGCGGCGGGGGAAGAGACAGACCCAACGTGCTGAGCGAGACGCACATGCTATTGATCCTCCCTCTAGCTGAGCCATGGTTCATAAACGCAATCGCCATTTTTATGTACAACACTATGATCCTTTTAACTCAACAACCGTTCCTCTTTGAATTCACTTTCTGCAGTTTTCTTCAACCGTTCTTACCACTTCTATGACTTGCCCGAGCATCACCATGTCCCCACGTAGCGCATGCGGCTGACACTCGCTACTTTTAGGTTTATCCTTCCAAATCTCTAGCACTGAGGATATCATTCCTGTTTCGTATACAGTACTATAGGAGGCCCAGCTGATATCCTCCGATATCCGAATTGTCTCCTTCGCTTCTGGATCAGGCTTTGGTTCCCCGAGGGTTTCCCAATAGGTGTGCTGTTGGTTAAAATCCTCCACAGCGATTCGTTCCCAGTTTATCTGCTAGTCCAGCACCCCTTGTAATGCTGTGATAGTACTACTATGGTATAAAGAATCACCTCGCTGCTCTTCAGCTGCTTTGCTGCTGGGACTCGTGGTATTCTCTCTGGCGGGTATATCAGTGATCCCAAGGGCCGAGGCATCATTCATTCGTCTGTGAGTTCTCTTGGCGATACCTTGTGAGCAATGGCTGTGACCTCTGCGCCCAATTGTATTTCTGCTTCTCAGTCCTTGATGATTGCGGATGTGGTTTACCCGCGAAAAGATTGAAACCATCGGGAAATCTCCACCGGAAAGATTTCTGGACCCCGACATTATCAAGCTCCAACATATTTCATTTGCTGAAGGAATCCCGTGTACGAATGTACAGAAGATGGATATGAATTCGTTGCGAAGCGACGACTAGTGATACTAATTAGTGTGTCCAACTATTGCGGGGAAAATGCAGGTGCTATGGTGGCCGACAAATTCTCCAGACATTACTGATTGGCCTGCTGTTAGTTTCAAAACGCACTAAGGAAAAGGTTTATCTTTCTCGAGGATTGGAATTTAGCAAACCAAACCCCTTAAGCGAAACAAAACATCTTATGCCGTGTTCATTGGTTGTAGTGGACACCCAGCCGGGGGAGGGCCCAGATAATTATATGCATACTTCTTGTGTATAATCGAAAATGGCTTCGGGCAACTCGAACTCGGAGGTGATGTCCAATCTCAATGTAAAGACAGTATATACATGCCGAGCTGGAACAACATGTACAGTCAGTACTGGTGTATGCCTTGCGCAAACATTGGGATAAACAAGCAATAGAAACCCATTAAATATATTAAAAAAAGAGAAATGAAACCAAAGAAGGAGGACTTGAATGATATACTACATTTAGCCAAGACTATAGACTCCGACAGTTTCGGAGTTCCGAACTAGCAATATCAATGTCTATGACGTGATCGCATTCGCTTGGCCACATATATTCCAACTTTTGACTAGCTGTAGTCACTCATCATCAACCTCCAATGGCTTCCCGTTCCGTACCCAAGCCAGGCGCTGCTCCCAACGTCTCTCGCGACGCCAAAGAAACCTATGATACTCTTAAGCGTGGTGGAGTTGTCATCGTCCCAACCGATGTTGGCTACGCACTCTTAACCAGCACGCAGGCGGGAATCCGGCGGATATTCTCAGCCAAGGGCCGTCGAGAGGATCACAACATCGGCATCATCGGGACATACAAGCAACACCGAGAGATCCATGTACTCTCTGAGGCTAAGTTTGAGATGACACGCGTCCTCACAGAAGATATGGCCATGATCGTCGGGGTCATTGCCAAATACGATACCGAAAACCTTCACCCGCGTTTGGCAGCTCTGGATTCCGCTACGCTATCCCAGGTCACCAAGGGCGATACGGTCAGTATCGCAGTTCCCGAAGGGCCATTTCTGCGGGAACTCGGCCGCCTTTGCGATGAGGATCCCGAGGGCATGTTAACTTTCGGGACTTCGGCCAATCTGACCGGCCAGGGACAACGATTCCGGATTGAAGATATTGAGCCGGAGGTGATTGACGCGGTAGACTTGGTGGTAGATTACGGTCTACAGAAATGGCAGGCGTATAGGCGCGGTGGGGTGAATTTCGATGCAGAGAACATGAAGGTGCTGCGGAAGGGAGCTGGATACGAAGTCTTTCGCGACCGAATGCTAAGATGGTTCCCTCAGTTACTGGAGGAGGCCGGTGTAAGCATTGAGGAGGATCTGGATTACAAAACAAGCGAGCCTGGGATTCGTGCGAACTAAATCGGAGTTTTTCGCAGATTGATTCCCACATAAAGTTTTCTCTGCTCTTTTTTAGGTTCGTGGCGTTATCGGCAGCTATCCAGAATGCTGTCCGATTGCAATAAATATACTGCCTACTAGACATTGTTTGAAGATATGCCGACCTGGAGCATGACGTACCAGTACTAGTACCTGTCACTAGACCTAGCAGTGGGGATGAACAAGTAATCAATAAGTCTATAAGAGTGATTGTACAGGAAGAAAAGAAGATGAAGAAGTCTTGATGTAATATTAGATCTAACGGGGACTAATGAACGTGGACCGCTTCAGAGTCTCGAAGGGAGAGGCATCTACCACCGAAATCATCTTTCAGAAAGGCCGTGCCAACATTTGAATTTTCCACACGTTGGAGTGGTATGCAGCAAAGGGCAGTTGAACCTATGGCATCTATCGCGAAGCCAAGATAGCCAATCTAGGAACAGGTCGTGAGATGTGTTGGTTAGTTCGCGAATGGACTCCGAGAACGCAATCTCTGGCGTACTATGTTATACGTATTAGCCAATAATAATATATCAACTTTTGACCCATCTGAGCGCAGATGTGGCGGCAAACTCACTCGTTGCAATATAAAAGGTAAGGGCACCATGGCAACGGCGATGAACCCCAGCACGCTCGAGGCCCCTCCAATTCCAAGTGAATTTTAACATGCGTGGTGCAGCCAGCGGCAGTCCTCCTCCGAACGAGCTTCGAAAGAAGGTGTTACCGGCAAATACGCTTGCCACATAGCGCGGATAGGATTCGCCTAGGTAATTGAGGACGGACTGAAAGGTGAGGTAGAAGTCCGGTGTAAAGAATGCTGTTCCGATGATTGCGACGATCCAGTGTACGCTGTGCAGGTTAGCTTCCTCCTGCTAGAATAAATTGACTCAAGTTGCTAGCTTACCTTGCTCGTGATGTCCATGCAAACAGGAAAAGGCAAATTGGAATGCAAATAGCTCCTATTTGTCCAGGGACCAGGGGAGCCTCCGGCTCGACAACGACATTTGCATTTGCCACCCGTGGCTGGTAGGAAAAGCATAACCACAGAACATATGCAACGACCGAAACCGCTGCTCCAACGAGGATACCGAAGAAGGCAACTGGAGAAATTCATTGTTAGCGCAGTCCTTTCTCAAAGCCAGAAGAGGGAAGCTCACGGCCTTGCTGGATAGCGGTGAAATGATAAATGCCGTCAAAGACTGTAGAATCACGTCGGTCAGCACAACGTGGGTAAAATGCATCGAGGATAGCTTGACTTACCGAACGGGTCGAACTCGAACCATATGTATAGGACACCGTAAACTAGCATTGTGTGCATGTTGACAACCAGAATAACTGGGTCCAGACAGGCAAGTTTGAGATCGTTGCCCATGTCCTTGACAATTCGTACAGCGAGATTTTCGCTTGGTGATGCGATCTCAGCTTCACCCTGGTAGGCAGGATTGCTCGTCTGCGCGCGAAGGCGCTTTGCTCGGCGAAGAAGGATATTCTATGATGACGTCTCAGGTAAAAAGAAGAAAGTAGATACAGTCGTGCAAGTCGTGATGCCGGAAAGGAGCCAGAGCGTCGCTGTCCAGGTTTTTCAACGCTTTCTGTACGGTAAGTATTAGTGTTGATAAGATCTACATGCAAGATGAGATCATGAAAGGCAGTACAATTTGTATTGTAGAGAGATGAAGTATGTAAACTATCAAGATGGAAAGGAAGGGTAGTACTAAACTACATACATGGGAAGAAACGTCATGTGACACTAGGGAGGTTCAACAAGTGTCACGTAATATCAGCAATTCGCAGCACAGATGACGAACATTACAAGGGTTCCAAGAATCTGTTTTTCGCAAAATTAGAAAAGCCATAGATGCTATGTACGTTAGCGAGGTCGAGGATAGCCGGGTTCAACTTACCAGTTCTGATACAGCTCCCGAAATGCAGCAGAAGGATCCCAGTTTTGCACATAACTCAGATAGATAGTGAGTGTGCCACTCATCTGATGCTCCAAATTCGGAGCATCCTTGTATGTTTCAATTGGCTGCAATTCGCGTTCGAGTTGCTCACTCGCGTGTTTCTCCACCTCGCTTGGCAAACAATCTTCGCTCGCGCAAGCAGAATCACTTGCTGGTAGGTCCATCAGAGCAGAGCATGTAGAGGAGTCGGACAGGTTTAGGACGGACCCTGGATATCCGAATTGTTGGAAATTGGCTAGGGCTCTTATAGATAGATAGTCAATGATGACCACGTGTTCTAGCCCAGATACGTGAGGCCCAGTGGCCCTCCAGCTTCTGATGATTTGGACCCAGCGAACACTTACCCCTAAATTTAAACGCCAGTTTTCAACCGTTCATGTTCGATTTTCGCCCGTCCTATACATGGAATAACCGTTCATCATGTCTCTCGGTCGTTGTGTCTTTGCACGGTCATGTTGTATTTCCAACCATCAGATAATAGCACCCGGTTTCAGAGTAACTATTAGGCCCTTTATTGACTGTCAATTAGACAGCTTAAAGGGGGAAGAAACGGGGAAAAAAAAAGAAAAATTTGCTTTGGTTTCGCTCTCACGATGCAATCTATCATCTGACCATACGACACTATGGGGCGGCGAGCGAACCCGGAAGAGCGTACAATCAACTTTCTTACGCCCCCCAAGTACGGGCTGTGCTGCCGACTACAAACTTCATCCTCTTACGAGCTTTTAAGTGAGGAACGACAGATTAGGGACATGCGTTGAATGTGACAAGAAATACTTTATGGTGGACGTAAGGTCATGGCGACGATAAATAGCATCGGAAGCCCCAGTCGAAACATCATCTCTCGCATTGTCCGAAATATACTCTTATTCCTAGTAACTAGTATAGGAGTTAAACGCCTCTTTAATACCGCTCGAGATATCTATCACTATCGTTATAGTAGAATAAAAACGGAGACTATTAAAGGGTTAATAATATTTCTTTATATAACGAAATTTGATATAGAGGAGTAGGAAGTAAAGCTCCTTAAGAAATTCTTCTCGTTAGATAAGCTGAAGGCGGTAAAAGAAGAGAGGGAGAAGAAGCTTAGTAAGGTTAAGGTTAATCCAACTAGTGATATAGAGGAGTAGGAGGATAAACCGGGGGATAAACTAGAAGATCTACCGGAGGAGGGTTTATTACCTATAAGTGAATATAGTCGTCTTCACTCACTATTATTGCCACTAACCTATATATAGATATAAGTATTAGGGCGGAAACGTAAAAGCCGGGAAGATAATATATTTAAATACTATTAGCTTAATATAGGAATTCTTAATGAACGCTTCTCTTTCACCCTTTTTATCAATAAAATTCGATTTAATCAAGTAAAGTAAATACTTAAAATTACTATAAGAAAATGTATAAGTTATACAATTAGAATCCTTAGTGTATTTATTTAGTTTGTAACCTAATTTAGGGCCCCAGACCTAGTACTAGGTTACCCAGTCCGACCCAGACCTATTACTAGGTCGAAGGGCTCGACCTAAAACCTAACCCAGACTAGGTTAGGTCTGGGTTAGGTCTGGGTTTTACTAGGTCATACGGAAGACTAAAAAGAACTAGAACTTATTAATAGGATTAAATATTATACTAATCGTATATAGATATCCCTAAATATTATTAGTCTTAGAGTAGTACTAACCGAGCTTCTTCTAGGATACTTATAAGGCTTATAATATCTATCGCTTCTAGCTAGTTTATTTCCTAGTAAGCTAGGAGATTAATTTCTTAAGGTATTTAAATAGCTTATTATAAATTAGGAAGATATAGTGTGTTATAGCGTTATATATCTGTTGGTATAATAGTGTATATATTATATTAGTAAGGCATACTATGGAGGGAAGAGGTGCTATGTTTATTTTACCGGTACTATCTAAGAGGTCCTTAGATATACACTATATGGTAGAATTGTTAATATAGCCAGCCTCCTAGTATCATAATGAGATAATATCGATATCATGAAGATATCATAGATTATCTCAGATTTGCCTCCTGAGAGAGGTATAAAAGCATGCCTGATCTCTATTCTTAAAAAAATGTAACTTACTTCTGAATTTATTTCTGGTCTCTATTACAACCCTATTTCCTATTTAGGATAAGTATAACCTATCTAATATATCTTATATAATCCTCTTATATAAGATTATATAAGATCACATTCCCCTAAACAATTATAGTCTATACTAGACTATATTATATTATCTGCTAAATTGCTCACAGGTTATGAGCCCGGCCAGCAACCTATTTCCTATTTAGGAAACATAGGTATACATTTCCTATTAAGGAAGGCCGAGACTTTACCGATTTATATCCGAACCATTTTCGAAACTTATATACTACTATAGTATATTACTATAGATAGTATATATATATTACTATATACTATTATTAGTATATAGTATGATTTAAGGATATACTATTATAGTACCTTACTATATATAGTATATACCTATTATCTAT
>MLQL01000053.1:0-146315 GCA_002072365.1 Penicillium flavigenum
TTTTTGAATAAGATCAAACCACTCTGTGATAATCTTCGGGTCTTCACATTTCGCACGCTCGTAGTTATACCGTTTCGAAAACCGAGAGGATAGAAGAGGACGTCTTTTCACATAGTTTGTCACCCAGTTTTCGCCGACCGAAAGAACCGGGGTAGTTCCGCGCTTTTCGAGAAGAAGATTCGCCATTTCTCGTACCATAGAAGGCCGGGGGGGCCCTCCGCGTCGATCCATAGAGAGAATCCATTTTTCAAGAGATTCCTCCTCAGTTTCAGTCAATTTATGATTGTTGGCGCGAGAATCGGATCGATTTTGGAGGCCAGTAAGGCGGTTCCGGAGGGAGGAGAAAGGGACGTTAAAACAGCGCGCTGCTTGACGAATTGTATTGATTTCTTGTTTTTTAATAGCCTGGATAGCTAATAAGATCCTACCCTCTTGCTCTGTAGAATCTTTAGAGGATCGGGAGCGAATTGGTGGCATGGTGGGTGGTTGAATTATCTAAGTGCAAATTTATGGACGCGTTTCGGGCGTACTGATCCACTCGCTTGTGTGATCCACTCGCTTGTGAAATACGTTATAGTATAGCATTTAGAACGATAAGTCCTTTATTAAGATTCTTAATAATATACTACTTTATAGCTTTTAATTTATTAAGATAGCTTATAGAGAGGATAGTATCCTAGTTAGGCTACGGTTTTAAGAATAATATTATAATCTATACTAGGTCTATATAGATATAGTTTGTCTAATTTCTTTATTAAAAAGACTTTAGTAAGGTTATAGTACTCCTTTAGTAATATTCTCCTAATCTTATTAAGTTTAAGATCTTTTTCGATAGATAATTTTATATTAAAAACCTAATTAATCTTATAAAATAAGGTTATAAAAATCTCGACTCCGCTCTTTAGATCTCTTTTTATCTTTAATTATAGTTTATTAAATCCGGCTCTACTAATAGTACTAATATCGATAGAAGGGAGTAGTAGTTTTAAATCTTCTTCTTTTTTATAGGAGATTAGGATATTAGGGATTTCTTTATTAATATTCTAAACTATCTTTCTCTATTCTTTTACTTACTAATATTAATATCTATATTATTATTTATAGGTATAAAAGTAGATACTATATTAGGGCTTATTAGTTTATTAGGACTACTCTAGAAGATAATCTCGATAATCTATATCTTTCTAATAGACTTTACTCTATAGAGATCTCTATAAAATAGCTTTTAGTATTAGAATAGAGATTTTACTTACTATTTTATCGAATAATATTCTTTTATCCGGCTAGATTATATAATATCGTTAGTAGTTAAAGAGAATATCGTACTCTATAAACTATATTTATTTTAGGATTATATTATATCGTCCTAGATCTATAATTAATATAGGAATCTACTATTATATTCTTTTATTAATATAGATTATAAGAATAGTAATATAGCGTATTAATTCTACTAGCTTACTATTAAATCCTTATACTAGATATTTATAATTTAATCGTTCTACTTTAATCCTAAAACGCTTACCTAATAATAGGATTATTACTAAATTAATAAAAATATATCTATCTACTCTAGTATTACTAAGTACTAAAATAGAAAATAAGTATCTATTATATATTAGCTAAGTATTAAAAACTAAGCTATCTCTAAGACTTTTAATTAATTTTTATAAATCTAGCGAAAAAATAGTAATACCTTTCTTCTATCTAGGAGGGAGACTTCGCTTAGATATAGGCTTTTCCTAAATCGGTATTAGTATTAGCTTCGAGTTCTATAATCTTATTAATATAGGGTATAGAAGTAGTAGGAATAGTAGCTATAGCTATAGAAGTCAGTTTCTTCTTTAAATATTTATAAATTATATATCCCTACTCCTTATAATAGAAGTATTATCCTTCTCTTATTAAAATCTCTCTTTTAGTAGGCGATATTTTAGTATTATTATTAGTATTTCCCTTCTATTTTATATAAGTAGTATATATCTAGTTTATTATTATTAAAGATATACCGCTATTTCTATCTAAGATAGCGACTATATATTATATATAGAAAGTAGATTTTACTTCTTATTATAGGTTAATCTTATAGGATATACTCTAATAAATGTAAATAAAAATATCGAATAAGATAGATTCCTAGTTAACTACCTATATAATCTAGCTTTAAAGTAGGTAGGGGAGCTTAAAATATAAATCTCGCTTCCGGTTTTCGATTATAATTATAGCCTTTTTAGTAAGCTATATAAATTCTATAAGGAAATTAGTAAAACTATCTTTTAGCTTTATCTTAAGCTTATAGTATATAGTATAGGCTTTAGTATATCGGTTCGGGTTAGCGAAAACGGTCTTTAGATAGAGAATAATATCTTCGGCGTCCTTATAGGGGGTACTAGTATTAGCGCTTATTTGAAGAGTAATATATAACTAGATTTTACCCTTATAATAACTCTAAATATAGAGCTTATAATAAATAGGTAAAGGATAATAATTAGTATTAGTTTTAAGTTTCTAGCGAATTATAGTTTCTTAGGTTTTAAAACGGACTTCCTTCCTATTATTTAGTATTAGGGTTATCATATTTATTATACTATAAAGGAATTCAAATTTAAATATTTAATCTAACACAAATTTGCATTATTATAAGATTTAGATTTCATCCATTATGTTTTAAATTAAGATTTAAAAACTAAATCTTATTATTTCAATGTTACATCTATAGATTTAATTAAGATTTTGAAAATCTAAATCTTATTATTTCAATGTTATATCTATAGAAAATCTAAATCTTATTATTTTAATGATTACATCTATAGATCTATCTAGATCTATAAACCATTAAAATCAGATTTAAATTAAGATTTAAATCTAAATCTTATTATTTTGATGTTACATCTATAGATCTATCTAGATCTATAAACCATTAAAATCAGGAATCTAGATCTATATGAAATCATAGATTTATACATTACTAAAATTAAAAAGATCTAGATCTATATGAAATCATTAAGATTAAAGAATCTAGATCTATATACGAAATCATGATTTAATTTAAATGTAACCATACATTTAACATAAATATAGGGTAACTAAAACCCCTAGCATAGTTAGTTTTTTTATCCTTCATGGTTTTTTCTATCTAATACATTGATTTATACTTCTCCCTATTTTTACTTTATCGTTTTTGTTTTAAACCTTTCCTTCCTATTTTCCCCTATAACCTCCTAGAAGGGTATTAGATATCTTTATAGTTTTATAACTAGTAACGGCCTCTATAATTAGTACGCTAGAACTAATCTAATTCTAGATATTTATAGGGCGAAAGGTAAGATTACTATATTTATAAATTATACTATCTTAATAAGTAATAGCTTTCTTATAATCTTATTAAAGCGACTTAAGAAGTATATTAGTCTTAATCTTCTTTATATAAAGTATAGTTATCTTATCTTTAAGTTTTTAGATTCGGTTCTTTAATCTCTTATAATCGTAAGTGAGTTTATAGAACCTCTCTTTATTTAGTATTTATTATAATTATATATAGATCGAGGATTTATCTTCTTTATTATAATTACTAGTATTAATTAATCTCTATAGATTAGGACTTAGGGTATTTAAGTCGAGAGTAGCGACTATCTCTTACTTATAGCTTTTATTATCTTCTTTAAATACGATAGTAGGCTACTTACCTTAGTTCGCTAGTAGGTTTCTTTTTAATCCGGCTATTTTAATTAGTCGGAGACTTTAGTTCGGGATTAGGATTAAGGTCTTAGCTATTCGATACTAAGGAACGAAAGTAGAGATATAATAGGGCCGAGACTAATTATAATAATAGTCTATATAGACGTGCTATTAAGGAAATAAGAAAGGTACTTAGTATTATATTACTAGCTAGATCTTTAATAAAAAGAGCGTATTTTAACTAAAATACTAAGTATAGAGAAGGAAAGGGAAAGGAAGAAAGGATCCTCTAGGTTAGAGATCCTTTATACGTGGGGTCCTATCCTATTATATATAAATAACAACTATATAAATAATAACTAAGGCGGAAACCTCTAGTAGAAACCTCCTTAGATCGTCACATTTAAATCTTAATTTATATTTTAAATCTTATTATAGTTATTATTTATTTTAGCTTTTATAAAATCTAATCTTAATAAAATCATTATAATAAATTGAATTTGTATTATATAATATTAATAAGTTTTTTGTAATTTTAATTGAATTCCTTTTATAATAATAAGAATATGATAGAAAGCATTACAAATTTGTTAATTATAAATTCAAATTATATATGCTAAAAAGCTCAAATGAATATATAATATTAAAATCTAAATCCTAATAGGATTTTTAATATTACATCTATAAATGCTAAATATGAAATCATTAAATCTAGATCTATATGAAATCATTAAACCTAGATCTATAAAATCATCATTTAATTTAAATGTAACTATACATTTAATATAAATATAGGGTAAAATCCCCGGTATAAGTTAGCTTTTTATCCTTTATGGTTTTTTCTATCTGAATACATTGATTTATACTTCTTCCTATTTTACATCTTTTACTTTATCGTTTTTGTTTTTAACCTTTCCTTCCTATTTTCCCCTATAACCTCTCAGAGGACTAAATATTTAAAATATATATATACCTCTTTCATTATAAATTACTTTTAGTTCTTCTCTAACACTTTGTTATTTATATATCTATTCTAGGGCCTATATCTAATTTCGGATAGGGATATCCTCCTAGAAGAGAGGGGATAATTATAAAAAATAAAGGTCCTTTTAATTATAAAACGGGGATTAGCTAATATAGGCGCATTAGATATATAATATAGCTAAAGCGAGCGGGGTTTATTATACAATCGGTCTTATTCCTTAGCACCCTATTTTTCTATAATCCTAGGGGCCCCGCCCCCTAAATTCTGATAAGAATTAGTCTTAGTATATAGAGACAATATATCGATACCCTCCCACGGCTATTATATCTTACCCGGTTGACAGGCCTTACTTATACCTGCAGACTGTATATCCTTATATCGCCTATCCGGCCTATAAAAGGTGGGCCGTAGGCTTAAAAAAAAAGCCGACTACAGGCCAGAAAGGCCAGCTGAAGGCTATCTTAACTCAGATCCGGGCCCGATTTGCTTCCGCAACGCTTAGCAAATTATCACCTATATGCCTCTACCACCGGTGGGCGCTTACAGGTCGCTGGTAGTTCATAGTTCTATTATCATTTACATTACTATTTACATATTTAAAAAATATAGGTCTATGGATTCTTTCTTGTTTATTTATGTTTTTAAATATGATAGTATTGAAAACTGAGCGCTAAGAGTGACTCTTGCTAAGGGGTTAGACGTTTGTGCCAAATTGGGATCTGTCTGTGCTGATAGGGTTCCTCGAAAGAAGTATAACAGCGCCGCGGGGCAGCGAGCGGCGGCTATCCTCGTGCCCAGCTATACATTTAATATATGTAAGGCTGTTAATCCTTACGATTAATTGGGTTTTTATCATTATGGTTTTTCTAATTCAATAAATTGGCCTGACAAACTGCACCTTAGTTACTTTATTCCCACAGATCATCACAAAGGGGGGAACACATCTAAATTAGAATTCTATCATGTGGTGTGTGTCATATGCACATTGACAGGGTATAATGTAAATCGATGAAAGCACAGACGTTGCTGTAAAATTAATAAGGAAGGTGGTCTCTAGTAAGATCAAATTGATATAAGCATGAGCAGGAATTAGTAGGAAGTATCCCATGGATTTTGTGCCAGCCGGGATAGGTAGACCTTGGTATTCTCGTATACCAGGAAGGTCACCCACGTGCTTGGAAGCACTCGGAACAGATTTGGACCAAGACCCTTATAGAACCCTGCGATCCCTTCTTGTGCCCATACCTGGGAAAAGACATCAATGGCCCCACGATAGATTAGATGGGCCTCATAGGTTTGCAACCGGGACCTAATTACTTGGTAAGGATACGTCACACTGCCAGCGAAGACTTTTGATAGACCGGAGATGGCGAAAAAATCAACATTACCCAGCACCCGTTCGGCGCCCAAATGGCTGCTCTCAGTTGAGCCCATGGTATTCATCGACCGTAATCTGAAAAGTTTCAATTGCTCGTATGCCATAAACTGAAGGGCACCATGGCTGACGCCAAATAGGGCTGGTATGAGACCTCGGTAGAAGCCGGGTATCCCTTCCACCTGGTATATTTGTTTTGCTCCAGATGTAAATGAAGCATACGCCCCCGGAGCATGGGAACCCGTTGACAACATGCGAGTTTTGATCACCCAGATTGGATTGGTGAGGACCGACGTAATGATGCCTAAGAAAATCCACAGGTTAATTGAGGAACGGAGGAACAATGCTAATTTGGACATGATATATGCATACCTGCACTGCCAGATGCGAGAAGATAATCAGACGACGTGAGAATCTGCTCCCTCTCCTTATGATAGATTCGAATACTATCCTTCAAGCTGCTGTAGCATAGAAAGTACAAACCCCAGCTTGTGGAATTTCCAATAAGATTGGGTGTAAGTCCCCGGTAAAAAGCAGCACAGCCACCCTCGTGATAAAAGATCTTGCGAATGATTCGCAGTGAACCCCCAAGTCGGGAAGATGATCGATCGACTACATATACCAAACCGGAGTTAGTTACTCTATACCCCAAGGAGAGTCAACAAAATATCAAAGCTTGCCTTGTAGCCTTGTTTTGACCATGTCAAGAGGATGTAGCGTCAGAGTTGACACAACTCCCGCTGTGAATCCTGCTACGGTCTCCACAAAGGACGACGAGAAGCCATCTTGACTAGTCATGAACCTGCCTTAGATGAAAAAAGAAAAGTTCAATACACAGAGACAGAGAGGTAGAGACAAAGGGGGAGAGAGCATATGGGGAACGATGGCAGAGAAGAAGATTAAAAAGCGATGACGAGGAAAATATTCTTAAGAACATCAGAACATGTGACCGAGTAGTCCAAGAGTAAAACAACATATGTGCATCACAACATACCAGTCTTCTTAGTTTTCTTTTTATTTATTTGTACACAGCTCAGCTGTTCACTCCAAATTACCACAGGCCTACAGCATTTCCGTACCAAAGTGGACAAATATTGGGCCAAAGACTTAAAAATACAAAATCATCCAGCTTTCACAAGCTTTAAAAAACCGATATCCGGATAGTCAAACCCATTATCCCTCGCAGAGGGAATAATCGAGAGGCTGGGCCATATCCATCCCATCCACATGTCCTATATCATTTCCTCCAGTCAACGCGTCGTTTACGCAAGAGGCGAGAACAATCTAGGTATCAAGTTAGTCATAACAGCTGGAATCCAAGGACCTGGAGCGTACCTGAACAACGTCGGCTTGGGCTCGCTATAGGTGTAGCCTGTTTTTCTTTTGTTAGCTTATTGTGTTGAAAATGCCAAAGCAGTATATAGTGACATACCCAGATAGACAATCAGAGGCAAGTATCCGCTAGATGGTTATCGCCGGTCAGCTCGGAGGATGACGCAGAGGTATTATGAGGCTCACTAGTGAATTGCAACCCGGGAGATATCAATGACCTTCGAGACGCGCTCCTAAGTAGATTAGAAAGAGAGTTAGAAACCCGGTCTCAAGGAGGATCGGAGTTGCAACTAACCTTGGTCTCCTCGGAGAATTGAACCATTGTGAATTTATGATAGTGAAGTTGGGGGTTTCAAATAAGACGAAAAAAAGAAATAAATTTGGTATTGGCTCAAGGTCGGATTCAAGTGAATAGAATGGGAGATGTGGTTGATTGAAGTGGAAACAGGGAGGATTTGCGGAAATCAAAAGTTTTCGGAAAAGGTCACTGATCATCCCTCAGCTCCGGCTTTCCTTCACTTTAACACTTGACACCTCATTATCTCTCCACTTCCATACAAATTAGTTAATTAGTCTACCTTGTTGGTCCAAGTTTTACTAGGACTTTCACAGATTGAACTTGCATCCTTGAGTCCTTTTCCTTTTGTGGGAGCTTTTCCCCCTCCAATTAATTCACCATGTCTAACGCAAGGCATTGGTAAGGCCCTCTCTTCCCACAACAAGATCCCATGCTAATTCACCCCAGGGAACAAGATAAAGAGGCAACCGTGTACATCGGAAACCTTGATGAACGGGTCTCAGACAGCCTGGTATGGGAATTGATGCTGCAGGCTGGGCGCATCGTTAACGTCCATCTGCCCAAAGACCGGGTCACGCAGTTACACCAGGGGTATGGATTTGTTGAGTTTATCAGCGAGGAAGATGCCGAATATGCATCGAAGATCATGAACGGAATCCGTCTCCATGGCAAGCCTATTCGTGTTAACAAGGCATCGGCTGATAAGCAAAAAACCGTGGAAATTGGCGCCGAGCTGTTTGTGGGTAATCTTGATCCTATGGTTGCCGAGCAGGTTCTCTTTGATACATTCAGCCGGTTTGGCAATCTTGTCAATCCGCCTAAAGTGAGATCTCCCCCGGATATAGCAAGATGGACATTGCTAACAGCCTTTTTTTTTGTTATCATTACAGATTGCCCGTGATGACAACAATCTCTCTAAGGGATATGGATTTGTTTCTTTTGCCGATTTCGAATCCTCGGACGCGGCTATCGCCAACATGAATGGCCAGTACCTGATGAACAAACAGGTTTCTGTACAGTATGCATACAAGAAGGATGGGAAAGGCGAGAGACATGGTGATGAAGCAGAACGAATGCTGGCAGCCCAGGCTCGCAAGCATAATGTACAGCCACCCACTCAGCAAGCTCCGCAGTTCCCTGGCACTGGCCCGGGCGTATCATCAACGCCGGCCATGTCGAATGGCGACATCTCTCGACCCTTGAGCACAGCCCCGTCACAAACACCGGATGTAGGTATGAATCGGGGTGTGACCCCAGCCATGACCCCAGCTTTGCCCTACCAGAGTGCGCCTCCTCCAATGCCTTACCAGACCGTTCCCCCTCCAAACCGACATGTTCCACCTCCCGTCCCTTCACTCAATACCCCACCTCCGGGGCTCCCAGCTCGACCTCCGCCTTCCCAAGCTGGCTACGGCGGCCCACAGACCTTTTTACCACCTGGATTCAATGGTGCAGGCCAACCGCCCTTCGTCCCACAGGCTGCACCTCCCCCTGGGTTTGGGCCGCCTGGGTTTGGGCCTCCAGCTGGGGCCCCTTCATTGCCACCGGGCTTTCAACAGCCCGGATACGGAGGCAGTCGGTGATTCCTGGTGGCCTTCAGCCTTGAGAGCCCCCCCCTTCTTTCCAAAACAAAGCTATGGACTTGTCACTATGGGAGGTGGGGGGTCCTTTTTGAATGATTTGATGACCCAAGGATCAAAGCGCTGGTCCATGTGTTTCATGTTCTCTTGCTTGGCTACCTCGAACATGTTTATTGGGGGGTGGATGTAACTGTGCCTTGGCGCTGTCTGGGCTATTGGCAGCGTTGGATGGTCGTATGTAATATTAAGTCTCTATTGGACACGGACAAAAACAGACAATCTAGTTGTATTTTGATAAAATTCAACTTAGTAGGGTTCAATTGCCAAAGGATCTTGCACATATAGAAAAATCCACCGGACAAAGCGGTAAATTGTAGTACTTCAAGCGCTCTAACAGCATAAACGAGATATTACTGGGCGAAAGCCGTAACCTCTATTTGTACGGATTCTGTTAGTGAGATGCTGTCTGGCAATGGCCCAAGAAAAGGGGGGAAAACGCTAGGATGGTTGATGTGGTTGTAGGCGAATCACGAAAATGAGACGAATTTTGGGTCCCTTGGCCGGCCGTCAGGTCCGATGTCATTCTTTGCAAATCGTTGCTCTGTAAAGATCCGCCGTGCTTCATCAAAATTGACCTTTCGACTCTTCATAATCTTGATCACTTCGGTCTTTGCTCGTTGATCCAAGCCAGCCCTCGAATCCCCGTCTGCAAGATTGGCAGTAATGTCGAATTGTGACGAGCTCAGGCCAGCCTCGAGATCGGCGGTAAAACTTGAGGGAAGGCGGTGATAGAGATAATCAGGTACTTGGACTAATGGCATCCACCGTGACCGAGTGAGGTATAACGCTATATTGAAATTAGAACCAAATCCAGTATGGATGATTGCTTTGTTTCCTTTAGAGTTGGAAATATACTCGACCTACCTGTTCCACCGATGATAACCGAAAAGAGTAGGAAATAGAAGAGAATGTAGGTCATGATGATGAGTGATACCGGTCAAGATTCCGGCGTGTAGTAGTAGTTGTAGTAGTGTAGTATAGAGCTTTGCAATATTGCGGAGGAGAGGGTTGGCGCTCTTGAAAAGTATTTTGCCGAAGAAGAACTAAGAGATGGTGTGCCCTGTCAGACAGTAAGCCGTCGATGAAGAAGGCATAGGAGGATTTAGAGTGGTTGTCACTAGAAAGGAGAGTCCTGGAGGGGGGCAACGTCAGCATCGCGTTCATATTATTGGCAGCCTGGAGGTCGCCGGAAGCTGTCAGTGATGCCTTATTTAACAGGCAACACGGCATCAAGGCATTCAAGAATATTGATATTGAGGCATTAAGGCATTAAGCCAGCAAGACTATTCCTAAAGTAGCGGCCTTAGCGAGACCCCGTCCAATCCGAGGTCTTGGCATTCGAGACACACACAATTTGATCGACGTGAAGACGGTTTTGATAGCGATTTCGATCTTTCAATTCTCCAACTCAACATCCCCCCTCATCACAATGGCCTCAAACATCTCCAACGATCTGGTCTGGCAGATCACCCGTACGTCCGACCCCCCGCGTTTTTCCTTTGCGACCTTTCATATCAAAGCTTTTGGAAATCGAACTCCAGCTCATCAATATTTGGAATAGGCAACCAGAACGCCTTCCTGGTTAACCGCAACTCCGGCGGTGGCTTCCAGTTCTCCCGGGACCCCCTGAACCTGCTGAACAAGCACTCCTACAAGGTACGGGCCTCGGGTATTAGACGGAATGGGTGATCCTCTCCGGGAAAGCATGGCTAACGAAGGTCTCTTTTGGCGCATTATAGTATGCCGGTTATGCCAACAACAAGGTAATTATGCTCTACACTGCTGGTGTTTTCTTTTCTTATCATTTGGCGCTAACTATTCTACCTTCCAGGCTGTCGGTGTCCAGGCTACTGAGAACGGTGTCGCCGTGAC
Source organism: Penicillium flavigenum (assembly GCA_002072365.1). Lineage (NCBI taxonomy): Eukaryota > Fungi > Ascomycota > Eurotiomycetes > Eurotiales > Aspergillaceae > Penicillium > Penicillium flavigenum. Next base: position 11,181 of record MLQL01000053.1, read on the forward strand.
CACCAAGAAGCCCAGCAACCCCCAGCAGCCCGCTCAGAACGTGGTTACTGTGACTTACGGTCCCAGCACCTCCAACCGCAAGTAAGCGGGACCCGATTTCTTATTCTTCAAGACACATGGTGTATGTCGCTTTCGCGACCCAGTGCTGATCATCTCTACTCTCTAGGATCTACAAGGGTGTTGCCGACAAGACCGCCAAGAACAACTACCGTGCTGATCTCCGTGAGGAGGCTGTCGCCCGTGTCAGCGCCGTCCGCCGCTCCCAGCTCCCCAAGAAGGATACTCCTGCCCAGAAGCCCCGTGGTGCCAAGGCCCGCAAGGCCGAAGAGTCTGAGTAAATTCGTCTCGAGATGAGGCTGAATTGTTGACCATGAAGGATCGGGGGTTTGGGGAGGAGACTTGATAGGCGTATGTAAAACGCTATGCTGGGACTTGGAAACCATGAACCATGTAATCTAGCAGTCTTCAAGGACAGAAAGAAAAATCAGTGTCCTGTCTCTGAGACCTAAAAGAGAAAACAGATTTCCCCGAAAAAGGAAAACCAGAATAATTCGGAAAAGAAATCAACCAAGAACACAGTAAAATTTGATTCACAACCGACTGGTCGGCCCGAGCCACAATGTCCGGTATAAGAGAATATACCTACCTAGGTAGGTATATAGTATAATAGTCCGCCTTTTCCCGATATGACGACCCGGGTCGGGGAAGTGTGGAACAAGTCCATTGTTTAAGGGACGAGAATTGCCGGAAAGTCTGGAGAAAGGTCCAGAGCTTGATAATTCCTTATACAACATAGATGAGATAGATCTTATTTAACAGAATAATAGTAGAAGATAGTAAATATAGTAAACATAGTAAAAGTATAGCCAAATCAAGTCAAATAAAGAATAATTTCCGTAGATAGATATGGAATTGAGGTAAACATCGTCACTTCACATGAAATCCCATCAACAATTGGAACTCCGTATTCCGGGGTTGCCCCTCTCACCGGGGGGGTTACTTGCCCCTCTTATAAATCGGCCGGTCCCCCTCCCTTAAGCTTCCTCTCCTCATTTCTCTCCTACCTTCTTTCTTTCTACACACACACATACACACACACATTCATCATGGTCAAGGCTGGTATGTTATTTGGCTGTTTTGTCTATCATTTGCTCATTCGTTATTAGTTGTTCTCGGAGCTGCTGGTGGCATTGGCCAGGTATGGCCCTCCTTTCCCAAAAGGGTTCTTATGAGCCTCAGCTAATCAATCCTCTAGCCTCTCTCCCTCTTGCTAAAGGCTTGCCCTCTCGTTGATGACCTTGCTCTCTATGATGTTGTCAACACTCCCGGTGTGGCTGCAGATCTCTCTCACATCTCCTCGGTCGCCGTACGTACACTCCCGAAGCATCTTGAATAAGCCTGTTAACAAACGGAACTAGAAAATCACTGGTTACCTCCCCAAGGATGATGGACTGAAGCTTGCTCTGACCGGTGCTGACGTTGTTGTCATCCCCGCCGGCATTCCCCGTCAGTAGATCCGCAAATCGGGGTGTTTGGTGTTTTGCTAACGTCTTATGGTAACATCTAGGCAAGCCTGGTATGACCCGTGACGACCTTTTCAAGGTTAATGCCGGAATCGTGAAGGGTCTCGTCGAGAGCATCGCCGAGTTTGCCCCCAAGGCTTTCATCCTCGTTATCTCCAACCCTGTGAACTCTACCGTCCCCATCGCCGCCGAGGTCCTCAAGGCTGCCGGTGTCTTCGACCCCAAGCGTCTGTTCGGTGTGACCACCCTGGACGTTGTTCGTGCCGAGACTTTCACCCAGGAGTTCTCCGGCGTGAAGAACGCCGCTGATGCCACCGTTCCCGTTATTGGTGGCCACTCTGGCGAGACCATTGTTCCTCTGTTCAGCAAGGTTTCCCCCAGCTTCCAGATCCCCGCTGACCGTTACGAGGCTCTTGTCAACCGTATGTGAACAGTTCTTTCTGTGGAAGGCATTTGCTGATATTTCACAGGTGTCCAATTCGGAGGTGACGAGGTCGTCAAGGCCAAGGACGGTGCTGGTTCCGCTACTCTGTCTATGGCCTTCGCCGGTTTCAGGTAGGTTTCACCCGCTAATTCGGAGCTACCATGGTGATTGACAAATACTAGATTCGCTGAGGCTGTCATCAAGGCTTCCAAGGGCGAGAAGGGCATTGTTGAGCCTACTTTCGTCTACCTGCCCGGTGTTGCTGGCGGTGATGAGATTGCCAAGGCCACCGGACTTGACTTCTTCTCCACTCCCGTGGAACTCGGTGTACGTCTTCAATTTTCCAGCGTGTTAAGGCAACTAACTGACAATGCTCGATCCAGCTCAACGGTGCTGAGAAGGCTATCAACATCCTTGATGGTGTGACCGAGCAGGAGAAGAAGCTCCTCGAGGCTTGCATCAAGGGACTCCAGGGCAACATCGAGAAGGGCGTTGAGTTCGCCAAGAATTCCCCACCAAAGTAAGGCCCCCTTTCCCCCCTGTCCGTTGTGCACCATGTATATCGGGTAGGTTTCTTTGTGTCAGTAGATTTCTCCCTGGGTTCTCCACGGCTGCGATGACACCGGAAAATAGCAGAGCGTTGCTAATCAATCTTCTCCCGGAAAGATAGGCTTTAAATGTGAGACCACGAGTTTATGAACAATGAGCAGACACGGCGTGTGTACGGTCCGAACTCAGATGGGTAGGGTTGGCACACAAATATAGTTAACCGACCTTCAAATGGAAACAAGTACAGATTTCACCGTTCATATTTGCACGTCTTGGGTATCTTGTCTCATGTAGCCAAGAGACTTGGAATCAATCCTTGTAGTAAACTGAAGGAACCACAAGGTCTTTGCAAGATGGAACTGTCATAAGTCATGGAGTAGGCGTAAATTGGAGTGAAAAGGCTAACCCAGGCCCAGGCGCAACCATTTTACTGCTCAAGGCCGAGGCTGGAGAGTTTTGATCTGGAAAGTTGCACCTGGTAGATCGGAGGTCTCAGCCTGCACCGTCGTGTTGATACCCAAATTCGCTAGCGCGCCCCGGATGATACCGCAAGGAAACCAGAGGTACTAGGTCAATCTATAAGCCCCATGATATTCTCATTGATTGAAAAGGGGTTGCTTACTGCCTGCGCCATGGATATTGCTTCACTCCGCACCGCCATGCTCATCCTACCAAATGGCCGGAACGCGCTATCGGTCAAAACATAGACTCCCTATTTTATTGTTGCCATTAGTCTCGAATCTTTGTGCAAAGTGCAGCTGTCTCGCATCTCTCCGACATTATTTCTGTCTTGCACATACCCGATGGTTCGTTTTCAAATTATCCACCTGTTTCTTGAATAGGACTGTCCACAGATCCTTGCAGAGAAACTTGATCACGTCGAGGTTATCGGTAAACCTAGGACGGTCTCGGGCGAAGCTATAGAGATTGATACAGGTTAGCGCGCCCTAGGACTGCAAGAGAAAAAGCATGTTTACCGCTCCGCAAGGCCTTGCCCAACACGATAACCCAGAGACTCTAGACGAAAGAATGTCGTCTCTCTAACTTCTTCATCTTCAGTTTCCTTTCCCTCGGTTGCAAGTTCCTTTGCCATACGCTCAGCCATTGGCACCAATTCTATGAGTAGGAAGTCGAAGCATGAGGAGCTGAAGGCGCGGGCATTTGGGTCGGTATTCAAAGGGGAAGTTGAATCGAATGACATTATGAAGGGCGAAAGGCGAACAGATCCAAGAGGTGAATGAGTAAGGGATCCGGTTGATGTATGGAATAAAGGCGTGTTGATGGGAAGAGCTCGAAATTGAGGGAGTTGGAGGAAGTTGGGGGCAGTCGGGGAGTCGGGGAGTCGGGGAGTCGGGGTGGTCTTTGAACCCCCAAAGCGGGAATCCACCTGATACTGGCCTTTTTGATCTATATAGGAAAATATAGATACGTTTTGTGCTTTTTTTTTAAGAGTAATAGTCGATATATTTCCAGGTTAGTTGGCTGGTCAAAACTAGAATAATACAATCCCTCTTAGATACATAGCCACTTGTGATATCTTGAAGACTCCCCCCGCCAGAAACTCCATGGAAATATGCATCAGAAAGAGAAACGACCAATGTTTTTCGGTCGCTTGCAAGCTTGACTAAACTAAGAATCTAAATTCACGGTGGGTAGGACCCGCCATTCAAAGGGCTGCTGGCAGGCGGGAGATGGTAGTCCTGACGAGAAAAAGCCCGGGATGGCAGACTTGAAACTGGCCTTTTAGGAGGCGGAACGGGGGACTCTTCATCTTCATCACCGCTCTCAGTAAGGTCGATGACCTGAGCAATGGGTCGCTTTTTGCTGGACATGCGCATCGCAGAGGATGGGGTTGATGCCTCTCGTGACTGTGACTGTGCAGGTGTTCGCTCCAGGGCGATATTCGTGGGTCCCGGTTCCTGTTTGACAACGGGCATCCCAGGTTCGCTGATCTCAATCAAGTCGTCGTCGTCATCAGATGTGGGGGTCATCCCTCCCAACTTTGTCGCGTCGGAATCAGTGCGGCTTGACCATACACCGTCTGGTTCAACGGTGACTTGGTCAATGTCAGGTGACGTTGACTGTAGAATGTCATCAACGTACCTATACGATCTGTTAGGAAGAGAAACAGATATGTCAAGGGAATGAGGACTCACTGGTCGACTTGGAGAGATTCGAAGCTAGTCGCTTTGGAACACACAGGGCAGGTCCAAGTTGGAGCTTGCTTTTGTAATTCAAGAAATGAAGATGCATCGAAGCATTGGTTGTGTGTGCAAACGATAGAGCGGCAAGGCACCTGGATGCGCAGGGTAGACAGAGGGCATTTAAGTGACATGACGCTTGATGTCGCGACAATGTCCGAGTCATTTGCGCGGTTTTGCACTGCAGATCTGAGTTTAGCATAGTTTAGCCCAAGGGAACAGGAGAGGTGCTTACTTTCACGTAAGACTTGCTCCTTCGAGATGAGTTTCCGTGTCTTCAATTGCGAGACAAGATCATCAGTCGGATGCTGCTTCACGAGGTTGGCAAGCGCGAAGAATTTCTGTGTAAGACGGAGTTAGTCAATTGGCCTAACCGATGCTCTACCGAACAGGAACGGAACGAGCTTAACCTTTTGCGTCAATGCATAAGTCATGACGATATTGTTTGGGTAGTTGGGCTTTTTGCGAATCCAGTTGGTTACATCTGCAGGCTGTGTAGTCCCCGGTCTATTTTTCAGACCTCTGAGATTGGCTTTGACTTCATCGAGATTTACTTTAAGTTCCACCTGATGTGGGAATGCGATGTCCGACTTGGTGTATTGTGTGAGGCCTGAATCACCGGCGCAATAAACCATCACTCGAAGATTTGAGTCGGTTTGCAGCTTATAGGCAACTTGCTGAGATAACATGACCTTCAGTTCAACACTGTCCCGTGTTTGTTCGCGAACTGGATAGAATTAGAGATAGATCAACAAGCTTCAAAGATATATAGTAACATACCTTTACACTCCACGATTGGGGTCAACGGCTCAAGGATTGTGTAAAATGGACTTTCTTTGAAAATCAAAGGACCTGAAGATTTATGAGCAGCCACAGGGGGTTTCATGAGAGGAGCACTCGGACCAGAGTATGGGTGAGGTGACATGGAAACCCCGAGCGGTGCAGATCGAGCCTGTGCAGGGGATTGAGAAACAGGTGATGGCTGGTATTGTGGTCTAGTGGGTGATTGATATGGCACAGTATTTGGAAAAGCAGTAGCACGGATGCGCCTGGCTAGAGCATCGAAACTGACAGGGTCAGATTCCGCGAGTGATTGGATTCCTGTTTCGCTGGTCAGTGTATGGGTCTTAGGAAGAATGAGCTGTGAGACAGATTGAAGAAAGTATTGTAAAGCATGTAGAGGATAGAATGAAAAAGTCATGACAGGAGTTAGGGAGAATTGACGAACGTTGAATAATGCGGAACTGGAGGGTTGCCTTCAAGCCAGATACCTGAAGGCCCTCATACCTCAACAAATCTTTCAGTTGTGGATTTGTGAGGGGTTTGATAAAGGCTGTCAGCGTTGCGACCTCTGACGACAGGCTGGTCGACATGGCTGCTTCACAGATAAGAGAAGTGTGAAAGTAATCAAGGTGGGCTTGGTTCAGGGTTCCTCGAAAGACAAGGGTCCGATTCAGCCAGACCAATTATAAGGGCTCTGCATCGATACATCTCTTTACTGGAGTGAAATGTGAGGGAAAGGCCACAAACCCCAGTCACAAAAGGGTGAGGTCAAGTCGACCCTCGGAGGTGAACCTTGGAAGTGCCCACGGTCTCCGGATGACATAAGACGAGCCTATCGGGTAAAAAAAAAGTTGATTGTGTTATCAGTGACCATTTTATTTCCCACCCGACATCAGTTCATCAGGTTTAACCTACTTGGCGTATAATATCCTGAAATCCTGATACTTTATTTACCTTATTCCCCTCCTATTGCCTTTCATACAATGGCGAAAAGTGTCCGAGCCAGTGTTTCTAAGCGCAACAGAGCCAATCTGCGCAAGAAGGTCTTTGGCCCACTGGTCGATGCCAGAACCGAAAGACTCGCTGCCAAACTACAGGAGCTTGCATCACAGCCACGACCTGAAGCCCCTGTGAAATCAAAGATGGACCTAGGCGAAGACGAGGCTGGTATGTATACTACTATCATTCTTTGATGATACTGACTGACCTCATATTCCCTATTAGCCGAAGCAGCCAAGGCCCAGACCAGTGACAGCGAAGGTTAGTCTATAGCAATTCAACTTTTGAATGACACCTTTTTTTCCCCCTTTGAGTAACAGAACGCTTACCCATCCAACACAGAAATGGATATCGACACAATTAAGAGCTCCAAGAAGAAGCAGGCACGTGTGCAAAAGCGCAACCAGAAGCCTCGCAACTCGATTGTTTTCCAAAAGCGTCTATCTACAAACAAGAAGGGTCCCAAGAGGAAGTGAGGCGATGCTGACTGAGGGGCAATGAATGGATTATATTTGACGAGATGGTGTGACGGAGAACAAAAAGGCGTTTGGGAGTCCACAATTCCACCTGCGATTCACGTACATATGTTTCATAGTCTCTGCCTGATATACCATACCTTTAAAGGCTTGAGGTACTACTTGGATTTTGCTAGAAACAGAATAACCCTGTGGCCGGGGGAAAGTCAATATGAGTCTAATTTTCAGTCACGGACAAGCGAAGTCTAGATTAATTGACCTAATTTATATGCCAACATCCAGCAATGTTAGCTCCTAGCTCTGATTAGAGGGTCAAATGAAGTAAATAGAGGCCGTACAATATTCCACGTAGAATATGGGGACCCGTGAAATCGAGACAGCCCTCTCCAGGGCTTGCCTTGCCCGCAACTCGCTTGACCGCCTAACACTCTATACGACTAGTCTGTACAGAGTATTGCTCAAGTTCTAACACCCAAAACGAAAATGGCCGTGTTATTCCCCATTGTCTGCATACAACATATTCCACCTAATGTAAGACCCTTCTTCACGCATCCTATATTCTTATCTCACCCATATCTATAGATACTTTCCCATATTATCTTCTCAGTCTATCGGAGAAGCTCTCTCCAACCAGAGAGCCTCTCTATCCTTGAAGCTGACTCAGACATTGAAGAATGCCCAGACCTCGGGATCCATCCCGGTATTACATAATATCGGGAAGAAGGCGGTGTGGTGATGCGCATAAACGCGATTCTGCCTCCCTTTGGAGACAGGTCGATCTTGGTTTGAGGGCACAACCTTGCAACCTGCAACCTTGGAAGTTGTTCTGAACAGTCAAGTTGCAAAATGGGCTTCTGTAACTGGGCGACAGTCATTGCCAATTTGCTGGTGCCCGTGGGCATACTCACCTTCTCTTCAGGATTCTTCCCCTATAAACCGTTGATTCCTGGATTAGCGACTTTTGATGAAATAGGCGAGAATGTCATAGTACCTGCCGTCTTTGATAAAGTTATCTTCATGGTGGTCGATGCGCTGAGGAGGTAATTGATTTGAATAATAATTCAAGCTATACCGGTAACTAACAAGGTGTTTACATATAGCGACTTTGTATATTCGAATGACTCGGGTTTCTTTTTTACACAGAGGTGAGTGTCACTTTCGAAATATACTATTGAATTGTTTTGAAATAAGTAACTGATTTGATACTAGCTTGATCCGGTCCGGTGCTGCATTGCCATTCACTGCCTATGCGAGCGCTCCGACTGTTACAATGCCTCGGTTAAAAGCCATCACAACTGGTTCGGTTCCATCTTTTCTGGATGTTATTCTCAACATCGCGGAATCAGATACCACATCAACCCTGGCATGCCAGGACACCTGGTTAGCTCAATTAAAAGCCATAGGAGGACGGCTTGTGATGTATGGCGACGACACCTGGCTCAAGCTCTTCCCGGGGATGTTTGACCGAGCTGATGGAACTACAAGCTTCTTCGTGTCGGTCAGTTGTACATTAGGTGTTTACATATCCGCAGTATTAGTATTGAAACTGAGATTCTTCTCGCAGGACTTCACGGAAGTAGATCATAATGTGACTCGACACGTTCCTAACGAGCTTGCCCAGGATGATTGGTCTGCTTTGATCCTGCATTACCTGGGTCTGGATCACATAGGACATAAGGCCGGCCCGAAGAGGTAAAATGCAGCTCCTTATCTCATTATTTGATGCTCTCTAACCTCTCTAATTTCCTAGTCCCTTCATGTTACCGAAACAGCATGAGATGGACTCTGTAGTGACTGAGATCTATACCGCAATGCAGCAACAAGACCATCTTCAATCCACACTTTTCGTGCTGTGCGGAGATCATGGTATGAACGAGGCTGGAAACCACGGCGGGTCCTCTGCCGGGGAAACATCTCCCGCGTTGCTTTTCATGTCACCCAAGTTTGAAGCCTTGGGCCGAAGAGAAAGCCCTGTCGAACCGTCAGGCGATATGCAGTACTACCAGACGGTTGAGCAAGCGGACATTGCTCCAACCTTGGCGGGGCTTCTTGGTATCCCAATTCCTTTAAACAGTCTTGGCGTATTCATCCCGGACTTTTTAGAAATGTGGGATAATGGTATGTGCTAGTCACGGCCAAGCGGAAGATAATCAGTTGACTCGAAAATAGGTTCTCATAAGCTTCGAATCTTACGTCAAAACGCCGAGCAGCTACTGAACACATTGACAACTACATTCCCTGGATTTACGTTTGATTCCGATATAAGTACATCCTGTGCTTCGGAAGCCCCATCCGGTATTGAGGGAGCTCAATGTGCTTGGGCTCGAGTCCAGCGACTTATCTCTGATAGGGATGAAGCAGATGATTCTTACTATATAGCTGGCCCCGCTTTATTGCACTTCTTACATATTGCACAGGAGGTCATGAGCCGTACCGCTAGTAACTACGATGTCTCCAGACTCATTCTGGGCCTGTTGATCACGGGGGTTGCAGGCCTACTTGTACTTCCGGCCACATACAAGGAATGTACACGTCACGGATCTTCCGGGTTGTTTTTGATGCTCATGATCGTCACCTGTGGGATGATGATGTTCGCGAGTAGTTACGTGGAAGAAGAACAACAGTTCTGGTATTGGATCTGCTCGGGGTGGATTGTCTACCTGCATATCAAGTCACAGTCATCTGCAAAACCGGTCTCACACAAACGCTTTGGATCATTACTATATTGGTCTGACAAATGCATTATTCTTGTGCTTGCAACCACCCAGAGGCTCTTGCGACGATGGAATCAAACGGGACAGAAATTCGCGGCTGAGCCTGATATTGCTCGCACCTTCTTTGCACGCCATCCAGAAATCTTCTGGGGTCTTCTCATCCTCACGTATGTGGATGCCGGTTGTCATCTCCTCATGAGTATACCAATCTCTGGAATATTGAAGTTCGGTGCCTTGGCCCCTGCCGTGTTGGCCTTTACGTTCAAATTGCACTTTGTGACTTCGGAATCCCCCGAACTTCTTGATGGGACGTTCATCTCGCAAATCATGAAGGAATGGCCCTACAGTCTATCCTTGGTTTTACATGCCAGGCTTGTGTTTTATGGACTTGCTGTCATTGTTTTGCTAGCGTTCTTTGGGAAACGATCAAGAGTTCCCCGAGGTAAGCCCACACATGTCCTTGACTGCCTCTGAGCTTGGAGGCATTACTGACCAGCATCTTTAGGGCCTCACGATACAATCCATGAATCTCTACACATTTTCCTGATGACGCAGTCCCGTGCCACTAATGTCCCCCTGTTCCTGATTTTCCGAATCCAGGCCGGCATTCTCTCTTCCATGAACCTCACAGGGATCGAAGTGACAATCACAACCTTGATCTTCCAATATATGACGTTCTTCGCGTTTGGCGGCTCCAATGCAATCTCCTCTGTGGACCTTGCTAGTGGATATAACGGTGTCGGCAGCTACAGCGTGGTACTAGTGGGGGTTCTCACCTTCGCGAGCAACTGGGCAGGACCTATCTGGTGGGCTTCCCAAAGCCATCGTCTCCGGCCGAAGAATCCTGCAGAACAGAACCCCTCGGCACTGTTGACCTTCCATGTTGCCATGTCTCTGGTCTCTGTCATGGCCGCCTGTACAGCCCTCCGGACGCATCTTTTCATCTGGACCGTTTTCTCCCCCAAATATCTTTACAGTATGGCGTGGGCTACTGCTAATCATGTTGCTGTCAATTTACTGGGCGAGGCCATTTTCTCTCGGTCTCGATCTCGATATCATTGTTCATGAAACAACTTTTTTAGCTTAGAAATACATGTCTGTACGTCCATTGGAATCTGTTAAAAAAAATTTCAAATTAAAATTCAAAAACACCGTACATAAAAGGGTATGAGGCTCAAAATAAACCGCTGAACAAATCATCTATAGCGTTCTTCTTCTTCTTCTTCTTTTTCGATGTAATTTTTGAAACACCGTCCTCTGTAGACTTTTCAGTGGGCTTCTCTTTGGAGACCTTGGAGACCTTGGAATCATCAGAATGGGAAATTTTGACCGGGGCGAGTGGCGCATTGTCAATCCGACGAATGCGTTCCCCAAGATCTTCTTTTGCGACAGTCAGCTTGGACTTGGTTGTCACTGGTTCCATCTTCTGATGACTGATTCCGGTGATTTTGGACAGTCGCGCCAACACAGCCAGAAGCACGATACCAAGGGCAGAGAACTGATTATCGGCAACGACCGTTGAAAAAGCGCTAAGAAAAGAGTTAACCTGGTTATTCGTAAGACCACTTTTCTTTTCCATACAGATAACATCTTGGGACTACATGCGTGGCCAGGTGGGATTTTACCCCCGATCGGGCGAAATCCAAGGTGGCGCGTTTCAAGATGGATAGCCATTTCCACCATTTTGTTCGACGATGTTGATTCTTGTTTCGATGAAAGATCAGATGCAGCATTGAGTGGACTGCCAGGATTTCCTCCATGTTGAGATGTTGGAAAAGATGAAAAGTGGGTTTTCCCGTTTTCCAAGGTTCCGTTACATACTTATATAACTACATCTATACACGTACTCATTGCAAAGAACATATTCATTCACCTAACTCCATGTTTTTGGATTTTCCAAATTTTCGAAAAAAATAGAAAGGACAGAAACAGAAAAGGCAGAAAAAAAAAAGCAGAAAAAAACGAGAAAAAACGCAGAAAACACAGCAGCAATTAATCGTGAGAGCACAATTAATGGCACCAATTCCGAATCGAAAAAGGGTTGAAATGTGCAATATAAAGGCAAAGTCCTTAGCAGAGCAAGTGTTTTGCCATTCTGAGGAATTTCTTCCAGTGTTGTCGCTGTCGCCTCTGAATGAGTCCCTCTGTCGTGAGATAGAGGAATGTTCAGAACTTGAAGACAAGAGAAGAAGAGTATTGCACAGTCTCAAGCAAAGCTGGGGTGCTTCCGGAACGTAGCATATTGCGCAGCCCTGTTGTCAACGGTGTTTCAATCCTTGGTGTCAAAGTTGCTGTGAGGTGTTGATGATGGTTTGTCTTTTTTTTGGGTTCTTTTTTTGTTTGGGGGGTGGTTTGATTCCATTGACTTGGGGGACACTGATTGGAGACCAGGATCCAGTTGAATGAGATCTTCGGTTGATTATTTCGAAAACAAATGCGAGACCACCCCTAGGGATTAAAGAGCAGGATCTCAAACGCGTTTGTCTTCAATAGGACAATGTTGGATTGTCGGGTAATGATAATTCGTTGGTCAAGATGAGAAGAAGTTGGTGCATGTTCCGGGAAAACAATCGATTAATGGCATGAAGCTGTCGACAAGCCATTACAGGAAAGCCCATAAGGCTTAATTTCTTCTCGAAATGAACTGGCGGTCCTCTCCCTGCATCGAAGCAAATTCGCCAGGGGCATGCTGGACCGAGCGTCCGCCAGAATGCCGGGGAGTTCGAACGGATTGTCGACCCCGTGGAGTCTGGCTGAATGACTGGGATTGCGGACGCGTGCGGTTGGTGCGAGGTGTAGTGGGAGCTCGGTTCCGTGGTGCAAAGAGGCCTGTGAAAGGGTCAGGACATGTCGACAAGCAAAAGGGTACGAAATCTTACCTTGCTGGGTGGTGCTAGCAACCGACCGACGCAGCTTACTGGCGTCATTGGGGCCGGGGAAAGCCGCTTCGCTGCCTGCACGAGGGCCGTCGATATGGAAGAGCTATATTTGGTCAATATCGGCACCAGAATGGGACAAAAAGGGATCAAACTCACTCGAGGTCGCTCTTCGTGAGGCCGGGTCATAACGTTACTGTTGCGGAACTTGTTCACGAGAGCCTCTTTGCCTTGAAGTGCTATTGAATCTTGTTAGACACCATTCACATTGACCATGGATGGGACACAAACTGGCATAAGAAACCTCAGCCCTCTTCTCGGAGATGCAGTCCGGCCTGTAATTGTCTCGAGTCAGCGACAGTGCACTGGGGAGAATACGGAGGAACATACCAAGTCTTGCCCTCTCGAGCGTGCACGAGCTAAGGGAAACTGGTAAGTACATGCCACACACTGACCCATGAGATAACTCACATCAATGATGTCAATTGCCTGTAGATTATGTTAGTGAATACCGAGCAAGCATAAAAATAGAGCCTGTAGAAATACTCACATCACCGAAGTTCATAAACGCGTAACCAACGCTACAAGTACAAGTAAGTAACATCGAAAGCCAGCAAAGAGCCATCAGAACTTACTTGCAACGATGAGTGAAATCTGTGGACTGAATTAGCCCGAACAAGCAAGTAAATCACCGAGCAACACTTACCCATGCGAAGATAGAGGAAGTCATACTTCCCATAACTAGACTCGTCCAGGATACTCTTCAATTGGTCCTGTTGAATGATCACATCCAGTTAGCTTTTATGATTCCATGAAAAGATGGGAGATGATCATACCGAGGTTATTTTATTGGGAATGTTGCGGATCATGACCTGTAATGAAACATGTGAGAAATTGGTCTTCCAGCAGACAGGTAAAAAACCTACAGTGCTGCGAACGTCTAGTCCTTGCCTGATTCGGTCGAGATCAATAGCATGCTCCGCACTCGTCCGGCCTGCCTCAGAAGCTGGAGAAATATCGATCTTCTCCTCGGCCTCGTTCGCCTTCGACACAAGATGATAAGGAGTCACAGGGCTCTGGGGGGAGCCAAAGCTGGTGGTCCGGAGATGAGATGGGGTAGGTATGTCTTCTTCTGCACAAATAGAGACATTGAAACGAAGACTCTGCAGAAAACCAATATTAGCATTGCACTTTCAAGAACACAAAAAGCCAAAAGAAGAAGGGGNGGGGGGGGGAAGAAATACATCGAGCTTGAATCCACCGAGACATGAAAAAGCATAAACCGCATGACGCTTGTTGAAATATTCGACTTGGTATCGACTCATGTTTGTTCCGTTCTCGATAAGGTTGCAAGAACTCAAGCTGCCAAGGGAAGCGAGCACATGTTTAACAATATCTTCCATGGGTTCCATGAGCCACTGGCTTGGGATGGTGTACACAGAAAGCAGGAATACACCATTCTGAGGAACAGAGGCAGAGGGAGCCGATCCAGCGATTTGATTGAAGTTGGCGATTTCTTCGTAACTGGCCGCGAAGACGCGCCAAGAAGGACGAGTTAGGCGAATCTGCTTCATGGCATGGACGGCCTCTCGAATGTCCCCAAACGAAATGGAGAATACGCCCCTAGCCTCAATGTGCTTGAGACAAACATCCTCAATGGAAGGATATTCATTGATCTTGATAAAGTCAGTTTTAGTCCCATGGTCAGGTTGATATTACAACTTACCGGGAACATCATAACAATTGAGCGGTGCGGGGTGTCGGTAGGGACCTGGTGCACGATAAAGCTTCGATGCTTTTCAGTAACATCCTGACTTCCACCGGAGAGGGAAGGCAGGTTGGTTGTGCCGGTGGCGCGACCAGCTTGGTTATCGGGGGGGATATGGGTCAGTGCATTAGTCGAGGTGGCCGCCAAGGGATCCTGAGTGGTCGCAAACAAGCTAGATATGAAATCCGGAGTCGGACTGTATTCATAACTAATATCTTCACGGGATGGCGAGTACCGAGAGTTGGCAATACCTGTCTGGACAGGAGAGAGTGGGTACTGCGATGCTCCCAAATGCGTCTGCCTGTGAGTTGAGGAACGAGGTGAGTATTGCATTTGCTCCAGCGGCCGAGATGCCTGGACATGGGAAGGCGAGTATCGCATTCCACCAGGGCCAGAGGTTGTCGGGGACAAGTGAGGGGAGACAGACGAGTACTGGAATGGGCCAATTGAGGTGCGGGCCAGCTGAGGCGGAACAGACGAATACTGGGACTCGGTGGTTCTGTTCCCAGAGCTTGCAGTGGACGCATGAGACAGAACGCGTGAAGTCCCATCATTTAGCCAACCGGCGAACGGATCACTGCAGCATAATTTGTTAGGGCTATTTTGTCTTGGATGTATAAACGACAATTAGAGCTTACCCAGTCGGACGGATTGTGGCCATTCCAGTGAACGGTTCGGGGTTTGTCCGATGAGCAAAAGCCTCATATCCCATGGGATTGAAAGCAGTAAGCTGCTCTGATGGCGATCCTCGAGTTGGAGAAAGCTTCTCCATATTCAATACTGAAAAGTAATAAGAAGATGAGCCAAGAATTCAGAATCATACTAGTAAGAACAAGTCGACATACAAGCTAACGAGTTTCTTGGCGCAAAGCGAGGGGCTCGGTGTGCCGCTTGGGATATTGGGGTAGCAGAGATGCTAGAGGTACTCAGGAAGACGAGTGAAGAAGGAAAAGCAAGAGATCGTTGGCGGAGAATAAATGGAAGGTTTTATATTTTTGGATCGACTCATAGCTCTCGAACCAGAGCCAATGAGGCAATCCGATTATACAAACACCCCGAACGACTCATCGATGGCCTGCAGGCCAGATGGGATTAAAAACCCCCACCGATCCAACGACCCAACGACCCAAAGAGCCGGCCGTTCGTAGCTGAAGCCTCTTGGAGTGACTCACGGTGATACTGTGATCTTATATTCGTTGAACGATATGGAAGGGTCTTGTTCACGATCACAGACCAACGATCACAGACCAACGATCACAGACCAGCGTATAGACTATATTACTGCCATTAGATTCTGTTCCAAGGTTCCATGATGGCTTTCTCCCCATAGAGCCATATTAGAGAGCTTCATGGCAGCAGATGGATCACCATCACAATCAAATAGTTCGGCTGGTAATTTTCACTTTGTCGACATGGGATCACGAAGTATCGATTGATCGGTCCGAGAGGGTATATTGAATGTTGCATTGAGGCTTTACTTGCTTATAGTAATGCAGCTTGTTGAACCTCTCTTTGCCCATTTCACAGGGCCCCTTAACTGCTAGGAAGAAGGGTGAAGTGGTAAAAAATTAAAGAAGGGACAAATAATAATAATTGTAGAGATATAGATTAGAAACAAGAGAAGATGAACAAGAGAAGGAGGTATACATTTGATATTGGCCAAGGTTCACACTAGTGACAACGCTAGCACAAAATAGGATTAGGACTTTAAAAGCGGTCATTCACAGTGGTGGCAGATTGAACATCCGACCGCCTGTGGACGTCAACTACCTATTAAGCTTGACTACCCTAGATAAGGTTGCAAGCCTTGTAGGGAAGTATTCAGACTATTGGACTTCTCTCTGGCTATGAAGCTGAGCCATTATGCCACCCATGGCTCCAATGCTCAATGAGCCACATGTCTTGAACCAAGTGAGCTAATACACGTTGGACAAGGTACTTAAATGGGACTGACTTCTTCTCCCTAGATTATCATCTCACCGTCGGACACGGACTATCTGGATCAGCTCATCCCCTCTATCAGAGATTACAGCGTTGGAAACCGCACTCCACAACTCCTGCAGTCGCTATCCCGGTTCGCGGGCGACAAAGAGTCCGAGATCGAAAGCATATGCAACACAAATCACCAGGAATTTGTCTCATCTGTGAACTCACTGCTTCGGATTCGAGAGGGGACAGTGAGCTTGACAGCAGAGATCCTTGACTTGAACCAATCTATTCAGACCAGTACCGAACGCCTAGCCGAGCAGAAGAAAGCGCTGGTGGAATCGCGTGGCCACCGACAGAACATTGACGAGACCAGTCGCGCTATTCAGGATTGTTTGGAGGTGTTGCGTCTAGCCAACCAAGTCCATGACCTCTTGGCAAAGAAGAACCACTACGCCGCGCTGCGGGCGCTGGAGGAATTGCAGAACGTCCATCTAAAGGGGGTGACGCAATACAAGATTGCAGTCATGATACAACGCTCAGTTCCCGCGACGCAGAGAGCTATCGCGGAAGCAGTGATGTCAGATCTCAACACCTGGCTTTATCGTATCCGGGAAATGTCTCAATACCTTGGGGAAATTGCGCTCTTCCACACAGACCAGCGGAAAACCAGACAAAAACAAAGAGCGGAAAAAATCCCTTACCTAGAACAATTCAATTTGAACTCTGCGATCGAGTTGGTGTCTGATGAAGATGAAGAGTATGACCTGCTCCAGAATGAAGATCTTCAAGTCGACTTCACACCGCTGTTCGAGTGCTTGCATATCCATCAATCTTTGGGACATATGGATAAATTCCGAATTGAGTACGCGACCACCCGTCGAAGACAAAAAGAGCTCTTGCTTCCGTCTTCTATCACCCTTGTTGATGAAGATGGTTCTAGTTTACACAATCTCTTGGAAGAGATGGCTGGATTCGCCATTGTTGAACGGGCCACAATGAAAAGAGCCCCCGATCTCAGATCATCCGTCGATGTAAGAAACCATATCCTCCTTCTCTTTAGCCTCTCTTCAACGAGGGGCCTTGTGGGAATGATCTGACCCATGCGCACAAATAGATTGACGAGCTGTGGGACTCGATGTGTCAGGCGGCCGTAGTGTTGATATCGAAAGCACTTGATGAAGTCGACAACGCTGAAAGCATTCTCAACATCAAGAATCTGATTGCTCTGTTCATGCAGACGATGAATGTGGGTAGACCCAGCTCTATTATCTTGGGCCCAAATAGCTGATATCCATATAACAGACGTGGAACTTCCCCGTGCGTGTCTTTGATGACTTTTTATTAATACTCTTTGGCAAATACGCCGAACTTTTGAAGAAGAGATTCAGTGATGATTTCCAGGAGGTAGGGCTGTTTCCCCCTCCACCCTATCAATCTATTTCAAAAGCTGACACTGCCAGATTGTATCAACGGATGATTATATGCCCATGCCCATACAGACCCAAGAGGAGCATGACAAGGTCCTCAACGTTAGCTGGTACAGCCCCGAACAACCTCGCGAGGAACAAGTGTAAGTTCTGAATCGGCCTGGACAGATTGGTCCTTATCTAGACCTAACTGATCATTGTAGATTCCCATGCATATTACCGTTTTCCCGGATGTACCCGCTGTGTTGCATTGATATTCGGAATTTCCTGAACCAGTTCTATTTCTTCGCAAATGATGGTTTTGCAAATACAAATGTGATCGATGAGACACTGAAGAATGTGAGTTCAAATCAACACACTCGACACCCATGGCTCGACAACTAACCCAGCAGGATCTGGATGATCTCCTTTCACAAAAAGTCTGCGACACTTTAGTGGAGCGTCTTTCCTCTCAATATCTAGGCCAGATCGTTCAGATTCTTATTAACCTGGAACACTTCGAGCTAGCTTGCCGCGAGCTGGAAGTCTTATTGGCAGCAGCCCGATCACAAAACTCCACCGGCACTTCGATCGTGTTGAGGGCCACTGAAAAGTTCAAAAGAAACAAGAAGGCAGCCGAAAAGCGTATCTTCGAGGTAGTCAATTCCAAAATTGATGACCTTATCGAGACAGCAGAGTACGAATGGATGTCCCCTACACCTCCCACGGAACCGAGCAATTACATGCAGACCTTGACTCGATTCTTGTCCAACATCATGAATTCCACATTGTTGGGTTTGCCCACAGAAATCAAAGAGCTCATCTACTTTGATGCCCTTAGTCATGCGGCTAATATGATTCTGGTGGGTTTTCTATGGACTCCAATCGGCTGTAACAGAGACTTACTGACCGACCATTCAGGCGCAACCATTATCCCCAGATGTGAAGAAAATCAACCCCAACGGAGTGTCAGCATTAGCGAAAGATGTTGAATATCTCGCCGAATTCGTGGACAGCTTAAATGTCCCGATTCTTCGTGAGAACCTCGATGAGTTACAGCAAACCGTGCAGTTGATGCAGGCGGACAGCGCAGACGAGTTTTATGACATTTCCACGAGGAACAAGAAATATGGACGCGTTGATGCCATGCAAGGGCCCATTTTGCTTGAAAAGTACGGTTTGGAATCTATATATTACCGTGAACTACCTACTAACTAGTTATATGAATAGGCTTACACGCAGTGTTCAAGCCCCTGCCAAGGTGGATAAATTTGCGACTCTTTCATCACGCTTCAAGAAGTCTGGATAAATCTATGAGTGCGTTATGTGTAATGCAATGGTTTACTACAATGAAGTATCTCTGCCCGTTGGGGCGTAAGTACAGAAATACAGCTAGAAGCACACCCACCATATCTCGAACTGGTAAGAAGGCCATATGAAACAATTTTGACCGTCTGGGGATGTCTCTTGCCTCTTAGAGTGTAACTTCGATTTACCCCAAGCAAGAGATGTAGATTTGATTTATTGCATGAGATGTAGGAATATATATGATACTGCTAATGATCAACAAAGTAAATCACACACAACTTTCACAATGCCACACGTGGTTTCCTCTTTTTCTAGCCGGGATCAACACTCATTCCGCACATAAGAGTCCCGAAAAGATCAGAGAGATCGGGAGTTGCTCAATCTCCACTCTACAGCATTGACACTGCCTTGCGCGGGGAAATAAAACAATAGAATGATCAAATAAGAGCAGTAAGAAACAAAAAAAAAAGACAGGGTGAAAAACGGACCGAAATTCGCCTTGAAACGCGCATGAACTAAATTAAAATGACGGGCTAGACCATAGTGCTGACAATATGTTCACTTGACGATCAAAATTAGCTTGTCTGTTGAAAATGAGACATATGACAACTACATACCTGCTGGGGAGGGAGATGTGGGTAGGCGTACATCCCCTCGAACATTTGGGACTGAGGCTGACCATACGCTGCAGTTGGGTCTGACTGAACGGCTCCGGGATACATGGCAGGTTGCGGGCGATACTCCTGGTCCTGAGGCATACTGTGCTGGCCAAGGGAGGCGTAGTCGGCAGGGCCCATGTGCTGGTGCGGTTGAACTCCATGCGGAGCAGGGGGCAGCTGACCGGGGGCAGCTGAGGGTCCTGGTGCGGTACCGGCAGCCTGACTCGACCGCTTGGCATGAGAGGTTGCCTCTTCGCGGGGAACTATATCAATCAGGAAATCAAACATGTCTGATTTGGACAGAGCGGCGGCAATATCAGATCGCTGCAGGGTACGACGCTTATTGTCCTCGGCGTGAATCCAGGCACGCATAGTCAGCTCTGTGATGAAAATATCACAACCTTTAGCAAACAAGATGGGCGCCTCGGCAGATATCATCTTGACTTCCGGGTCCGCCTTCATCACCTTCTTGATACGGGCCAATGGCAACTGGTGAATCTTGTAGTCATGGTTGTCTGACTCCAAATGGTTGATAACATGTTGCCAGTATGTCGTCAGGATATCACGCGCAGTTCCTTGGAGGCCTTGGTTTACCTATTTCTGGTGAGTATCAGAGCTTGATATTTGTCTGGTCATCTCCAGGAGCTTACATTGGCCCAGGTACCAGTGTACAACTCGGCAACTGGTGCGTAACCTTGCGCTGAGAGCTATTTTACCCGACTTTGATTAGCTGCTATTCGAGTCGTTTCGCGCGATCATCATAGAGGTAAGGTAAGGCCCGCATGGCTCACCGCGATGGACATACCGCTGCGCTAGCACCTATAAATAACGACTGTTGTCAGCCTCCATTTTAAATCAATCGCGTAGCTGAGAGCAACCGAGCCAGCAGAGTAGCCCTTTGACGGACCCCGGTGCATGGTTTTGGCGCGTAAGTTTGGCGCAATTATAAACTTGGAACTTACCATAATGACCTCCATTTCTAACATCATAAATCGGCTGCGGTTGCTGCCTGCCCTGCTGCGCGGAGCCCTGAGGGGATTGCTCCATGCTCGCTTTGGGGTTGAGCAATATGGGCCTCTTGGGGTGTGCTCTTGGGGTGTGTGCTGGGCAGATCGTGCTGCGGAGGAACCAGGAGGATGCGACGCGACCCGGTGTGAGATAAGGCGAGGGGTGGAGGGCCAAAGAACAAAGAATAGAAGGATGCGATATAAAAGTGATAATCGGATGAGTTTCACAGTCAGAGACTATGTGAAGCTTGGTGTTCCAGGTCAAGGCGCGTTGGGTGCCAAGCTAGAAGTGTTCAGCTGTCTGACGTTCCGGGGTCACCCCTCCGAGCTCGATATGTATAATACCTTATGTATGTATACAATGTATGTGATATAAAGGGTTTATAGCTAAAATGGTAAGATGGGTTTCTCTTTGCATATAATTAGGACTAATTTAAAATAGTAGAAAAGATTGTAAAGCATTGTATTACTCTATTGCAATGAAAGCAGATGTGCATTTGTATATAGAACCTGGCAATGGAGAGAAATACCTCTGATAGGTGAATTCCTTGGTCTTCGACTTTCAATACAAGAGCTGTACCAATTCAGACAGTACTTCTAATATACGTACTAGTACCTAGTAGACAGGCAAAATTTAGTAAGTTCTTTGTACCAGGTACTGCCCGCAGAAGTATTTACCATCACATGACCTTACTCCACTCTCGCACTAAGCAGAAATTTCTCATAAACGTTTCTCCGGTCCCGGGAAGAGCAGCAAGCAAAGCTAAGAAAAAATATAAATTCCGTCCATCCACCTTAAAACCTCTTGAGCTTTTGCTACCCTCCCCATTCACCAGGGATGGCTGACTCAACATGTGTGGGTGTTCAGGAAGACCTGACTGATGATCAGATTCAGCAGTTGCTTCTTGAGGCAGAGGCTCGACTGAAGGGTCCCAATGCGCTAACCACCCAGAATGATGATCTGGCATCTCTTAGGTATGGAACCCTTTCAAGGTCAATAACCTAGGATCTAGACTAATCCCCTTTAGGATCCCGAAATTGTCACCTGGGTCCTCGCTGGAAGCATACATTCGTCAGGGAGATGATGTTGCTACTGTCGATGCTGCAAAGATCGCCGACCAAAAGCAGAAGGAGTTGGCTAACTCTCTTCGCGTAGCTGAGATCAAGAAAGCGAATACCGTGAGTTATCCAATCAACTTCTTGCCGTCTTTTCTTTTCCTTTTTTTTCTTTTGCTATGAGGAAAATATTCCCAACGCGAAGCGCTTGATGCGGCGTAACCAGTCCGTCTTGGGCTGTGCTGCACCAGTGAGAGCCTTTTTATTCATAGTTACTCTGAGCATTCATCACAATTACTGTCTTTTCTCGGTGCGATATTTGTGGGCAATTGCTAACAATCCTGACCTTTGATAGGACAAGCCTACTGCTGGACCTGAGTGGTTCAACCTCCCGAAAACAGAAATGACCACAGAGCTTAAGAGAGATCTGCAGCTCATCCGGATGCGTTCTGTGCTTGACCCCAAGCGTCACTACAAGAAGGAAAATGGCAAGGCCAAACCGCCAGAATATTCCCAGGTTGGAACTATCATCGAAGGGCCTACCGAGTTCTTCAGCAATCGCATCACCAAGAAGGACCGTAAGAAGAACTTCGTCGAGGAGACGTTGGCACTCGAGCGTGGCACGAAGCGCTTCCAGTCCAAGTATAGGGACATTCAAGCCAGCAAAACAAGTGGAAAGAAGTCCTTTTACAAGGACCTGCAGGCAAAGAGAACCCGGAAGAACAAGTGAAATTTCGGTATCTACTTTTGTCAAACTATGCCGTGAATGGCAACACCTGGTTGACCAAGGTCGACACCTCAACGACATGACCTCTGCTGGGATCCCAATACGCTGGACCTAGATTGTCACGATCTGAGTTCATATGAACTCGTCTGTGTCAAGCCCAGTCTTAAACTCGATCAAAGACATCCACAAGGGTTTCGACAACCAGTTTCTGGATTGATGTCAATTTCATCGTCTTCCAAGGATTGATTTAGCGATCTTACCTGCATGTCAATGGCTGCGGCGCGGCCAGCTTCAAGAACCTCCTCGTGTCCTGCCATGCCCTCTTCTAGAAGAGCGCTCAGTTCTCCTGCTGCTTTATTCTGGAGCAAATCGTCATCTCCGCGAGGCACAGGAGACAATACGGCCTTGTTAGTGACCAAACTGAAGGCAAGCACTCGCAGGCCACAATGTCTGGCGGTGACAATCTCCGGTACTGTGGACATTCCAACCACATCGGCACCAAGCATCCGAAGCATCCGGCTTTCGGCTCTCGTCTCGTAACTTGATGCTGTCAGAATCGGATTCAAAAGGGATAGTGTCGAGGTGACTTACGTAGGGCCTCCGCAAAATGCATATACACCCTCGTGCAACTTTCTCTTGCTTTCTGGTGATAATATTTTCTTCCATGACTGATGCACATGACGGCGGAGGTCAAGGTCATAGGCGTCAGACAGGGGTGGGAATCGCACTCCAAATTCATCCTCATTGACTCCTCTCAATGGATGAGTTCCTGCCAGACCTGCGAGGAAGAGATGCTGTAACCCATGTTAGATTAACTCGGCTCGATAGCTTTTGATGGGTGTTTCTCTTACATCATTCAGTAGAACGATATCCCCCACATCATACTCAGAATTCAAACCTCCGGCCGCATTGGTCACTACCAACCATTAGTTCTCGCCATTCTGTAACATCAATCTTCAGAATGATCATGTAGAACGTACAGACAACCGTATTCACTTGCAACTGCTTGAACACCCGAATTGGGAATGCCACCTGATCAATCGAATGTCCCTCGTAGTAACTAGTCCAAGGTCAGCTATGTTACAGGCAGGATGAGGGCATAAGCTGACTGAGCACGGCCAACCATCAACACCGCAGGGATCTTCTGGCCGAGAAGACCAAAAACCAGCTTTCCAGCATGACCAACGACTGTGGAATGTTAGAATCTCTTCCCTGAGTCTGAAAAAGATGACCAACCTGTTGAGCGAGGGAAGTGAGGGATGGATGCATAGTCAAATTCAATCCGTGACTCGGGTTTAATAGTATCTGCAAGCCCTCCTAGTCCTGAGCCACATACGATTGCAACCTGAGGCTGTTGCAGGATCTCTGGCAACTTGGTTCTGAGATAAGAAACCGCTTCGTTAGCCCGTTCGAACGAGGACAAGTTTATCTTTGTCATTTTTGCAGAAGTCAGTGTATACACTTAAAGAAGTAGAATATATACAAAGTGAAAAATAGGATGAGTAAAGAAGGGAAAAAAAAAAAAAAAAGACGTTTCCAAGTGCGGAGTCACATGGTTCCATTGCCCAGGCTCATTTGGCGGGGTTGCAAATGATCCGATTCATAGAAACATTGAAGATGTTGAAGGATAACCATGTCTAATGAATTCATTGAGCAGAATATTCCACCTAAAATCCTGGAGTGAGAGAGCTAATCAGGTATGAGGGAACATATCTATACGGTAACATAGGGAATTGGTTGCAACTTGTTTTTGAGATAATTTGGATCAAATCATCAATACTAGGGACTACCTACATACAATGCAGTTCATATATAATAGTATAATAGTATAATAGTATAATAGTATAATACCTACATATGTAGGTAGTGATATCTCACTATATCCAAGTTTCACCACTCACCGCCCTGGACTCGCTCTCCGAAAAAAACCCATCCGCCAACAACAACGGATCTTCCTCAAAATCACGATTAACAATGTTCTCATATACATCGCGCTCCTTAATTGGAGTGAGCAAGCGCCTTTGGGTATGTTCTCATTTTGTTTAGTTCACAATTCCCACGCTAACAGCTCCTTGGAAGGCGCCTGTCCCATTCCGCTCTCTATCATCCCCAACCCAGCCAACTCCGCCGAAGCAAGAGAAGACACCCGTTCAAGACCCAACACCTACCCCTACACCAGTTACAACTGCAGAAGCGGCCCCTGTGACCCCTACTCCTGCTGCCACACCCATCGCGACTCCCGCCGCTACCCCCGCTACCGCCCCTGCATCGACTGCTCCAGTAGCGTAAGATACTCTCCAAATATAGTATGATTTGGGTTTGTCGCTAATTGAGACAATTCAGATCGACGGAAGCTGAGCAAGTTACTGAACCTAGCGTGAAAGAATGGTCAGTCTCGAAGGCAATTGGCTCAATGCCAAAAGTATATCAAAGATTGCTGCTCACATTTTGGTTAGGTCTGAACGGTTAGGAGCTTTTGAGGACAGCCGACTTCCACGAAGCGTGCAAGCCATATACCTGCGGCCTCTGCGGAGGAAGGCAGAGTACGGCCTCCCAGTCTGCGACCTTCAATTGCGATCATACAGCGTCCGTAATGTAGAGTTCTTCGCGGACTTTGCCATCCGTGCTGCTTACTACCTCAACCTTCCTGTGTCTGGGCCTGTGCCTCTGCCCCGCATTGTTGAGCGCTGGACCGTACCCCGAAGCAACTTCGTGCACAAGAAGAGCCAGGAGAACTTCGAACGAATCACTCTCCGTCGACTGGTTCAGATCAAGGATGGAAACCCACAAGCGGTGCAGGCATGGCTTGCATTCCTCCGGAAGCACGCATTTTATGGAGTCGGTATGAAGGCAAACGTCTGGGAACATGACAGTCTCGGTATGGGTTACACTTTCTCTCTCTCTCTCTCTCTCTCTCTCTTTTTTGGTGTCTTCAATGATCAGGCCACTAACCATCGTTTCTATTACAGATGCTGGTAAGGCTATGGACTCTTCTGTTGCGGAAGTGGAAGAAGCTCTTCGCCCAGAACTCGCGCGATTCGGTCAGCGGAAGGACAACTCGGCCCCGGGCACGATATTCGATACTTTGAACAGTGAGCGATTCGCAGAGCGCAAGCGTCTATAGATGGAATGGTGACCTACTGCTGAACTTGTATACCCGTGAACATCCGGACTTGGTGTCTTTGCTGCAGGCGCTGTTTTGATTATATTCAAAGGCCTTTTTTTGACCTAGGCCATATGTATTTTACTGTTTTACTATTCTCATTTAAGCCCAGATGAAAGGAAGCTTATAGATACTGAAAGGAGGTTACTTGCCACTGGATCCCTAATAGACCTGCTACTGCGGAGTACTCTGATATGCGAAATATGCGAATACGCCTATCGTAGGTTCAATGTTGTCGACAATGCCCGGTACGATATCGATCACGTGATGCATTTCGCGTTTCGCGTTTTTCAGGGTCACCGGGGTCTAAGGCAGTACGAAGTGATTGCACTGAAAATCTACCATTCTCACACCGATTGAGTGTTTGCTGGAGATGTCTGCCAACGCGATGCGTCATAGATCTACTTTGCTGAGATCATTGCGTGCGAAACACCTCCATATCCGTCCAAGCGGGCTCTCCCTTCTTCCAAGGAGATGCCATCGATGGAATAGCTCAAACGCCACGCCATCAGTACAAGAGCCCATTATATTTTCTGGGATCCAGCCAACTGGTGTGCCTCACTTGGGCAATTACCTGGGAGCTTTACATGAATGGGTGAAGCTCCAGCAAGATGCAGCCGAAGGAACCAAGCTATTTTTCTCTATTGTTGATCTACATGCATTGACAGTACCGCAAGACCCAGCCCAATTGAAGAGATGGAGGAAAGAGGCCTTTGCAACATTGCTTGCTGTGGGCCTGGATCCTAAGCGCTCTACGATATTCTACCAGTCCGATGTAGGTTCTTATAGCTGTTGGCTGTTAAGCACAATAAAGACTTTATATTGACATTAATCAGGTGCCAGCACATGCGGAGTTGATGTGGATTCTCAGCACGGTGGCTTCCATGGGGTATCTGTCGCGTATGACGCAGTGGAAGGTGGGTGGCACTTATACTATTTTATATATAAGAAGACATTCTATTGACACCCTCCAGAGTAAGCTACAGCTGCCAGAAGACACCTCGCTGGATGATTCGACGGCACGGGCACAACTGCGACTTGGTCTTTTCTCCTACCCAGTACTACAAGCTGCTGATATCCTTGTGCACCGGTATGTCCCTCGTCTACATTGGGCGTCCTTTACTAATGATCCACAAGAGCTACGCATGTCCCGGTTGGAGAAGACCAAAGACAGCACCTGGAGTTTTCCAGATATACCGCGAACAGCTTCAATCACCTCTACGGGCCCATCTTCCCCATCCCAGAGGCCTTGATATGTAAGATACCAGTTGCTTGAAGGAACAGAAGGAACAAACCAAACACTAACTGGACCAGCCCCTGCTAAGCGAGTGATGTCCCTTAAGGAACCCACCTCAAAGATGTCCAAATCGCATGCCGATGAGAAATCCCGGATCATTCTTACCGACTCGCCGGCCGAAATCCGCAAGAAAGTCAAAGTAGCCCTGACAGACTCGGAAGCAGGCATCACCTACGACCCGACCTGTCGGCCTGGGGTGTCCAATCTCATCGAAATTCTAAGCCACCTGGAAGGTGTATCATGCGAGGATATTGCGGCTGACTACCACAGTGTAAGTCTCCGATCACTCAAGGAACATGTTGCAGACCGGATCGCCTATCATTTAGAGGAGACCCGGGATCGGTATATTACGATCATGGAGGATAAGACTGGGTACCTGGAGTCAGTGGCTGAGGAGGGAGCCGAAACAGCTCGGGCCAACAGTCGGGTGACCATGCAGCAAATCCGGGATGCGATAGGTCTGTGAATGGCAGATTGTTTGTACAATAGGGTGATTTGTATGATAGAATGTACAATAATTATACAATAACTACCACATATACCACA
Organism: Penicillium flavigenum; assembly: GCA_002072365.1. Taxonomy (NCBI): domain Eukaryota; kingdom Fungi; phylum Ascomycota; class Eurotiomycetes; order Eurotiales; family Aspergillaceae; genus Penicillium; species Penicillium flavigenum. The sequence continues at coordinate 38,592 of MLQL01000053.1, forward strand.
TACATACAACATCGTAAGAATTGGACGTCCCAAAATAGCCAAGCTGAAGTGGAGTCAACCGCGTCATCATCACCACTAGCGTATGTCGCGTACGTATGCTAAAGATTTACAGAGTATAAGGATACCTTCTTGATTCAATGTTATATTGTAGATCAGTGTCAATCATTTGAATTAAAGTATATTAGTCCAACTACATCTGTATGTGTTATAAAAGGCGGTTTACAGTGCATACGTTGTTATGGCTGTACAGTTTATGCTTGGTGACGACAGCACTTGGGAGGCTTCCGCCATAGCCGTTCATTCTAAAATTATATAAAAATATATAATACATCTAATACATCTATTACATCTATAGGTATAATCTTGAATCCGGTGGGAGCCGAGTAGACCATTGGCACGAAAAGATATCATTTCTTTTCCCCATCTTCGTTTGCCTTTCCTTTCTCCATCTCACACATCCAAAGCGCCTCCCTTCGGACATTCTCTCTTTAGCAGTTCAAGAAAAAACCTGCCGATCTCTCACTTTCAGTCCAAATTCGGGGAGGACGCTATCATGAAGCATGCATGGATCCTATTGGTCGGCATGGTGCCAGCCTGGGGTCTAACCCTTCATCGAAGAGATAACCCCGCTGTGGTGCAAATGGATATTCAACGAAAGGATGTTCTTGATCCTATCACTAGAGACCGAAGAAGGAAACGTTCCACCGTCAGGCAGCCATTGGACAATGAGGTACATGATAATTCGATATATATATACTTACCTACCTAGGTAGGTATATAATAATCTTACGGAACTATGATACTAATGTTTCTGCCTAGGAAACTTTATACTTCTGTAATGTCACTTTGGGTACCCCCGAGCAGAAAATACGTCTGGTCCTCGACACTGGAAGTAGTGATTTGTGGTGTAATACGCCCAATTCTACTCTCTGTGAATCCAGCGAAAACGCCTGCGCATCCGGTACTTACGATTTGAGCTCTTCCTCTTCATATTCATTTGTGAGCTCGGACTTCAATATCAGCTATGCCGATGGATCCGGCGCCGCCGGAGACTACGTTACCGACACTCTTACCATCGGAGGCACAACTATTAAAGACTTCCAATTTGGTATTGGGTTTTCATCTGGCTCTTCCGGTGAGTGGTTTGTGTCCGATATAACGCCAATTGCCACAGAGCTGACATGAGCCCTTGTGCGCAGAGGGTGTACTGGGTATAGGATATACCGCGAATGAAGTTCAGGTTGGCAGAAATGGAGAACCGGCTTATGCCAACCTACCCAAGTCAATGGTCAACAAAGGAGTGATCAAATCAAATGCCTACAGTCTCTGGCTGAACGACTTGGATGCGAACACAGGCTCGATCTTGTTCGGTGGAGTCAACACCAAGAAATACCACGGCGCCCTGCAAACCGTCCCCATCCAAAAGGTTGGCGGACAGTACTCGGAGTTCATTATTGCGCTCACCAAGGTGTCTCTCACCACTTCTTCCGGTGAAAATACCTATACTTCGAGTTCCATTCCCGCAGGTGTGTTACTGGACTCGGGAAGCTCTCTTACATACCTTCCGGACACCCTTGTTCAGGAAATTTACGATGATCTCGGGGTCTCTTACGAGTCGGACAGTGGCATTGGCTATGTTGAATGCAGCATGGCCGAGCAGAGCATCACCCTCAGTTACACGTTCTCATCCCCGACGATTAACGTGGGCATCGACGAGATGATTATCGATGTCGGCGATCTCTATTTCCGGAACGGCAAGCGAGCCTGCATTTTTGGTATTGTCCCCGCGGGAACCAGCACGGCAGTACTGGGAGATACGTTCCTTCGCAGTGCGTACGTGGTATACGATCTCGAGAATAATGAGATTTCCCTCGCCAGCACCAACTTCAACAGCACCGAGAATGATATCTTGGAGATCGGGACTGGCACTGATTCCGTCCCGGGTGCGACTGCAGTCTCGAACCCAGTGACTAACGCGCCAGTTGGTGGCACCGCTGCTCGCATCGGAGGTCCGCATGGAGGCTCCGACCTCTCTGGCTCGGCCACTGTGAATATGGCCATTCCTAAGGCGACCGCTATGCCGAAACACATGGCTGTCGGCCTTGCCGGTGTAGGAGCTCTCCTGGCTCTTTAATATCTCTGGATGATCACATACCTTTTTTTCTTTCTATGTATATGTCTTGCATACTGTGGTGTATTTGGAGTCTGGGAAGGCTATCCCTAGAATTCTTTTCCATATCAGTTATTTAGTTTTTATGTGTTATGAAATGGACAGCCCCGGGTTATTGAATATTTTGATCCAAATATAGTAGTGTATAGGTGGAGTCTGTACATATGTATTCCTATCGCTCCTTTCGCACTTCTCCCTGGACTGATCATGACGGTCTAAGCATCCAGGGCTATAGCCCACAGGGTGAGTCCATGCCCAGGGACACTACAGTCTGTTTCCGGCCTTGTATATATGTACATATTAAAATATTTTCTTTTAATTGTTTATGTAGTAGAAGAGATAATAAAAACACCTACCTAGGTACATACCTACATATGTAGTAATATATAGATTTCATCAAATGTCTTGGCCCTCCAAGGTCCTTCTTTAAATGTATTTCTTTCCTTTCCACTTCTCTCCTTCACCTCTCCTTCACCTCTTCCTCACCTCTCACCTCTCACCTCTCCAACCATCATTATCATCTCTCAAATTATCGTCCATTCCACTCCGATCTACCAAGCCTCCATACCTTTATAACCACAATGCCCTTCGACACCAACATTCGAAGATAAACGATTGCTGCCCAACGCGAAGAGGTGCCATATACGACATTCACGAAGGACGAACAAATTGTCAATGATGCGTTATTGCAATACCTGGAAGCCCTCACACTTCCGATTCCTAAAGTGAGGTGCGGATAGTCTTCGACCCGTTCTCCACCTGGTGAAGTGGAATTCAACGAGAACCAGATGACCGCATGCATTGATGGCTACCCAGAAGGGATAGGCATAAGGCACACATCTTTACTATCATCGAGGTAAAACCTCGATGGCGTGACAGACCAACATAATGAGGGTCTGTGGCAAGAGCCGACAGAAATGGTTGCAAGGATGATGTGATGCACGAAACCAGGAATGGCAGGGAGTCAATTCATCGGTGAGTTAAGCCTTATTACTATGTCTAATGATCTTGTTCTGACGGCTGTGTAGAGATCTGCTAATCTCGCAAGATCATCGAAGCGAAAAACCACCAGGTTTCCTTTTTCGGGTACTTGGGGGATCCAAGAAAATTGGTGTGTGTGCGCGAACTGCGATGTACGAGAACCGGGATATATGCTAATTTGTCAGTGATTATAGTGATTATAGTGAAGCATAGTGCTACTCAGGGTAGCCTGACCTGCCTTAGAGATTGGGGGTCTCTCAGTCCGAAGCAGAGCTTTGTCAAGTGCTTGGAGCAATTCCGGTACAACAAGACCTGCAAGGACTTCGAAGGGAAGCTCCTGATTGAGAACAAACCAGGTCAGGAGTGCAGGGCCCGAAGAGCATGAGGATGAAGTCATGCAGGAGGAGTAAAGTGCCGTATGGCTTTTCTTTCTGTTTTACTTATTACGATCAGATAATGAAATTGTATGTCCCTTCTCCCTAAATTAAACATCAAGTAAATCAAGGCTATTTCAATTATTGAGTACATGTCTTATACTCTCTCCGTATCCTATTCTGGCCAAATGACGGCTGTCTATTTCCAACTCGTTTTTGTCTCTTACTAATTTCATATCAAAGAATCCCAAGATAAACATCATGTCCTCAACTCCATCTATCTGAGACTTAAGGACTGTCAGTCGATATCTCACTGTCGAGGATCTCAAACTCCTCGGGGTCGAAGCTCCCCAAGTGGGCATATCCGACAACTGCGATTCGAGCCTTGCTTCTTCCATCCACAGAAATCTTGTTTCAAAAGTACGGAGTATTCAATCGGATGTGACAGTATTCGAAGGCTTGATAATTCACCAACATTGGATGACTTTCTAAAGAAGGCAACCTGTGCCAATCTCTTTTAGTCTTGCTAGAGGGGTGCGGATTCGGTAATAAATACCTTGAAACACCGGTAAAGATAGTAGTTCTGGTTTGAGCTTGTGTTGGCTTCACCCCAGCCTTAGATGGGGCTACTAGTCAGCAGTGCCACGAAGAGGCCCAAACTCGTAACTGCTGGAAAGCACCGTCACTGGTATTTTGCAACCAGAAACGATGCCCCAAAAAAGAAGAATCAAGGAGAGTGAAGACGAACTGCACTCGGTAGTATCAAAGGGATCTTTATAGCGCAATGGAGTGCACTAGGATCCATCCCGTTGTCTTTCCTTGGCATCATTAACGTCACCAATGACCTGCATGGCCAAGCAAACAATAATAATTGCCAATTCTTTCATGTGAGTGCCCTTAGTGGTAACAAATGGACTGTACTCCTGTAGGGTCAGGGGAGCAAAGTTAGGTTTGTAACGATTATGCCTTGCTGGGTCGAGGGGACCTTCCAGAGGAGGAAACAGCTCCCTAATCTTTCCTTCCAGCCAGTCCATATAGCCCGGGGTAGCCGTGCCGAGTGTCAAGTATATCTCGTAGTGATCCTGCGAAATTAACAGAGGACTACGCAAATCGTCAGCACAAAATCCTCCGGTATTGTGATGATCAGGCTTAACTCACCGGCGACTGCGTGACTCCCTGGGATTCTGAGATTCATACATTAGCCAGGCGACCATTTTCGCTGTTTCTTGCCAGTAGAGTGAAGGCGTGAAGGATATGTCTTCCGGTTTCGAATTCGAGGTTTCACCTCGGTGATCGCGAACACGTCGTTCACGTCAATTCCTTCCAGGTATCCGTCAACGCGTGCGGTCATTTCGTTCTCGCCGAAGTCCACTTTACCAAACGGAGAACGAGCGAAAGACCATCTGCACTTCACGTTCGGGATCGAAAGTGTGACGGCTTTCAGAAATTGCAATAGGGCATCATTAACGATTTGCTCGTCCTTTGTGAATGCCCTGTACGGCATCATGCCATCGGCAGCAGCCATGATATCGCTAATACCAACAGACTGACTCCGTGTACTCATTGTATTCATCAGGGGGGAAGTGGAACTGTATTTAGGCTCACCGTGGTTACGGGAAGATCTTCGTACCATGACTGAGGTCGAGTCGCTGGTCGATTCAGGAAAGCAGAGAGTGATCTGCTGATAGGAGTCCAGCACGAGAGCAAACGCCCCCAGTTTCTGGTCACTGAGGTCCTGCTTTCCATTGAGTTGCTCAAGGAATCTCTGAGATGCAGTAAACTTGCGAAGGAACTTCTTAGCTTTCTCTCTCAGTTCTACCTGGTTCTTGCTGGGAAAGGGAAATGTATTGGCGGGCGAGCGCCCTGGCCAAACTACCCTCAATGAAATGAACTCCTCTTCGGTTATCTTTGAAGCTGAGTTGATTTTTGAAGGGTCGCTGGGGTGGACGTGTGCCACTTTGAGTTGTACGGCCCGGTCCATCCAGCAATCAAAGGCCTTGGGAATCCTGTCAAGGGTAGGGCGGGAATTCATTATGGATTTGTAAACGTGTTAGAGTGTGTATAAAAGTGGAGGATTCATTTTCTGTAGAGTGCAAAGGTGCCCAGATGCTCCTTCCTTATACACTCCTTCGACCCTCTCTTATTCTTCAAATGTTTTCATGTGAGAAACTACAAGCCCATTACACCTTCTGTGTAGGATATCTACATCTTCACTTATCTTTCATTGGTACATATGTAAGTAGTAAGTTTGGAATACCTAATTAACTACCTATCTAGGTACCTAGGTAGGTAGGTACTATATAAAGCTTGAAAGTTTGTTTCGTCCAATCATGTTTATCTCCGTTGAGGTTAGTCCAAAGCTTATTTGAGTCCTATTCTACCTAAGTACCTCCAGGGCTAGGTAATCAAATGACAAATGTGCGTGTCACCATCTATTTCCAACACTTCTCCATCAACTCTCATCAACTCTCACCACCTCTCATCGTTTACGCCCTCTTTCTGATCTGTTATCATAGATGGGAAATATCAAGATAAACGCCATGTCCTCAACTCCCTCTACCTAAAACTCAAGGACTATCAGTCGATATTTCTCACTGTCGAGGACCTCAAACTTCTCGGGGTCGAAGCCTCCCAAGTGGGTATATCCGATAGACAACTGCAATTCGACCCTTGCTTCTTCCGGCCACACTCAGAGAAAGTTCTTCACAAATATCCAATCCGAACACCACAGGATATTGCCAAGCTTGGTAATTCAGCAACATTGGATGACTTTGTAGACGAAGCGAAAGAGTCCTCTACGGATGAGAAAGAGCAACTCACAATCGCAAAGTCTAGACTCAAAGCATACTACGAGGAGTCCGCATGCTTCTGGTGTTATGACAATGCCCTGGAAGTTCCTGAATATGTTGACTCGCAACTTACCCAACCACGAAAGAGGAATCCGAATGATGAGGATTATCAGGACTGGTTCTACCTTTTTTCGCTCACCGATCTCGAGTTATTTGAGTATGTACATAGCCAAGATACCACTTGGTAATAGTGCTGACCTTTACTAGCTGGGCAAAAGGGTGGAAGAAAGGCGATCCCCTGCCGTGGGAGTTATTCACACCCAATGTTCATTGGCGAGTGCATCGCGCTTACCGACATTGGGATAATGGCAACCGGGCGAAGCCACACTGCATTCTCGAAATCGTGTCGGATGCATATGCGAGTGACGAAGATCAATGCCTGACTATTCACGAGCTGAGAGCTATTGTAAATCTGATGCTCCCCCGAGTGGTTCGTGGCCGATTCCGCAAAGCCGATATCCATCCCGTAAGTATTTCCCCAGTATAATCACTTCGGTACTAATATATCATTATCTTTTGCTCATCTCATACACTGGGTTTAAGCACGGCCGAATCATCCAAGCCTCTTATGATGGGAAGCGACTCACATTGCAATTCTCCCAGCTGTGGAGCTTCGAGCGAGAGGAGACTGCACCAGCGGAGTTATTCTGTCGCTATCTGCTGAGTGAAGCAGTTGGTCTACAGACATCTACGCTTTGTGTCAGATGAAAATGTTTTCTGATCGAAGGGTTGTTTTTCTCAAATACTTTTTTTTACCTACCTCGGGACACCGGGATACCTTCACTTAAGCTAAGACACAATGATATTATGATTTTCTTTACCAATCTTGAGTTTGTAGATCGAATTCATTAGATCTTAATATTCTTTCTATACAACATATGATTTGTATATAAATATCTTGGCATCAACGGGTGGAATCTCTTGGCACCAACGTTCCTCGACTGACCACTCGAATTCCCATGATGCCCCGAATCCCCTTTTCTGTCATTATAAAAGCTCAACGGGAAAATCATCTTCTGCCTATACTCCTCAAAGAATGTCGCACAATAGATTCTGCTCGCAATGAACTTCGGTGGCTACGCGAGCGGGCAGTTCGCGCTAGCCAGACTCTTTCATCAAAGACAGGATGGAGAAGCCGATTATTAAGATCGATGTGTCAGATGCGATCTAGAGGATATCCCCTCCAATATATCCTTGGGGATCAACCATTCGGCCACTTGGAAATTCTTTGCCGAAGAGGCGTTCTGATCCCAAGGTCTGCCTCTCAGATTTTTTCCAAAAAAAAGCTATGTCTCTTGCTGACAAGCCTTCACAGGCCAGAAACTGAATCATATACGTACCAAGCGGCCAAATTAGTCCGTCAAATGGCCATGGGCCGTAATGACAAGTCCGAGTCTCCCAACCAAGCGAGACCCTTGCGCATCATTGACCTTTGCACCGGCACAGGTTGCATATCACTTCTTCTGCATGCATTACTTGCTCCTCATTTCCAGCAGTTGGAGATAGCAGCAGTGGACATCAGTCCTGCGGCCTTAGGCCTAGCCCAGGAAAACCTCGAGCATAACCTGCAAATGGGCCAGTTGGCATCCAGCGCTGGCACAGACATCCGTTTCCATCGCGCCGATGTTCTCGGACATGGCAGTAACAATTCACTACCGTCCATTGAGTCAATACTTCAAACCCAGCTCCCCAATTTCGGAGCATCCGATACCTCGCTACCAGGCCAAGAAAGTGGATGTGATCTATTAATCTCCAACCCGCCCTACATATCCCAAACGGAGTTCCGCAACGGCACCACTGCGCGCAGTGTACGGCGCTTTGAGCCCAAGCTGGCACTTGTGCCTCCACACTCGGGCTCTGGGGCGGAAGACTGCATGCCCGAGGATATCTTCTACCACCGCATTCTCACCCTAGCATTCAAGTTGAGGGCCAAGCTCACGGTGCTGGAGTGTGGGGATTCTCACCAAGCTAGTCGAGTGGTTGCTCTTCATAAGAGACTTGCTTCTGCCGAATCCGGGCAATTCAGTGCGGAGGTCTGGCCGAGTCGAGAGCGGGATTTGGCTGAGAATGGCTTTCATGCAACTGATGGGTCGCGATGTGTTATCATACAGGCTCTCCAGTAGCGAGCGCAGTCATTCTCGTTCCACCAGCGGAGAGAAGCCATCACCGGAAGGCTTCCACAGGTGGCAGTGTTAATAGCCTCCGCCTCGCAGACGGTTGTCTGGTCTGTTAGGTTCCAGCCGGCCTTCCAAGGAGTCCGTTAATTCGGGCTGCACTCGATGGAAACAAAATGTGGATATAGATTATTGATTCTTATTAATTTCAATATTTTAACTTCGAACTAGTTTGGTATTTCTTGTTTCATAGATTGAAAAGTATCATACATACGTGTATGCTTCCATTTTTGGCCTTAAAATGACCACATGCACTTGCCAACATACAGAAAAAGAAAAGATATACAGAGAGACATAACCAAATGCATTTGGATCGGCCATGGACAAGTGAAGGGAAAAAAAAGAATATTATATACAGAATGGGGGGAGACCACCCAACCACCAGCAGGCCACAAGCCAGTCAGTTTTGGGGGTATTAAAACAGATAAGAGATGCACAAGGCAAATTAGTGTACTTGAATTAGCATAAAAATGGCATGGGAAACAGGAAGATGCAAAGGTTCAAACCCAAAACAAAGGCCAGAGAAGCGAAGATATATACAGCCCCTCTATCGAGGAGCCTGTAATGGGCCTTGATTGATCCCTGTAGTTCAGAACCAAGTAAGCATTATGAAGTCGTGAAGAATATGGTGCCGTCGTTTCAAAGGTTCTTCTTCTTGTCGGAGGAGTAGCTGCGATCGTCTTCGCCCTCGACATCCTTGAGGATCGATTCCATCTCCTTGGCCTGTCGCTTCCACTCCTGGTCGTCCATCTTCGTCTCTCTGCGGAACAGCTCCTCGTTGGGCTTGCGGTAGCTACCACCAAGACGGTCCCATAGAGTGGTAAACTGTCCGTAGTTGTAGTTGAAGTACAAGTGGTGCATGGTGTGACAGGCAGCACCGTTCACGATGGGGCTGTTAGCGACGTACTCGCCGTCATGAATGAAGACGGTCCAGAGGTTGATGAAGCCGAACAGGAAGACATAGGCGACCTTTTGCAGGGGGAAGATGAAGGGGAAGACGTGGTACGGGACACTCTGGGACCAGCCATCGAGCGGGTGGAAGGCGTGCGAGGCATAAGGGCTCGGCATGATCCACTTGTGGTGAGGCTTGTGCAGGGTCTTATAGACGCGGGGGTGATGCAGGCCACGGTGGATCCAGTAGATGAAGAAATCGGTAAAGCAGATGAAGAAGGGGATCTGGAGGAAGCTGTAGAACGGGAAGGGCTCTTCGGCGGTAGTGTCGTAGAGCTTGGCGTATCCGCGGACCTCAAGAACGAAGAAAGGAGCTGTCAAAAGGGACATTGGGGGCATTGCGGCCATGGCCTGTCTGATTTCCAGACCAATCTGGTTCTTGAGGAATTTGGGGTGCTTGTAGGTTGTCTTGTCCCAAATAAAGACGTATGAGAGCGAGGCAACCAAGAAGTAGACAAGCAGACCAAATAGCCTAATTGAGTATTAGTTAACTGCGCTGACGTGGAAAAAGTGGCGATTTGAAGGAATTGGCGCATTACCATGTAATCAGGAAAAAGCTTGTAAATTGACGGTAGATATTGTTCCTGGGCCAAGCACTCAAGTACGCATATTTTGAGGGTTCCAGGTAGATCAGCTTTGTAGCCTGTTCATAGACAAAAGGTTCCGGGCCAAAAAGGGCCATTGAGGTGTTTGCGGCCGCATTGACGAAGGCCGGCAGGGAGACAGACGAAGAGAGCGAGGCGGGGAGGAGTGTCGAATAGAGGCGATCACCAATAAAGGTGTCCCATAATTCCAGAACGATATCCATGATTGAGGGCACAGATAGGGTGGGGGAGGAGAAAGGGAAGAATGGGAAGTACTTGAAGGAACAAGAAAAGGAGATTCCGGCGAATAACAAAAGTCACACCAGCGCGGAACCGCCACAGCCGTTGCGATGCCACCTTTTCTTAATAAGCCAATTGATCCAGGGGGTATGGTCTGATGTGGAATTATTATATAGTATATAGTTATCTTATGAGTGGACAGTTCTATAGTATATAAAAGTACAATATTATATTATTTCCTACATTTCTCACTTCTTTTTTTGTCACTTCACATACCTTCACCAGGACATAGTCGATGTTGTACTAAGAAAAAAAAAAGGGAAACCTTAAAAAAGATCCCCTGGTTTGCCACAGTTGATGCCTTAATGCCTGGTTTGTGGCTTTTAATGGCCTTATATATTAGGCAACATTATGACAAAGGTACAAGGGATGTAATGTACTGTAACAGTAGTACTCAATTGGTTCTGCACGGGCCAGTTCCACTTCAGCTTCCCGTACTCAGAGGTACCTCCACTGCCCGCACTTGCGGGTGTAGATCCAAGTATTCCCTGGTATTCCGTAATCTTCATTGCAATATTACCAATTTCATGCGAACCTCACGATCTGGAACATGGATGTATAATGTACGCATTTAACCCTGTACAAATGTACTTTGGACAAAATCCTATAGATTTAGTTTCATGTTTCTGTAGATAGGCATTCATCATCATTTGTCATCTACTTGAAATATTTTGCTTCGTTATACAGTATTATATGTAGAATGTTAAAAAGAGTATACGCTAAGACCCGCTGCGCTTCTCGCCTATCACCTCGCTTCACGCGTTAACCACTGCCGCCCCTTCCCCCAAACTCAAACCTTCCCGCTTTAAAGTGTCATCTGCCAGCCTCTTCCACCCCTCTTACCGCTACACCCCCATTTTCATCTCCCAGCTTATATTGTATCGCCCACTATCGCTGTGGCTAGCTGCGTGGTGCTATCCACCAAGCATTGAAGCCTCAGTGGTCAAGATCATTGAGTCCAGGTCGAAACCTTGGTTGCGATCCTATTCGCTGACCTAGACCTGTCATCCGAATATCATTTCTGTCCTGTGACTTGTGAAAATCAAGGAAAAAAAATATTATCCCATCATGTACAACGCTCATCGTGGGATGGTGCCCGCTCCCAACTCCCGTCTGACGGAGTTACTGGATCAACTGCGCCAGGAGTTTGAGAGCCAGTCGCGAAACACCGGTGAATTCGAGCATCAGTGTATGTCACCTGTCCCTTTCAACATATTGTTACCCTTCTCTTATACTCAGGGCATTTGCGCCTTGAGCTTCCCTTTGTCCAATCATTTCATACAAGCAGCTGCCAGTTCATTTTCCCAATGACCGCAGCTCCATGGGTTCCGACATTCGCTGAAATGTTATCTAACTGACAGATCATGCAGTGACCGGTCAACTCCAGGAGATGGAGATGATCCGTCAAAAGGTCTATCAACTGGAACAGGCGCAGATCAAGATCAAGCAAGAGTTCGTCCCTTTACCTTCTCAAAAATTTGACCCTTACTGACGTCGCATCTCCTCTTTCTTTTAGCTACGAAGCTGAAATTCGAATGCTGCGACACGAACTTGAGTCGCGTGGCGTGCAAACCATCCCTTCCCACATCGGCGGACCCGCTGCGGCTCATACAGCTCCTGCCCAGGCTCCCCCACCTGCCTTGGGCCACGGCCCCAGCAATCTGTTTGGCGGTATCATGACCAACCCACCAGGTAGTGGCCCCGGTCTTGCACCTTCCCTCCCCCAGGATCAGCAGCCTCCCCAGCATCCCCTTCAACAGCCTGCTTCGGTCGCTCAGCCTGGCGCGCCGCAACCCCAGCAGAGCTCCTTTGGAGGATATCCGGCTGGCGCTGCTGTGAACGGTATGTCGTTGTGTTTATGAAAATCGTCGCCCAGTCCGCTGACTCGTTGGATCGTTCATCCCCTCAGGCTATGGCCCTCCTCCGCCTCCCACTGCATCCCCTGGTCCCGGCAAGGGCCGTGGCCGCGTTCCCCCGGGCCCCGGTACTCCCCAGCAAACGCACATCGCCTACCCGGATCCTCGCGCATCCCCCCAGATCCCTCGCCCGACTCCTCCCAACCCCCCTCTCGGCCGCACAGCTGAACGTCCGGGAAACATGCTGGCAAACTGGAACCCCGATGATTTGCCTCCGTCGCAGAAGCGCGAGGGCTCCGATTGGTACGCCGTGTTCAACCCCGAGGTCCAGCGTGTCCTTGACGTGGAGCTGGTGCATCATTTGAACCACGATAGCGTCGTTTGCTGTGTGCGCTTCAGCCGTGATGGCAAGTACCTGGCTACGGGCTGCAACCGCTCCGCTCAAATCTTCGACGTGACCACCGGTCAGAATGTGGCCACTCTACAGGATGAGAACGTTGATAAGGACGGCGACCTGTACATTCGCAGTGTTTGCTTCAGTCCAGATGGCAAATATCTTGCGACTGGTGCTGAGGATAAGCAGATTCGCGTAAGTTTTTCGGATTTATATGGAACCAGCAGCATGTGGGAAGATCGCTGACTTGAGTATGATTGGCTCTAGGTTTGGGATATCAACCAGCGTACCATCAAGCATATCTTCAGTGGACACGAGCAGGACATCTACTCTTTGGACTTTGCTGGCAACGGCCGATTCATCGCCTCTGGCAGTGGAGATAAGACTGTGCGCCTTTGGGATATTCTCGATGGCAAGCTTGTCTACACCCTTAGCATTGAGGATGGCGTCACTACTGTGGCCATGTCTCCGGATGGCCGTTACGTGGCTGCCGGTTCGTTGGACAAGAGCGTCCGTGTCTGGGACACTACAACTGGATACCTGGTCGAGCGCCTGGAGAACCCCGATGGCCACAAGGACAGTGTCTACTCGGTCGCGTTCGCGCCCAATGGCCGTGACCTTGTCAGTGGCAGTCTGGACAAGACTATCAAGCTCTGGGAGCTTACCGTTCCCCGGGGCATGCACCCTCACAGTGCCATCAAGGGCGGCAAGTGTATTCGCACATTCGAGGGCCACAAGGTTAGATCTGAGATTACCTTTGACAGAGGCAAAAGCTGACTATTTTGACTACGATATAGGACTTTGTTCTCAGCGTGTGCCTGACACCCGACGGTGCCTGGGTGATGAGTGGTTCCAAGGACCGTGGTGTTCAGTTCTGGGACCCGGTGACTGGAAACGCCCAGATGATGCTTCAAGGCCACAAGAACTCTGGTGAGTTTCATTCCTTGCATTGTCATCTAACTCTTCTAACTCCGAATAGTCATCTCGGTTGCACCCAGTCCTACTGGCAACCTGTTCGCGACCGGCAGTGGAGACATGCGTGCACGAATCTGGAGGTGAGTTTTCTTTTTCCTGACTGTGTTTCAGATCATAAGCTGACTTTTTTTCTCTAGATACTCGGCATACACTGGACGATGAAAGGGTTGATCCTTTGGGCGCATTATGATGTTTTTTTTTTTGGCTTTGGTTATGGGCTTTATTTATGCAGAATTTGTTTCTATTTATTTTTACTTTACACACTTTAGTGTATACTTGAATTCCCTTTTTTTCAATTCCAAAATTGCCATTCTTTACATATATATTGTGTATGTAGTTATGTAGTTATGTGTATGAGTTGATGTACGGAGTAGACATAAGGTCGGGGCATTCTGGAACGAGCTGAATCTCCCCAACAACAACATCCCTGTCCGTCTGAATCACCACAGAGCCTCCGACTTTTTGAATACGATTCCAAGTACGGAGTACTCGGAATACTTTGAATTGAATACTTTGTGGAGAGCTGGGTAATATACACCTCCAATCCCCGACGGAGACATGCTGATCCAAATCTCATCAAAGCACCTACCGATCTAGGCTTAACGCGACTTATGCACAGTCTGCCTTCGCCCATTCAGGAAGTAGTTCGTGAAGACTAGTCGCATCCCTGCAGGAACCATTCTCGAGTCCCGATACCTCATCTCGACGCAGGACGTGCAGGGTTACTCGTGTCAGATGTCCATGGCTGTCACTTCTCGGATCGTCCCCATGGAGGCTAAGGCCACGAGTGGCCAAGATCGACATCACCCATGAGCCAAGCCATTTGGTGCAGTTTAAAGGGGGGGGGGAGTACGGAGTCCATGGAGACCAGAGCAAAGCCCGTGTTGCCTCCCATTGGGGCTAAAATCGATTCCCACTTGCCCCAAAAGAGAAAAGAGAGACAGATCGCAGTGAATGTCAGAGAGACCATTTGATTGGTTCCCCAAAAGGAGATTCAGATCACCCGACTGAATTTTCCAGGGCCTTGGGCGGCTAACTGGGATATTCGATGGGCTGAGATCGGACACTATTGGCGACTATCGGGATGGCGCATCCTAGTACTCGTAATTACGGCCCAGCTGGCCATTGAGCGATTGCTGACTCCGAGATCGACTGAATAATCTACATGTCGACTGCAGGTCGATCACGGCCCACTTGGGAATTCCGCGATTTGAAGGCCCGGCCCGTTCTCCTCGAGGGGAGATGCACAGCACGATGAGCGTGTTTCCTTTCTTTTTTTTTTTCGAAGTTGAGTCTGACAGATGTCAGTCTCTTCAGCAATATCAGTATACAAAAGTATACAGAGTACAGGAAAGTATGGGGGAAGAAGGGAAGTTTGAAAGGCTCGCCAGTCGCGGCTGCGAGTATATTTTTCCCCGTGTGACTGACACACATTTCACACCGAATGTGTCGAAATACATTACGACTAATGAGAATTACTATTCCTCGTGGTACAGGAAATTGATGCGTCCAAAGCAATGCACCTCATGGACCATGCAATGCACCTGTATGCTCCAGGTCCTTCAGGGCCAGGGCCCTCCAGGGCTCTCAGAGCTCCAGGAACCCTCAGGAACTCCAGTTCGTCCCCTTTGGATTTTCATTTTTATTTATTTTCTCGGTGGAGTCAGGTCGCCTCAATCGTCCAGGATCCCCGGCCCACGGAGATCGTCGAATCAAACACTTATACATTAGTACGGAGTACATTGCATGTATCTCTGTTGAACTGCTCTTCTCCCCCCCTTTTTGTTGCCTATTATTATTTTTTGTTACTAAACGTCATACAGGTGAAATGGGGCTTTTCAACTATCTTTTCACCGGCTGACTCCCCCTGTCGCCCCCGCCATTGCATAGGGGCCCTGGTATATCTAGATCGGGAGGCGCCACGGTTGATGCGGAAGATCATCGCTAGTTGTCAATCATTACATTCCTCGCTCTTCATAGCATGACCTGCATATATTTGCTATTTCCTTTCCCCTCCATCTCATATATATAGATCCAGATCTATAGACCGATTGCGCTTTGGCCGGCCGATTTGTCTATTTTCTCTATCCTTGCTTCTTTTTGAAAAGCAACTTGCTGCCAGCCAGAACCCAAATAACACCGGGGATTGGGTTTCAGAACCTAGTCGAAGACTACACAGGAAAAAAACCCTCTAGCACATCCCGAGGACAGGTATACATTGAGATACATTGGTGTCCCGTGGGAGATTCGGAGGGAGAAGGTATCCTTGCCTTTCTGAAAGATACTGAGAGGAAGACATCCAACACAAAGATGGAGTCCGCAGAGCCCGTCTCTTACGAGTTCCCCGGCCATGCCGTGGGTGCGTTTGCACACAGACGCCCGATGGACTCTAACCTGAGCCAGAACTTTCCCTTCTATCAACATCAAACAGCATCATACCCGCCGCCTTACCAGACCCAAAGTAGCTTGCCTTACAGCTTCGGTCACTCCGTGGGTAACACACATGCACACTCGAATCCCTATCAGCAATACTTTGTCCCTAGTCAGCACCCGATACAGCCGCAACCACTGCGCCTCACAACGGAACAACCGTTGCAGTCTCTTCCAGAGATCCGCCCAGCGAAGAACGCCATCAGCCAGACAGTAAAGCCAACTCCCGACCATGGTGCACGGGGGCAGCTCTCGACTGGAGGCCACAGTTCACCAGTCGCAACAAATGAGACGAAGCAAACCCCGGCTGACGTCGCCTTCTCCACCAATGTGGATGTCCTGATGAAGGCAATCCAGGCCAAGCATGCTTCGTCACCGATCCAGCAATCGCTGCCACCACTCCAAAATCTGGCAACACCGGCCCCACAGGCATATTCCGTGTACCAGACTGCTTCGCCCACGCCACCGCGCTGCTACCATGCCAACGAAGGCCAGCTATCGCGATCAGGCAAGAAGCGCAAGTACAACTGCAGCCTGCCTGGCTGCGGCAAAAGCTTCGCGCAGAAAACACACCTGGACATCCACATCAGGGCGCACACTGGCGACAAGCCATTTGTGAGTACACTCATTATTCCATACTGAATTTAGTGTTAGGATCAGCAACTAATCATTTTGGGTGTGGCAGATATGCAAGGAGCCTTCATGCGGGCAACGCTTCTCGCAGCAAGGCAACCTCAAGGTAAGCACATCACCAGCCGCGCCATGCGATTATGACGCACGAGGCAGACACTAACATGCGTTCTAAAACCTAGACTCATCAGCGCCGACACACGGGCGAAAAGCCCTTCCAATGTGAAATCTGCCACAAGCGATTCGCTCAGCGAGGCAATGTCCGCGCTCACAAGCTCACCCATGATCAATCTAAACGGTTTGACTGCCGTTTAGATGAATGTGGCAAGCAGTTCACCCAGTTAGGCAACCTCAAGGTGAGTCCCTTGTCCTCCCCTCCTTACTCTACTACGACAACATCAGCACTTCCATACACCATCGTTTAAACCAACCCAAGCTAACCAACTCTTTACCCAAAAATAGTCCCACCAAAACAAATTCCACGCAGCAACACTCCACAATCTAACCATCCGCTTCTCGCAAATGGGCGAGAATGGACCGATGAACATGAACGCGGCAGACCGCGAGCTATGGATATATTTCGCTGGGCTATACAAAAACAGCAACAAGGGCATCAAGGGCCGTGGCAAGGACCGGCGGATCTCGACGACGAAACGATCCGATGCGCAGAGTAGCTGTGACTCCATGGATCGAATACAGTCTGTTGAGTCTGAAGAGGGCGTTTCGAAGATGCAGATGCAGATGGAGATGCGCCGTGGGAGTTTCGAGGATGGCTTCTCCGTTTATAATGCTTCAAGCAGTGATGGTGATGATGGGGAGACTTATTATATTGATCGCAGGGCTCATATTCACGGGCATGGACATGGGCATGGACATGGTCACGGTCATGTTCATGGACCTTGATTTGGTTTGATCTCGGGACTTTTTTCCCCCTTCTTCTTTCTATATCGCTTTGTATTCATCTACAGGCCCCTTTTTGATATCCACGGTCTTATTTCTTGCTGATTTCCCTGCGATTCCCATTGTTAATTCATTTTCTGGGCCACGAAAGGGACCCAACTTGTAGTTGGATGTCTTTTTCTCACACTTTTTCTGTTTCTCTTTTTTTCCTACCCTTTTCCTTTAGGTTTATCAAGATGTACACGATTCACGAGGACTTTTCATATGTATTTGGACTTGCGATATCCCCGTGCCAGGATTGTACGGTTGAATCAACAGGTCTTGGGGAATGTTTCTTTTATTTTTAGTTCTGTACAACTGAGCTACGTAGGTAGAAAAGGCGCAGATCAATTACATCTTGAAAGGAGTTGAGAGAGAGCTTTACGTGGAATCATCGGAGAGGGATTTTCATATTTCTGTCGGCCTTAATCGAAGACCCGGCGTTAAAGTACATTAAAGAGGAGAAGATAGAAAAAAAGGCTCTCCGGGACATAAGTCATTTAATGAAACAGTTCAAAGTGATCAAATGCGAGAACGCAGCATGCAAAACCTGAGACCTGATCGAGATGGCATCAATATATGTGACAGCTCTACGGCGCATCGGCATCGGCAATATCCAAATCTCCATCCGTAGCACCCTCCCGCCTAGAAACAGGCGGGGCCTGGGTGCCGAGCGGAGTAGCGTTAGCTAGGGCGTCAGAGATGAAGGATTCCTCGACGGCAGCCTTTCTCCGGAACACGCGGAGCCAGCGACGGCCCCATTGGCGGATGATGGCGTCCTCGGGCAGAGTGCCGCTGCCATCACCGCGCTCCATCTGTTGGTCGTTGCTTCCAGCAGCGATGGAGACGATAGAGTCCTCGATGTACTTGAAAAGGGCTTGCATATCTGTGCGCTCACGAACGAGGGTCTCGTCGATGACGCTAAGCTGGGGCTCGTAGAGGCCGGGTTGGACGCGGGCGGCGACGATCTGGCGCATGCGGTTAGTGACCTTGCCGACGGTGGCTGAGATCATCTCGAAGATATGAGGCTTTGAGAGAATGGTTCCTGCCGCGACGGATTCGGAGAGGGCCCATTCAAGGACGGAAAGTGGGGTGAGGATGGTGTAGTTAAGCAGCTTGTCGATGATGTTGATGGCAATACCGGGCTGATCGACCCAGTATTCCATAACAGAGGTGATGATTTGGCAGCGGGCACGCTGAGATTCCGTGCCGATGGCCAGGAGGCGATCTTTGCTCCGTTCGATGCATGACAGGACGTGAGAGAGCGATTTGGATCCGACGAAACAGAGTGAGGTTACGAATGCATCTGTCGAGGGGATCTTAGGGTCCTCGACGCCCTGGGTCTTCGCCTGATCTTCGATGGCTGTGATGACGGACTGAGTTTCTTCGTCGCCAGCCTTCTTCCGAATAAGCTGCATGAGTTCTTGTCCTTGTTTAGAGTAAGGTGCCACTGGAAACTCAAGTTAGTGACTTTATCTGCCATTGAATCACGAAGTGAACTTACTTTCAGAGGAATATTTAAACTCGGGAGTATCCTTCTCTTTGGCTGCTGTGATCAACTTGGGGTATGGATCAGGGAGAGTTCCCTTAATGCGCTGGGCGAAACTCAATCGAATCTCCTTGTCCAAAGCACCTTGGATGAACGCCATTCTTGGATCAATGGCGGGCAGATCAAGATCGTCGACCCTGTGACATTGTTAGATAACTGATTACAACATGTGGAAGCTGTCATTTTCAACGTACCACTCGCTCCATTTCCATGTAAACCCGAAGTTGCTCAAGTGGTGAGCGAACCAGTCCAGGAAACGGTTGCTAAGCTCCAAATCCATTGTCTCCAGGCTGTTGTACAAGAATCGGATTGCACGGCCCAAACTTGGTGCAATTGCGGCGGGGGCAATCTTGCAGCACTCCGTGAGAACAGAGTGATAGTAGACGAGCTTGTGCTCCGATGCTGGCAATTGGAATAACTGCGAGAACACGGCGTCCACTGCCACATCCTCGGGCTTCCATGGCTGCACCTCCCCTGCGAGCTCGCGCATTCGGTCGAAAGGCGTGGCACGCTTCACGAATGTGGTAGGGGTGAAATAGCAGTCTATATCGATCAGGAACTTGGCTGTAGCAACACGGTTGAAGTCAAGGAGGTTAATAGTATCAACCAACGCATCCCGAATAAGCGAAGAGGAGATGTCTGTGGTTGCAGGAACGGTGTCTACTTCTTGGTTGGCATACACCGAAAGGTAGACCTCCGGGAAGAGAGGACGCGCGCCGTTTAGTACAGGGTTAGGCACAGTGACTGTGGGGAAAGGGACCTTGGTCACCGATTCGAAAGACTTGGGCTCATCCGTCTCGGCATCACGGACGTCTTTCCAAGGACGAGGGAGGCACTTAAGCTCCCAGCCCTGATTGGCCTCACTTTGGAGTTGAGTCTGCATCAAACTGATAACACTTTGACCAGCTGCCTCCTGGTTCTCCTCGGGGCTGAATGTGTTCACCAAATCGACGAGGGCGTGCGGCGTAGATGCAATAATATCGGTCTTCTCTAGAAGCGCAGAAGCCTGGGCCTCGAAGCCAATGGCGGGGGATAGCATGACATAAGGAATGGTGAACTGGATAATCTTCACCAATTCAAGACCAAGAAGCTGAGAAAGGCTGTTAGACGAGACTCATCATTACAAGTTAATTAATCCAACTTACATCTTCCGAAGAGGCAGTCTGGAGATCGACTGCACGAGCGAACAGCTCTTCCAAA
Organism: Penicillium flavigenum; assembly: GCA_002072365.1. Lineage (NCBI taxonomy): Eukaryota > Fungi > Ascomycota > Eurotiomycetes > Eurotiales > Aspergillaceae > Penicillium > Penicillium flavigenum. The sequence goes on from MLQL01000053.1 coordinate 58,948, forward strand.
AGAGGGAAGATACCGTCACCCTCATAGACCGGCTGGAGGATACCCAGGAAGCGAATAAGAAGCTTGACTTCACGCCATGCGCCAATATCAATATACTTCTGCAAGGCTTCAGCTGCCTTGCTCAAAACCTCCGATCCAAGCTCGGGCTTGAGACTATGTGCGACCAGGACCGTGCCGGCGATGAAAGGAAGTTTCATGGGTTGTTCAAGAACGCTGCAAATACCCAAATTAGTAATATTCCATAATGAATTGAGCACACCGACACATACAGATCAAGAGCGATGTTGACAAAGTCGCCGCGGATCTCCTCGTCCTCGTAGTTATCTGCGACTGTCTTCGCAATACCCTGGACGTCATCTTCTGCTCTGCGAGCAGCCTTTTTATGAAACGCAAGTGTTAGTTCATATCAATTGTTTGTAGAGCACAATGCGCGCGGCGGAAAAAAAAAAAACAAGGCCCGTACCGATTCCGCGATGGTCAACAACTGCCGTCGGACCTGGGCGAACAATGGCTCCTCATATCTACGCCTTTGCGGGCGGCGATCAAAGTCATCATCATCTGTGGGAATCACAAGCCAAGTTAGCGTATTGCCCGGGAAGCTTGTCAGATCCATGTCTCTCACCTCTGTAGCGACGTTTGCGCCCACCCCTGTAGCCTTGGTTTCGACGGTCGTTTTCGGCCATTATGTTCTGGAATCAACTCAACGAGCCAGTGTATTACCAGATTTCTATCGTAGAGACAGTGATACTGGGAAAGTGAAAAGCGAGGGTGACAGCTTGGGAGCTTGAGGTGAATGGGGAAGCTCGGAAGGGGAAATTGAAGTTCCGGACCCGGTGCCCCTACTATCATTACTGTTGTAGAATGTAGAAGAACTGAATACATTCCACCTTACACATCACACAATTACACAATTACACAACTACACTGTTCAAATCTCATTTATTCTTTACGCATCACCAAAAAGAAAAAGAAGTAAAGAAAATCGTCTGCTTGAGAATTGGAATGACATATAGCTCATGCCCGGTAAGTCGGAGGACCGGGGAACCAGCCGAGCCCGATGAATCTGATACAAGGATATTGCGAACAAAAAAAAAAAAAGGAAAAAAGAAAGCAAGGACGCAAAGGGAAGAACGAACGGGGATTCTAGCGCTGCAAGACGAGAGATTGACCATCATAGAAAGGCCCTCCCTAAACGTGTATCCAAAGAAATCTTCAAGATCTCCGATGCATTTGTGGGAAGATTCACTCCGGGGTCGAGATCGACTTGCTGCGTCTGGGGTTCTTCCCCTCGACCGATGAAACTATGCAGTCTCCGACCCCCAAAGGCAGACGTACACAGAAAGGGTATCACTTTTTCCTCCCAAGAGCTGTCTCAGACACCTCAAAATAAACTCCAGGCCATGACCTCCCATTGCGTGAAAACCATCAACCCTTACCACCCCGAAGAAACATGGTTTCCGCTTCCCAGCCATTCAAGGATGCACTTTTCCCACTTCATACCATTCCCTGCCCATTCACCAGTTCCAAGGTTCCACCATGTCCGGGGTCGAGGTATACCGGGTCCCCAAAGAGAAAGGAAAAGAAAAAGACAAGGCAGTGTACTCAATTCCGGGCTTACTCGAGATCATGATAGAACTTGGTTGGCAGGTCGAATCTCACGCAAAGTGCAGATGGCGGCACAACGAACAGAACGTATCCCTCGCGGAGGGCGGAGGACACACACTGGTCAACTCAGTCAAGGTGTGCAAGCATCTCCTCCTTAGAAAGGGGTTTGAAGGTATCAAGGCCGAGGCCGCGAGCTTCGAGGGCTGGGCGAGCGTGAGGGGGAATCATCTGGGCGTTGAGATTGGGGGCAATCGAAAGTTCTAAATGTCGATTAGCGGGGGGATTTTCTCTCTAGAAAGGGTGAGATAATTTTACCATGTCGTGAGAAGTCGAAAAGGGCGGGGAGATCCTTGGACGGGTTGTTGTGGTGACGTGAGTCCGGTAGCCGGGTGTTCGGGTCACGGAGCTCATCGAAGAAGGGATGGCACATCGCTTCAATCGCGGACAACCGTTGTGTGGGCGTATATTCCAGAAGGGCGGAGATGAGGTCAATAGCCTCCGGTGGTGCCTTACGGAAAACCTATTTCTGTCAGCACCATTACAGACTGAGAGTACGGCGGAAAATACTTTGTTGAAGGGATGGGGCTTGATTTGAGGGAACTTGTGCTCCATATAGTTCGGGTTCATGGTGCGGATTTGTTCCCGAGTTGGAGTACCCAAAACCTTGATGATTTCTACCAGCTGGTCAATGCCTGATTCACCGGGGAAGAGGGGTTGTCCAAGCATCAATTCTGCCATCACACAACCAGTCGACCAAACATCTAGAAAAAAAGAGAAGTATATGTTAGAACCCAATATGGCTTTTTCCTGTAGAAAGGGGATATCTACCAATCTTTGTTGTGTAGTTGGTCGCGCCAAAGATTAATTCGGGCGCCCGGTAGTAGCGAGAGCAGATGTATGAAACGTTAGGCTCATTTTCGATCAGAATCTTGGCGGATCCGAAATCGCAGAGCTTCAGGATACCTGTAGCGGGATCCAAAAGAAGGTTCTGAGGTTTGATATCACGGTGGCAGATACCCTGTGAGTGGATGTAGGCCAGCGACCGGAACAGTTGGTAGATGTAAAGTTTGACCTCTAGCATGGGCATCGTGGTCTTGAGTTTGTTGAAATAACGCGATGCGCGGTACACCGTCTCCGGGACATACTCGAGGACGAGGTTGAGGTAGACTTCATCTTTCTATTGAGGGGAAATCGGGGCCACGGTCAGCCCACAGGAACGGGGGACGGAAAGACGATCGGGCGGGACACCCAGGAAACACATACCCTGTCGCCGTTGGAGTAGTAAAAGGCTTTGAGTTCGACAATGTTAGGATGGCGCACAATCCGCATGATCTGCAGCTCACGGTTCTAGAGAGACTGAATAAGTGATCCGACACAACACATAAATCCCCCCAAAGGACCCGATTTACCTTGAACCGCTTATCCTGGAGGACTCTCTTGATGGCAGCATCTTCCCCGCTCGGAGCCATCTTGGTCTGAAACACGACACCGAAGGAGCCATTGCCTACAATCTTGCACTGAGTGTAGGAGATCTCCTTAGATTCGCCAGTCAGTCCATCTTGGACCTTCTCCCGGATGACCTCTAAAGAGGAAAGGTCAGTATGTCTCATTGAAAACTAGATCAAGTATATCTTACCACCCATGCGCAATGTTGGGAACAACCCGGGTCGATTCTGTGACATCGCGGGAAATAGATATGTGAAGTTGAGAAGACCGTTTTTGGGAAACCGGGGTGGAGTAGGGAGGGGCTGAGAAAGGAAGCGAAACGGCACCCGGCCAAGAATGTGTAAAAAAGTAGGGAAGAGGAAGAATGAGAGAGGAGAAAGGTGGGCAACTTTGCGTAGAGAATGTTCAACCAATAAAGTCGAATCGAGTGAAATAAGACGGGTTAGACTAGGGAAGGTTAGGTAAAATTGGGGCGGGTTCAGGGCGAAAGAAAGGTGACGTTGATGGAATGGATTTCCTTTTTTTGGTTTCTTTTGTTTCGTTCTTTTTTGTGTGTAGGAACTTTTTTTTAAATCTGATTCTTGATATTTCAAAGAAACAAATAAGGGAAAACAGATTCAAAAATCAATGAAAGCCAATGTCTTATGGTGAGCAATTCGGGAAGGGGGGGGGGGGAAAGAGGAAAAAGAGAGGGGCGGGAGAGCTACAAGTCCAAGTTCAAATCCAACTTTCTCAGGTAATTGCTGTTTATGGTTTTTTATTTTTTATTTTTATTTATTTTTGTTCTCTTTTTATATATTTCTAGTTATAAGCTACATATATTTACTAAGGTATACATATATATCTCATAGAATAGAAGAGATAATATCGAATATTCCTTTTACAGTTATACTGTAACTTACTGTCATTTACCAAAGTTCGGGAAATGATATCATAGGTACGGGTGTTATTGTTGTATTTACCAATACATGCCGGTGTACGAAATCCGGGAAACATTGAATAATAATAAAAAAGACTTTGGAGAAAGCGGAGTCTCCGGGGTAGTGGGAATATAATCAAAGCTATACATAGTATAGTATACATATAGGACAACTATATCTCTCTATAGCTATATTACCCTATAATATCCCCAAAAATAGTGTAAAAGAAACAGGATGTCGGGTGACCCAACGGTGATTTTCCCTGGAACCACTGTCATTGGTTGACATTACCTGTACTGTAATCTTTCCTCACTGTCACGAGACCAGCTGACCTCGAAAAAAAGAAGAAGCTTGGGCCGAAAGATGGCCCAAGCTGCAATTGGAGCTGGACCCGGTCGACTATTCCCAGGTCCTATACTAATAATATCTCCTAGTATACTCTAACTAGTCCTCTTAACTAGTTATCATTTGGCTTTTCTATCTGCTGACTTTCTCTAGCTCCAGGGGCATTCCGAAGAAAAAGAAAAACAAAATAACACACCGGTAATTGGGAACCAGACCGAGCGGTTGGAAAGCCATATACATACTACGGAGTATACAGAAAGCTATTCGGCCCGGATAATCCATCGGAATTGAAAGGGGCCACTTCCATTCTTTCGAGGATCTCGATTGCTATCAAAGTGTGCTGGTGCAGGGGTCCCTTGGCATGTGAGTCGAAGCTATCTCAGCCGACGCCCAGCCCGGGACAATCATTGGGATTCCACCCAGAGTCCCCGTCCATGCAGTTGTACCCAGAGACCTGGACCGGCACATGAACCCCGACTCGGCATCCACAGAGAGATGTATCATAAACCAATAAAATATCAAAAGAAAGAAGGGAAAAAAAAAAAAAAAAGGAAGAAATGAAAAAGAGAGATTCAGGTGGAAAAGGAACCCGTCTGAAGGGGTTTAGGAATGTTCCTGGCACTCAGGTACTAAAATGGGACTGAACTTGGCCCCTGCTCTGTAGGGATGCACCTGGCTCAAAAGGTTAACGTTGAGGAGCTACAAGGCTACTTGCATTTACCGTGTACTGGTGTATTGGTATGGTATTTACATGGTATTTCAGGAATTGCATTTGAACATTTTGAACATTTTGAACATTTATTGTTTATCGACTGTTTATTTTAGCGTTTCTGTCTTGCACTTTGGAAAAGATATATCAATTTGTATATATCCCTCTACAATAGTTACATCTACGTCTAAAAAGATCTAGAAATCCCTAGAAATCCCTAGATATCTCTCTATCTAGATCTAAAAACTGAGCTTCCCCTCATCGACGTCACCAGGCCTAGAGCAGGTGACCATTGGGGATCGGAATCGCCACAATTCGGTTCAAGTCATGCGACTTAACTGAATCTTAACAGGAAAAATGACGCCCCCTCAGCAGGGGTCTGACGCCGTCAACTTGAAAGAGAGAGAAAAAAGATCCATGTCATATCCAGAACCATGCACCGGTACAACCATGACTACAGATGTACACTCGGGATTCCGAAGTGCCCATCGGGTCTCGGCAAACAATACCTAGGTATAGGTATTTGCTGACTACAACTCCATATTAACCTTGGATAGATCGAACGGCTTGTCTTTTATTGAGAGTGGATTCAATTCCATATTCATTCCATATTTTCATACCAGACACAGCTTGGAATCCACATACAGTAAAGCCCTGGACGTTCATATCCACAATATACATCCTCAACAATGTATAAAATTGCACAATGCACATACCGGTAGCACTATTGTTTTACAGTGGATGAACAGCCGGATGTGTTCCTGGCAAAAGCAACACCTCCCGGGCACTGGTATGGTGTTTAAAATGTCGATGCATATGCACGGGAGGAAACCGGCGGAATGTCCCAGTAATGCACCATCGGCATGTACGGATCGTAAAAAGCATGGAAGCAAGGAACGGCATTCCATTCTATGGTTTCTCTGTCAGACACGTGGGCTATATCTCAGAATGGCGAGCAAAATAGAGAGACAAGCTATACAAAATAGCACTTGACGTTCTTCCCAGTCTGAAATTGGAACTGCCATACTCATATTATGTATGTTGTATATTGGAGTACTCAAGGAATTCGAATTAAATATGCGAATCATCTTAGAGGCTATTGGGCCCAGTCTTCCCACGCTATGACTAGATCTGTCATGTTCATGACGATCTAAATCTTCTATCCGATCTGTTAAGCACACATTAGGTCTATCCATAATCATCCCATACCCTGATGAATGAATTATATGGTTATTATATGGTTATATTATTCTCGTCAGCTCGAGAAACAGGTACATTATTTTACATTGAACATATAATTCATCCAGAATAGGTACACAATGAACCTTGGGCAAGACCTCCATGGAACAGGTAGAAAGAAGCAAAAAAAGGGCTCTCAGAAATTGCCCAAATCTACCAATGAATCCCAACAGGGGAATGAATTTGCCTGGACATACCCACATTCATTTCCAAACGAAATAATCAAGAGAACAGGATGGAACAGCTTGTACTCCGTACTCCATACGTTGTAGGTATATTACCAAAACTAAAGGGTCTGTCAATTGGGCAGAGACTCTCGGACCTCTAAAACTGTAATTTCCTTTCTCATTTTCATTCTTCATTTTTGATTCGTCTAGAATATCATCCCGGGTCAGCCATTTATCCGGGACATACATCCCTAGGTGCATCCCAGGCCTGGAAGATAACTGGCCAGTTGCTTATATGGTCGGGAGACCGGTAAGAGATTTACGAAAAAAAGAAAGCCCTAAAAAAAGGGTTGAACGGGGATTATGATGTCACTGGAGTCTGATAATGAACGTCCGAACGCCGACTACGGGACTTCCAATCGCGAGACAGCAACCAGACCCAGCCACACTCAAGGGAACTATGGCCCAAGTTCACAACGGATTTAGGTATTCAGGCTGGGATATGGAGTAAGTGGCTGAGGATACCACATGCCATATTGAGAAATTACCATAGCACTTTCTACTATGTTGTATGCCACTAATATATAGCATTGTACTATGGACTCCGTATGGAGTACTTCATTTTCTATTCCACTCCACAATAACCCGTATCATTTTCGAGACCAAAACATGGGAGACCCAACAAATAAACGAACCCACTTTACCGAGAAACCTAGTCCCAGAATTGAGTGGAGAATGAAACAGAAACGGTTCCATTCTGGGAGATGCATAAGACCACTGCTGCACTCCGGAGTCCTCTACCAATTGAATGAGTTGCTCCAGTGTCCACTAGACGTGGAGCCAAATGTGTTGATTCGTCTGATTTGTCCTTGGCAGATGTTCGTCCCGGTCACCGCTTTGGGTATGTACGGGCATTATCCGGGTCTTCCTCTCCGCTTTGTGGCAAGGGTTTGATATCTCCAGGGCTTCATTTTAGATACATGTAGGACGTAGCAATTGTCTTTATGATATATCTGAATGAAGGATTATAATTCAATACAAAAAATTACCTAGATGTATGTCTAATGGCCGGATTCTTTATGACAATGTCAACACATACATTCATATCCACTGGACAAAGACCTGACTGTACCTGTGGACATCCTTTCACTGGCAGAGTCTTTGATAGAAAATAATTTGAAAGACAGATTACAATGAAATCTTTACACCTGGATCAACCTAATCAAAACATGTTTTACATTGGCCCGTCTATGATGCGAAAAACATTACCAGAGCTATCTGCAGGCGCAGCCATGCATCCCAGACCTGGCAATCCCATAGACCCAAAACATGGCCATACAAGGAAATGAACTGGAAAGATAGCAAGGAGACACAAGATATCAGACCACAAGCCAAACAGAGATGCAGCATCAGGTGGGAATGGAAAAGGAAACCAAAGAACCGGAGTGTGAATCTATACAAAAAAATAATTTGGAATCTCCATGGCGCCAAACAACTGGCCACCTGCACCAGCAACCCAAATTCAGGAGGATATACCGAGGAAGAGAGACAACATATGTCATTCCAGACATGGAGAGTGAAGAACTACTAAAACATGGGGGGCGAAAGGGTTATTATCTCGGGCGTGGCGAGAGGAGAGCTTTAGAAGGGAGGAGGAATCATGCTGGCAGGGTCAATCTTGTCCTGCTGCTCCATGACATCCTCGCCAGCAAGCTCAAGGGAGACGGCAAGACCGAGCTTAGCCGTTTGCTAGAAAAAAGAAAGAAAAGAAATTAGCATTGAGGTTGCAATCAGAAATAAAGACGGATGTTGCTTACCTTGGACTGGTCAATCTCACCAGCGAAGGAGAGAGAGATGGGCATGGCAATGCGCTTCTCGAGGAGGCAGCTGACCTTGCCGGTGCTGTCAACCTGGGCGCGGAACGACGAGGCACGGAAGTCGTACTTGGCACCAATGGCAGTGGTACCGTCACGAGCAGGGCCACCCATCATAAGAGTAGCGGGAGAGGGCTGGAGTTGGAGGTTCATGTCAATACCAGCCTCAACACGCTCGGACAGCTTGCGCCAGTAAGTGGCGTTGAAAGTGCCCTGGGCCTGCAGCTGAGCGGTACCAATCCAGTCATCACCCTTGTACTTGGCGGAGTAGGACAGAGCAGTCTCGGGGCGAGCGGTGATACCCTGGCGTTGCCAGATAGCCTCGAAACCAAGAGCGAGACTGGGGGTGATGGACTGCAGGTAGCTGCCGACGAAGATACCGGTGAGACCACCCTCGAGGCAGGAGGGGTTGAAGGCCTTGAGGGATGCGGAGAAGTCACGACCAGTGTAGTCGTTATCGATCTGGACCAAGCCCTGGGTACCACCGTTCATGATCTGAGCATTGGTCTTGGTGACAAGGGCCTGGTTCCAGCGGTAGTTGGCGACGGCGGCGAGCGCACCGTCGCTTCCGTAGTTACCTTGCATAAACACCTATCGGAGATTGATATATTAGATACTGAGGATTGCATTGACCGGCGCATGAATCGCATGGAATAGTTGTCCTTACCCTTGGGCTTCCGTACATGGCGGAGAAAGCATATGGAGGCAGGTTGCCGGTTGAGCCCATAGAGAACGCATGCGAGACACGGAACAGAGGGGACATGCCGAAGACCTTGGTCAGATCTGCCCGGAGACCGGAGAACATGAAGTTGGTCAAGAGAACATCCTTCTGCACTTCCCTGGCGAGGTTATCGACAGTGCCGGGGTTGGGCAGGTTGAGCAAGGCCCTTCGCTCGGAGAACGAGGAGTATGCATCGTTAAGAGCCACGGCGGCAGGGTTCTCTGTGAGAAAGGAGAGGGATGATAGGTAATCGGCCATTTTGGTTGAGATCTGATAATTGACGAATATATTAGGTGTCGTCACGCGTGTTAGTCTCAGTTGAGACTCGGGGGAAAACACAAAGAATTGAGAATAAAAGGGATTGAGACCAGCCCGAGGATCTGGGACGAACAAACGTCTCAGATGACCTTAGATAAAATAGCGTAGGAAGGGCTGGGTCTGATGCGCTCAGGAGTGTAGGGGAAGCAATTCAAGACTTTCCAAGCTGTGAAAAATGCTAGTCACCGGCCTCGGCGTCTTTGGTTGCTGTCGTTCGCCGGGGATGTTACATAAGCTTTTTCGGACTTTCCCGGTTCAAGGCAAGGCCGGGGAGAGATATTGGGGTGACTGGGCAGATCTAACCTGATATTAATTGATATTTGAAGGGCCTCTTTCTTTATATTCCATCTGGTATTAAAATGTGCTTGCATGGGTTTTTGTTTGGACAGTTTTGCATGTTGTTGCCTGAAAAGTCAGGCAACGAATACCGATGATCTGCACCTGATGGTTATCTGGGTCCTGATTGATCACCTATACCGCCTCTCAGGTACCCTTCCTTGTTGTTTCCTTGCTTCCTTGCTTCACAGACTTACCATCGGGTTGAGGCGAACTCGAAATATCTCTGACCTATCTCAGGACTATTCATTGATAACTTTGTCACGCTCAATACTGATATTTGCGATATCTCGAGGTTGCGTCACCTCAGCATCCCACCATGGACACATTACTGTAAGCTTGCCTTTCCCGCTTCACAATCTCATGTCTTCTCCCCTGAGAGTTCAAATGATGTGTTCTGTATGCTTTTTGCTTGACAGCTATAGCGAAAGAAAAATAAAGAACCAGCCATGTACCCTGTCTAGTTTTGAGAGGCTGAAGATGGACCTGAACTGACATCATATAGCACCGCTGAGATTGTGGCCAACTCCCCACGATTCCGTCGCAAATCCTCAATCTTTGTCGATGCAATTCATGACTTGCCGGAAAAGGCCGATTTGGCCCCGGCCCAGCTGTACAGCACTGAGTCTGGCCGACTCTTCCATTCAGGCCGCATTGTGATTATCACCGTCGGCTTGCCTGCCAGAGGCAAAACGTATGATATACTCTCTACGATGAGATTAGTATTGCTTAGTGAACTAATTTCAAATCCATGACAGACATATCTCAGTAGCTTTGGCACGATACCTGCGATGGTATGCTTTACCCCTGTGGTTTGGGCATTCATAGAGATATGCTAATATATTGATAGGCTCGGTGTCAAAACCAGAATCTTCCACCTGGGCGACTATCGTCGTGCCACAATCCCATTTGGCGAGGACATGCCAGACGATTATTTCTACGTCAATGGTAGGCATGGTATCCCAGTCTACCTGAACGACCATATTGACATTTCTGCTTAGCGACTGCCAAGTCTGTTCTTCTACGTCAAAAGATTGTGAGAAAATGTCGAGAAGATATCTATCACTTTTTGAATCATGAAAATGGTCAAATAGCGATATATGATGCCGTCAACCCGCTAGCCTCAGGACGGCGCTCGCTAGCTAAGGAGTTTGCAAAGCACGATATCGAGGTCAGTCAGAATTGATCGTTTGAATGGTCGATAATAGACTGATTACTCATTTTTCTTTTTATTAGACCTTGTTCATTGAGTCTTGGTGTGACGACGAACGAATCATTGAAGAGAATGTTCGCAGAGTCAAGATATCCTCCCCTGATGTGAGTCTCACGCATATCTTCGCATTGAATGTAAATTCTGACAATCATGGCTAGTACGTCTCATGGAAATCAGAAGATGCCGTGAAACATTACTTGAACCGTATCTATTCTCGCATCCCCCAATTCCAGACCATGGAGGAAAAGGACTTGAACTATATCAAGGTACGAGCAACAACCTTTGTCCTGTTGCCATTACTCACTAAAAACAGATGATCAACGCTGGGGAGAGGTTGATTGTTAACAATCGAAGCTTTGGTTATCTTTCTAACCGTATAGTCTTCTATCTTCTGAATCTCCACATCAAATCGAGACGCACATACTTTGCCCGGGTAGGTCATCTACTGTCCACATTGCTACAGTGCAAAGCCTAACATGTTATCTAGGCTGGTGTTTCGCTAGACGCAGATTCATACAAAGCCGATGCTTCATTGTCAGAACAGGGAGAAGACTACGCCAAGAAAATGACGGCACGTCTACTAGCCCACCGGGAAGAAGAAAAGCAAGCAATGATTGAACGAGGAGAGACTGGCTATGAATCAAGACCCTTGAAAGTTTGGACTTCCACACGGCGCAGGACAGTGGAAACCGCGAAATACTTCCATGAAAACGGATATAAAATCCGGCAGAGGTCTCAATTGAGCCAACTGCACCCTGGTGTTTGTGAGAAGATGTCTGAGGATCGCATCCGAGAAGAGTTTGGTGACGAGGTCGCTAAGCACGAACTTGATCCCTATCATCACCGTTATCCCCGGGCAGAGGTAAGCTTTGTCCCGAACTCTCAAAATGTGTATTTGCTCACCTTTTGCAACTAGTCATACCATGACTTGGCTGTTCGTCTCGAGCCAATTATCCTTGAATTGGAGAGGGAGCAAACCGATTTGCTCATCATTGCACACGAAAGTGTTTTGAGGGTTTTGTATGGCTATCTCATGGCCTGCAACGCCGCGGACATTCCGTTCCTTGAGTTCCCTCGCGATGAAATCATTGAGGTAAATTGGACTTTGCGTTGGATTAATATTTATGGTTTGATTAACACTATTCCAGATCGTTCCCGAGAGCTACCAGAATGAGGCACAGCGGATCCATATCCCCGACCTCCCCGAAGAGATTGTTCCGGCCTCTCCAGAGGACTTGAAGATCCCAGTGCCTCCAAGCGGGGTGGTATCACCGACGCAAGGGCTTGGTAGCCCGGAAGGTCAAGCAACTCCACAGAGTGGTCATCGAACGCCCAGTGGAATCCGAACACCGCGTGAGCGGGAACGGATCTCACAACAGCATGTTGAAGATGTGGTCTAGGTAAAAGTCCACACTAAATTCACTTCGCCCGGCAAAACCACTCATATGTTGCTCTCGCATTCTTCCAGCCACACTTCGAATCAAGTTCCTTTTTTGTCTTAGTTGCGTTGATAGCATCAATACAATCCATCGTGTTTAACCACCATGTAAAGTTGAGACAAAAACAATGTTATCTCCTTGTTGAAGTTCATATGTCTCTTCACCTTCGAGTTCCCAATCGGCATCATTGATGAGGACGAGAATGCCTGGTCGTCTATCGAGATCATTAATATTGAATAAAACCCCAAAGCTATGTTGACGTACACATTGTCCTCCATGATGAACATGTCTATTCTCTGATCCTTCATGAGGTTGTCGACAAGGTATTTAAGGAGGTATGAGATGTTTGGCCTGCTGCCATCCTCTAAACGAGCAGGTAAAACGATCTTATGCTTGCGCTCATTCCCGAATAGCAATTCCAAGCCGCCACTATTGAAATCAATTATCAGCAGAGGTTGATCAAATGGAAGGAAAGATTTGACGTACGTGAACTCGACGGTGATAGGGACGGGGAATTCTCCCTGGGCCACATTTGAAGTATCAGCCATGGCGTTGCAGACTAAGGGAAATACAGAGCATATAGCAGTTATTTCTCTTATTGGCAACGAATGGAAATAGTTCACAAGTCGAGTCTGTTGAAGATGGAGGGGCCAGGCGGAGACAGAACTTCTTATCGATAAGCTCCAATCTTCCCGCAATTTCTTTGCGGCTTTTCTCCAATTCCAGTACAGCAACACAGACAGACAAAAGGGTTCGCAAGCCCTCATAATACTCCATGGTTGCCGTCGAAACAGATTACATTAGCGTGGGGGGAAACCGGCACCCTGGTGCTGCGGATTGGGATGTGCAGACAGGTGTGCTCGCCTTCGGTGCGGACAACAATGTCGCCTTATGGGATCCTCTAGTAGGTTCATTGAGAACGACTGCGCATTGATAACAAGGTCAAGCTGACACTTAGTCAAGGACAAAACTGATCGTGGTATCTATGCCCTGCTTGTTGGTCATACCGATAAAGTCAGCGCCGTTCGGTTTTATACATGCCCCGCCTCAGGAACGAGATTTATCGTCACCGGCTCCGTCGACCGCACAATACGGGTATGGCAAAAGGACAATGCCAATTCCTACAACTATACCCTTGCGTCTACCCTTGAGGGCCACATGGGCTCGGTGAATGCGATTGCCGTCGCCGACGGAACGGACGTCATCGCATCTGGAGCGGCTGATGGGACGGTTCGGACCTGGAGAATAAATGCACAGGACGGATTGAAGTGCGAGCTACTTGAAATGATCACAATGACACCTCGATTCTTCCCGCTATCTCTGTCATTGCAGGGGCTTGAAGGGGACTCGGATAAGCCATTGGTATTGGCCGTTGCAGGTACAACGACCAAGGTCCAGATCTACGTCGCGGAAACCTCTATCGGCAAGCCAGAGTTCAAACGCCGGGCTGTACTTGCGGGGCACGAAGCGTGGGTCAAGAATCTTTCGTTCACCCAGGACAAGCAGAGCAACGGTGATGTCCTGTTAGCGTCTGCAAGTCAAGACAGATACATCCGTCTTTGGCGACTACGTCGGGGCGAAGCAAGTGCCCCTGCTCCGATAGATGATACGGATCCTCTGCTTGGAGGAATGGAACCCACGCTATCGAACAAAGCCCATGAATTCGAGGCTGCAGGGTTGAAATACTCCATTACTTTTGAAGCTCTTCTCTTTGGACATGAAGACTGGATTTATACTATTGCATGGAATCCTGATTCGAAGCGGCAGCAGCTTCTCTCGGCATCGGCTGATAATACGATCACAATTTGGGAGCAAGACCAAGCATCAGGCGTTTGGATGTCCACAGAGAGAATGGGAGAGATCAGTGTCCAAAAAGGATCTACCACGGCGACTGGTAGCGCAGGTGGCTTCTGGATCGGGCTCTGGTCACCGGACGGAAAGCAGGTGGTGAGTCTTGGCCGGACAGGTAGTTGGAGAGTCTGGCGACATGATTCCGATTCGGATCTTTGGGTACAGAGGTTCGGTATTTCGGGCCATGTACGCTCAGCGAACGGTGTGCAATGGGAGCCCACTGGAGGCTACCTGCTTTCAACCAGTTCAGACCAAACTACCCGGCTCCATGCAAAGTGGGTGAGGGGAAATACAGGTTCATGGCATGAGTTTTCTCGCCCTCAGATCCACGGGTACGATTTGAACTGTGTTGACACACTGGGTCCCTCACAGTTTGTGTCTGGCGCAGAAGAGAAACTTCTGCGTGTGTTCAATGAGCCCAAGCAAATTGCCCAGTTGCTCGAGAGACTGACTGGGTTCAAACAATCGAATGATGAGGACCTTCCAGACACTGCTGAAATCCCGGTGCTGGGCCTCTCGAATAAGGCACTGGGAGATGAGCCGCCAGTGGAAGAGGACGAGCAAAAAGCCCCCACTGAAGTGCCAACCGCTTCTGCCTTGCTGGATATCAACCACCCGCCACTAGAGGATCAGTTGTCTCGTTATACATTGTGGCCGGAGCATGAGAAACTGTATGGCCATGGCTATGAGATCTCAGCAGTGGCAGTGAGCCATGACTGTAAGCTCATTGCTACAGCTTGCAAGGCCAGCTCGATCGACCATGCGGTAATTCGCCTCTATGACACGTCGGACTGGCACGAGATCAAACCTTCTCTCACCGCGCACTCGTTGACCATCACGGACCTTTCATTCTCGAGTGACGATCGCTATCTTCTCAGTGTTGGACGAGATCGCCAGTGGGCGGTCTTCCAGCGGAGCGATGCAGACCCAACTACCTTTACAAACCTCAGCTTAAACCCCAAGGGTCACTCTCGAATGATTCTAGGTGCAGCCTGGGCCCCAGCTACAACAGACTATGTCTTTGCCACGGCCGGACGTGACAAATCTGTGAAGATCTGGCAAAAGTCCGAAGAGACTTTCGTCTGCAAAACGACAGTGGCCTTGACATCGGCAGTCTCAGCGATTGCTTTCTTGCCCGCAACATACAAAGGCACATATGTTATTGCTGTCGGCGAGGATAACGGTGTCATCTCTATCCACGGGATTGCTGCTGACACTCTCGAAGCACAGCACATCGTGACCATTGACAAAGTGGCCTCACCCTCGAAGACAATTACTCAGTTATCATGGCGACCAGTGCTGGCTGCAGAGGCGGATACTAGGGATCAGTTCGAATTGGCGGTGGCAAGCGAGGACACGTCCACACGGATATATGCTATCTCGAACATGATTTCATGATTTGTACAAAAGTTAAGATGGTTTTACCTAGGTAGCATCCCTTTATGAGTCATGATGGTTGAGTGTCTTTTCAATGTCTTTGTAGATGTGTTTTCCGGTAGTCTTTGAAATGCCTTTTGAGATGCCCATAAAATATCTACTTGGAAAACCAGCTGTAAACTAACGCACAGCTCCTACAAAATGACTTTCCAGAATTTACATTTTATGTGGGAAATGAAGGGACATCATACAGTGCAATTAAGTGGCTGATCGTAATAAGAAGAAAAAAAGAAAAGAAACCCCATAGCCCGGCAATCTACTCCCACTTGCCTTCATCTTTGGGTTCTTCACAGGGGCCCTGGGTGGACTCCTGACCTGGTTCGTCCTCAACCAGTGGATTCTCTACGAAGCCCTCGCAGGTGCTTCCCTCCTTCCTGATTTTCTCCAGGAACCGGACGAGAAGCTCTGCTTCGGACTGAGAGACCTGCACTAGTCTCGAAAGCAGGCCAGGTTCCACGCCAGGGCTACCCTGAGTAGTGGCATTGGTGCCCACTATATTTTACAAGTTAGCGTATATCCTTTGCATGATGCCTAGAGCAAGCCCTCTAGATGTTGGGGGTAGGTTCGAGCTATAAATGCACGATTCAAACATGTTGAATTGGCAGATCACCTGAGTAAGGCATAGACTGATCCCATAGGCTGATCCTATAAGCTGCAAGCACAGGACGAATCTACAGGACGAACCCATAGGCTGCAACCACATGCCGAATCGTAAAAGATGATGCTCGGGGGTACATAGAAAGGGCAGGTTTCATAGATCGAAAAGGTCCACGTACTAGGCAAGGACGAGGTGCTGGCGGGGCCAGAGGCCTCCGCAGAGGGAGTCGGAGGAGGAGGGGGGAGAGACAGCGAGGGGGCATTGTCACGGGCCGCTTTCCTTTCTAGGTACACATTGTCAGTACATGCTTCTATAGATCTCGATACCATCCACTAGTTCAACTTGTTTCAACGCAGATTGCAGGGCAACCCACGTATTGCAAGGAATCCAGCTCTAGGTAGGCTTGCATAAAGATTCAAAGTGGAAGACATACCTTTGACCTTCTGGCCCCCGCGGTAGTGACAGCGGGCCTTTTTCTGGCCTTGGACCCTGGGCTTTCATCAAATATCCATTAGCAAAATGACTTTAAAGAGAAATGTTTTCTATGGGGTCCTTACCTGGGGCTTGTACGCGGCCTCCATGGCCATTTGGATCCCAGCCATTGTGTCGCGCTGGCACGCGGCCCAGCGACGACACTCCTCACGGGTGTGGCCACCCATCTCGCAGAATGTGCACCATTCCTATTTATCAGTTAGTCTATGTCGATATTGTTTTCTTTAATGGTGTGGATGTGGATGATAGCATCAGGAGATGGGTAGATGTTGATGGGTTCAGACGCTTCGACGCGCTTCAACGCGACAAGAACCTGGTAACTCGGCCTCACTTACTGCTGCTCTTTTCTTGCCCTTGTCGGGCATGGTGATTGTTCTTTTAAAAAAAACAAAGACGAGAACGCAAAGAATGCGGCCTCAAAATGGTCCGGAGATGTTTTGATCTTGGGAGCGAGAGAGGGAGCGAGAGGGAGGGAGGGGGAGAGAGAGAGAGAGAGAGAGAGAGAGAGAGAGAGAGAGAGGATGGTCTTGTTCTATCAGAGGCAAGGCTAAGTAGTTCAATTTACCTACATATGTAGGCAACACTTCTCCCAGGCTATCAATGGAATTAGGCTCCTTTTTGAGAAGTGAAAGTGAGGAAGAGATGCATTTAACGTATTTGTATCTCTTCTAGTAGACACAGATTATAAAATATTCTATATAGAGTCTGTAGTTCATTACTGGAGGCAAGTTTATATCAGGACTAGTATTTATAGTATTAGACCTGAATGCTCGATTATATGGATATATGTGGCGATATACTATAGAGACTTAAAACAGTTTAGATCCTACACCTGAACAATTCAACCAGTTTAACCCTTTCGACAAAAGGAGGGACTTGATATAAAGATTGATAGCTTAACAACCTTGGAAGTAGGAAGCCCTTTTTACTAATTAATGTAGATAGCCCTGGAGCCCTGGAGGTACACTTGATTTTGATTTCCTATCGAAGATAAGAAGAATTCTTCTTTACATTTTCTAATTTTTATTTTATTTTACGGAAGTGAAGGGACATCATACAGGTTCATTATTCGATCTTAATAAGAAATTTCTTAAAAAAAAGAAACAAATCGCCCGGCAACTACTCCTCCTGCATGACTTCATCGTCATGCTCTTCGGGCCCTGGACCCCTGACCCGGTTTGTCCTCAATCAGGAGCTTCCCTTCGAAGTCCTCGCAGGCTTTGCTGTACCGGAACTGCTCCAGGCACTTGACAAGCAGCTCTGCCTCGGGCTGAGAGTCCTGCCCTAATCTCGAGAGCAGGTCGGATCCCACAGGGCTACCCTCAGCAGTGTCGTTGGTGTCCACTATAATTGCTTATAAGTTAGCATATATCCTTTGCATAATACCTAGAGGTATATAGAAAGGGAGGTTTCATAGATCGAAAAGTTTCACGTACCTGCCAAGGGGGAAGAAGTGGCAGGGCCAGCGGCATCCGCAGAGGGAGGAGATGGAGGAGGGGGAAATCGAGGCGGGGTCCTGGTCCTTGCTAGATACATATTGTTAGTGCATGCTTCTATGGCTCTCGATACCATCCACTGATTCAACTTGTTTCAACGCAGGTTATAGAGCAAACCACATATTCCAAGGAATCCAACTCTAGGTGGACTTGTAGACAAGACATACCTCGGACTCTCTGACCACCACGGTGGTGGCGGCGGACCTTCTTGTGGCCTTTGGCTTTTATCGAAGATCCATTAGCAAAGCGACTCCAAAGAGGAATGTATTGTATAGGGTCCTTACCTGAGGCTTCCACTCGTCCTTGATTGCCGCCTTGATGGCAGTCGCCATGGTATTCGCCATGTCCCGCTGGCATCCAGCCCAGCGATAGCACTCCTCACGGGTGTGGCCACCCATTTCGCATAAGAAAGAAAAGAACCCAGCCTCAAAAGGGCCCGGGTTGTTTGGGTGGTGTGTGGTTGAGAGAGAAAAGAGGAAGGAGGAAGGGGAGGGGAGGGGGCTCTATATAGGGCTGATTCAACACTTGGAAGATCCAATATTACAAAGATATCTACAAGGACATCTAGAAGGACATCTAGAAAGATATATAAAGAGATATTAAAAAGCATCTGAAAAGACCAAAAAAAAAAAAAAGGGAAATATTGGCCATTTATGAGTTATGATGGTTGAAAACTCCCAGGTGTTGAATATATCCCCCCTATAGATGCAGATGCCAATAAACCCCATCTATGCCTTGTGGTTGAACCCAATTGCTGTTGAACGGCACATTATATGACTCCTGACATCAGTGATCGCATGCAAAAATAGATAAAGAAACATCACATCTCTTTCCGGATTATTTTCTCAGTCGTGTTTTTCCAGTCCGTAACCTCCAATACCCTCAAGGGACTGGTAGGTCTTGGCCTGATTACCACGACCATTCCGGGGACCTCTGGCCTTCATATCCTCCTTGAGCCACTTGAGAACCAGCTCCCCAAGGCGGCTATTCTCCGAAGTCCACTCAGGTACTTCTTCATGGAATGACTCCACACTACCCAACG
Organism: Penicillium flavigenum; assembly: GCA_002072365.1. Taxonomy (NCBI): domain Eukaryota; kingdom Fungi; phylum Ascomycota; class Eurotiomycetes; order Eurotiales; family Aspergillaceae; genus Penicillium; species Penicillium flavigenum. Next base: position 78,196 of record MLQL01000053.1, read on the forward strand.
CCTTGACCTTGCCCAAATGCATGTGGGCCAAATGGGTAGGCCACTGGGCAAGATTATCCAAGATATGGGTAGCATAAACAATAGTGCAGGCACGGGTTTCAGTCTCCCGCTTTAGGAAAGCCAGGAAATTGCTCCTGGACAAAAGGTCCAAGTCGACAGTGATCTCGTCGAGGAGCAGGACCTGCCAGGGCCGCAGCAAGCCCATGGCCAGCTGCACGCGACGGCGTTCTCCGTCTGAGACGGCATGCATGCGCCAGCGAAGATCGACATCGAGGATATCGACCAGCTCGTCCCGACGCTCTGGGTAGGCATTTCCGCCGACGGAGGCCAGCAGGGTCGGCACGTCGATGTCCGTGCGGACGATGCTGTTCAACACCCACTCGACTCCTAGGTAGGTCACGCCGTCTAGGGTGTCCTTGAAGGGGTCCTTGCCGCCAATGGCGATGGTGTTATTGGGTGCAAGGCGCTTCCCTGATAGGAGGCGGAGGAGAGTGGTCTTCCCCGCTCCATTTGCTGTGCGTTTGGGTTAGTCTTCGAGATCAGCCTGGAATGGGGATGTATAGGACTAACCGCCGATCAGTAGAGTGCGACTTCCAGGTGGTAGGCTCATGCTAACGTTCTCCAGGCCACTAGAGCCATCTTGGAACTTGTATGAGAGGTTTTGTACCTCAATGGATGGAGTGGGATTGATATGCGCCATGACGAATGTGGGAGAAAGGACAACACTGAGAGGACCGGGAATTTGATGAACCCAAAACAAAGAAGGTAGAATGAGTCAGACAATGCTTTTAAATCGAAATTATCTAGACTGATTTGATGCTAGCGCCCATTGTAACATCGATGAGATGATCTCCGGGGCCCGGGTCATGGATGAGGTAACCCGCGCGATAACCCGTCCCGATAACAACTTTTTTTCTCCCCCGCGTCACAATGAGCATCGCGGTATGCTCTCAGCTCTCCGATCTATTTGGCACGGTCAAAGAATCATGAATACACTCATAGCTGTCGTCGGTGCCACAGGCACAGGCAAGTCAAAGGTAATGGCTCCAAGCACCGCTCGCACTTCCTCCAGACACAATAACTGATAGCTGTAGACAGCTTGCAGTGGACTTGGCCTCTCGATTCAATGGTGAAATTATCAATGGCGACGCCATGCAGATGTACCGCGGGTTACCGATCATAACGAACCAGATCCCGATTGAGGAACGGAATGGCATCCCTCACCACCTCCTCAGTTGCATCGACCTAGACGCGGAAGCATGGCGCGTAGGGCTGTTCAAGCGCGAAGCCCTGCGAATTATTGAAGATATCCGCGCCCGTGGCAAGGTCCCCATCCTTGTTGGTGGCACCCACTATTATACCCAAGCAGTGCTGTTCAAAGAACAGCTCGTGGGCGAGGGAGTGGACGACGAAAGCGAGCGGGAACAGCTCACGGAGTTCAGCTCAACCTCGAAGAAATGGCCGATTCTGGATTCGGCGCCTGAAGTGCTCCTGGAGAAACTGCGCGAGGTGGATCCTGTCATGGCTGCGCGATGGCATCCGAGAGATGGACGGAAAATCCGGCGGTCATTGGAAATCTATTTCCAGACAGGGCGGCGGGCCTCGGATATTTATAAAGAGCAGTTCTCTCAAAAAAGAAAGGCAATGGACCAGGAGGAAGGATTGCTACGGTTTGAGAATACCTTGGTCTTTTGGGTACATGCTGAAAAGGAGGTCCTCAATGCGCGCCTGGATGCGCGTGTCGATGACATGGTCAAGCAGGGCTTGATGGCCGAGGCGGAGAAGATGTCGGACTACTTGCAGGAAAAAGCCTCGCAGGGGATTGAAGTTGACCAAACACGGGGAGTCTGGGTGTCCATTGGATTCAAGGAATTGGCGCCATACTTCAAGGCTATCCGGGACGGGGAAGCAAGCGAGAAAGAGATCGAAGATCTCAAACGAAACTCTCTTGAATTAATTCGGATCGCCACACGACAGTACGGAACATCGCAGGTCAAATGGATCCGCAATAAACTCTGGAAAGCACTCACAGAAGCCGGAGAGACACGTCGTCTTTATCTTTTGGACAGTTCCAATGTCAGCGACTGGAGCAAGTGCATCACTGGACCGTCGGAGGAGATTGTCCAACTGATGCAGCAAAACAAGCCGACTCCAGATCCTAAATCGCTTTCTCAATTGGCAGCGGCGGAGTTCGGCGCGAAGGAAGCCCAGGCCCAAAAGCGTGAACAGACAGACCCAATCGGGAGGTGTTATACCTGTGACGTCTGCCAGAAGACAATGGCGACCGAGGACCAGTGGCATATTCATCTGAATAGTCATCAGCATAAAAGGGGACTTAAGTCTGCCAGTAAGAGGACACAGCGAGATGAGTATTTCCGAAAGAAGGAGTTGGAAGCGAAGGGGATCCAGGCTCCTGAAACCGAACCTGGGTCCTGATTTATTGCATTGCACAGTCAAAGATTAAAGGTCATAGAAATATACCCCGGATTCTTCTATTATTTCAAACCGTCAGGGATTGTCTTCCGTATAAAAGGTGGTGCAGGTAGTCGCTAGATGCCTCCCCTGGCGAGGTTCCTCAGACAGCAAGTCGACTCGACTGAGTAAGATCAATTGGGGGTTCTAGTCTTCTCTTTTCTGGTAGTTTTTGTGTCTTCTATATATTCCGTGAAAGGATTTCACAAAGCAACGGCCACTGAAAGATTTCATTTTGCATTGACACAAACGATTAAGGTACGTCATCATCACCACCTAGCATACATTAGACCTTCCAATCATGAATTTGCAGAGGTCGTGGTCGATCGCCAAGCCTTGAAAGCCGGCGAGAGAATATCGCCATGTCCTTGCTCCTCAACTTGATAGACCTCGATGACCGGAGACTTCTCCTTCTTCCGAATTCTCCACGTCCCCTCCCGATTGATAGTCTTCTTAAGCCCTGGAAGGTGTGTCAGTGCTGCTATAAGCCCATCAAGAAGAATACTCACATTCCAAGAATGCACCAGTAAAATTGATGCAGACATTTCCATCCCAAGAACGCCGGCCGACACTCAACACTTTCCCGGGTATACTGGCTGTGTCCAGCTCCTCCAGGCTATGGCAAATGCCATTTTCATCACGGAATCCCACGATTATTTTAGGCACACCGAGCAGGAATGACTGTGCCCAAAACTTGAGCAATTTCCGCTCGTACTTTATCATATCGCGTTCATTGCGGATCTGAGCTGATGTCTTCAGCTCAACCCAGTTAATGGGGCTTTCTTTTCGGGATGGCTTGCTGTCCCAGACTAGAGAAGAAGTTAGGATTGGATATAGCCACGATAATCAAGGTGAACATACTGGCATCAACCTCTCCACCGAGAATCATACGCACGTTACCTATCCCAGTGCGGACAACTGAACAATACTGTGCTGCGTTGTTGACGACTTCGTCCCCGCGGCCTTCGATCTCTTCACGGGTTGATTCATGCCATGTTTTCGAAAGTACAGCCAGTTTTTCGAATTTGTAGCCTAGGATTGTTAGTTAGTCTAAGCATATATTTCATGGGTTGTTTTACACACCCCAATACATCATAAGTTCCTGCGGTGCCATTCCAGGTGGCGATCCTCGCTTGCGTTGGATCTCTTTCTGTTGGTTCTTGTACTCGTTGTTTTCTTCGATGAATCTAGAACAAGTCAGTAATTTATATAGTGATCTTGCTAGCTGGATATACACACATAGTGCCCTATACTATAGGTTAGATCATGGAAGCCAAACAGCCTTGAGATTGATATCGTACCTGGAAAAGAGTTGCATTCATCTCGAAGCTAGAGATAGTTAGGGTTAGAGAGACAGCACTCTGTGTTGGTAATATAACAGGGCTACGAACCCATTCATATTATCAAAGGGAGTCGTTAGGATCTGTATATAGCAGTCAGAATTTGGTTCAAAACTAGACGATAGTCCGCGCCAGACTTCGATTCAACGCACCTTGGTCATCATTCCTCTCCATGTGACGATGTCTACATCACACTTCTTCTCCGTTTCTTTCTCATAAGCAACAAGGGTATCAAGTAAAGCATCCAAGTGTTCATCTGCGGCATCATTGAGCTTCTGGAATGTCTCATAGCCCTTGTTCAGGTCTGCAGGGAGAGCCGGCGTGTAGTAGTAGGCCATGGACGAATCGCCCAGCGAAAAACGACGCTGTTCATCATAAGAGAAGCAAGCAATTTCCTAATACCAGGTGAGCTATTCATTTCCATTTGTTTGACATGGCGCCAGGTCTTTGGCTTACCCTTGGTCTCCGGATAGAGGTATTTGCGCCGCCGAAGCGGTGCAGGGGCTGGATATTAAAAGTAGACCCGTTCATGATGAATTTGTCGCACTATTGGGTGATGGGCATGGTCGCATGAAGAAGAACGATTGCTTAGTCCTTGATATAGATTGTCGCGACCTAGTTAGGTAGCTCGTATTGTCGTTAGGGACGCCCGTGATGGCGTGGTATTATTGTAATGTCGCCGGAAACAGAGGGCAATAGAACGAACAGACTTCAAACAGCAGAAATTGTAGATTTCGTGTAAAAGCAAAGCTGGTCCAGCTATAAAGCAACCATAAGGTATTTCTGAAGGAGATGACGGAGATGCCAGGGCTTTGGCCGGATTGCCGCGTCCCCACCAAATCTCAACCAACTCCCCGCGAACCTTCTTGCACTGCGCACTCTGCTTGATAGCGTCCTCGATTCTACTTTTCTTTGATTTCTTATGACCAGCGCTTCCTTTTAGTCGACAATGTCATCCCGGATTGATAAGGTCATCGCCCGCCAGCGAGAAAAGTGAGAATTCCACCTGGCCCGTAACCACCTTGGACCTCAAAAGATCCCACTCTGACTGTCTGTTGTTGTCTACAGAATTGCTGATGGCGCCTACTACGAAGCTCACCAGCAACTACGTGTTATTGCTGTCCGGTATATTAAGCAATCCAACTACGATGCTGCGGCTGAAATCCTGGCTGGTGGCGCGAAGGAGCTTTTGAAAGCTGGTGCTCAGCAAGGTGCATCGGCCAGTGGTGGAGACTTGGCCATTATGTTGGTGCTGGAGGTATACAACAAAGCCGAATGGGAGATAGTAGGCGGTAATGATGATGCAGAGGGTCGGGCTCGGAAGAGTGAGTCTCAAATATCTTTAACTACTGGGGGTTTACTGCGGCGTGGTGCTTCAGGCTGCCCCGGTAGCTACCACAGACCTAGGTTGCTAACGTATATATTTTTGTTTCTTCAGAGCGCCTGATCGAGCTGCTGCGCGAATTCCCGTCAGATGAACCTACACGAAAGAGGTTCATCCAAGAAATGGTTGGATGGAGTGCCAAGTTTGGACCACTCGAACGAGGAGATCCGGATTTACATCATGCTGTTGGCTCAGTATACGCCGAAGGTGAGTGATGTCGGAGCGCAATGTTTGATGCATTCTAATCTAGTGCCTCAGATAACGAGCCATACGATGCCGAGAAACATCTCATCCTAGGAACCTCCGAATCAGCCGAAACCCTTGCAAAGCTCGAGTACGAGTGGTACACCAACGATGAGCCGCACACCGCAGCGATCTATGCGTCACGCGCAGTCTTCCCATACCTCCTCACCGGAAATCTTCGCAGCGCGAACAAAGCCCTACTTATTTTCACTTCACGGCTTTCAGCGGCCAACCCTCAGCTCGGTGTGCAGGATGTCAGCAGTGCCAGCTCCGACGCCCGGGTGTTCCCTGCACTTCCTTTGGTGAACTTCATCACCATGCTGCTGTTGGCCATCCAGCGCGGAAGCTCCGATCTCTTCCGGCAGCTCACTGGACACTATGCGGCGCAGATTCGAGAAGTTGGTATTTGGGACGATGCTCTGGCTCAGATTGGTGAGCAATACTTTGCCATCAAGATCCCCCGGCAAGGAAACCCCTTGATGGATATGATGAACGGTATGTTGTTTGGAGGAGGTCAGAACAAGACAGGAGCATCACAATCCAGAGCCAAGAAGGTTGAGGCACCGCCGTCGAGCATGGAGCTCGATTAAGGGAGACCCGATGCGTCGGTCCTTTGAAGCAGGCCTTTGCAGGAAACATATCCAACTGATAGTGTAATGAGATCAAGAAGCATGCAGCAAGCGCAGCCCTGTCTAGTTAGAAATAGAGTCTTTCTCAGGCTCAAACATCCAATTATCATCATCCAATGATGCTGCCTTTTTGCGTAGGCTCTCGTGCACCATATTTAGAATCTCTGTTTTGGATCAGTATATGATCATAGGTACGACCGGCAGACTCGTAACTTACCATCAGGTTCACCGTTCGATTGTCTGGTCCGGTGCCGAACCATCATCTCCACAAGAGCCGCCTCGAACTCTATATCACGCATTAGCAGACTATACTTCAACAACACCATGTCACAAACATACTCTCTTTGTCCCGCCCAGTGAGGTCCGAAGAATCAAATCCTTCATCCTCCGGCGCAAGTTCAGCCAACTCCTCCCCATCCTCTCCAACTAGAGCCTGCGGCAATGTCGGAATCTCAAGCTTGTAGCTGCCATTCTTGTCCCGAACCACAATATCTTTATTCTCCACAGATTTGAAGGGTCGAGTATGTGGCCCTGAGTCGGAGGATGTAGACTTCAGCCGGTGCGAGGGGCGATTGGAAAGGCCGTTGTGGTTCTGAGGGACAGCACCATTGGGTGGACCTGCGGAAGCAGGTCGGCGGCTGAGATTCCCGTGGAAGAGGTTGCGGCGGACAGAGCTCTGGTTCATAATTCCAGATGTTTGCATAACTGTGTACACCACGGTCTGTGTTTTCTGTTGTGTTTGGCCGGAGGTTCTGAGGATGAGTTGAGCCGTGCGCGTCTCTGAGAGGAAGCGTGGATGTCTCGAGGGGCGGGTTAATTCCAGCTATGGGTGTCAGGGTGTGTGGAATGGAGGGAGCGGTGTCATTTCCCAGCTTCTAGGTATTAAGAATAATTGTTGTTGGGGGAAGAGAGGAAGAATGGCGCGGAATGAAGTAGATGAGAAAAAAGATCACGACAACGCCAGCATTGGAATGAACTACATGTGCAGCAGTCAGCATGCTGGTACCAATTGACTATTCTATACTCACGCTAAGCTCCTTATAAAGAATATAGGATATGAAATCATAAAATAACAGCTTCAATGCCTCAATACCTCCTCCCACTGTGAAGTGCACAGGCCAGCTGATAAGCCGTTATCTTTCCCACGCGTGCTTCTTTCGCGTCTCCCCTTCACTGCCCTTTTTCACTTTGGAATCACCAAATTACTCACAATGGTTCAAGCTGAGTCCTCTTCAACTGCTTCTCGCAATGGTGCCAGAGCAAATACTGCCGGTGCCGCTGTGGACTATGAGCTCCCCTGGTAGGGTTTCCTTTCAGGAGAATATCAGGTAGAGCTAACCTTTGACTCGTCAATAGGGTCGAGAAATATCGCCCAATTTTCCTCGATGATATTGTCGGCAACACTGAAACAGTGGAACGGTTAAAGATCATTGCCAAAGATGGTAATATGCCACACGTTATCATCTCCGGCATGCCGGGTATTGGAAAGACCACTTCAGTACTATGTCTGGCACGGCAATTGCTGGGAGATGCATACAAGGAGGCAGTTCTGGAGCTGAATGCGAGTGACGAGAGAGGTTAGTTTTGGCATAATTGGTTGGTTTCATGACTTTGATCGATATTGATGCTGTGGTCTAGGTATCGATGTGGTGCGGAACAGGATTAAAGGTTTTGCCCAAAAGAAGGTTACCCTGCCCCAGGGACGCCATAAATTGGTCATCCTTGATGAAGCCGATAGGTTTGTTTCTGCCAGAGTCTCGTTTTTGGTCATTGGACTCACATATCACCGCAGCATGACCGCCGGTGCCCAACAAGCCCTGCGACGTACTATGGAAATCTATTCCTCCACCACACGATTTGCCTTTGCCTGCAACCAGTCGAACAAGATCATCGAACCACTTCAATCCCGTTGCGCCATTCTCCGGTATGCCCGGTTGACAGATGCTCAAGTTGTGAAACGGTTGATGCAGATTTGCGAAGCGGAGAAGGTCCAGCACTCTGAGGATGGCATTGCCGCACTGGTTTTCAGTGCTGAGGGTGACATGCGTCAGGCTATCAACAACCTGCAGAGTACTTGGTCCGGTTTCGGTTTCGTCAGCGGAGACAATGTCTTCCGAGTAGTCGACAGCCCGCACCCGGTCAAAGTCCAGGCCATGATCAAGGCTTGCTGGGAAGGCAAGGTGGATGTGGCACTGGAGGGGTTGAACGAGCTATGGTATGTTACGAATCTGTTTGCTTCGATGTATTGGAAGTTCTAATCATTTTATATCTACAGGACCCTGGGTTACTCTGCTCACGATATCATCAGTACCATGTTCCGAGTCACCAAGACCATTCCCACATTGTCTGAACATTCCAAGTTGGAGTTTATCCGGGAGATTGGATTTACACATATGCGTATCCTAGATGGCGTGCAGTCACTGCTTCAACTGAGCGGCTGTGTGGCGAAGCTTTGCAAAATTAACATGAAACCCGATCTGTTCGAGCCTCCTAAGGCTTGAAACTCTAGAGTGCTTGTCTTGTTGCATATTCCCACGGCGTTTGTGATTTAAGTGACTCTGGAGGCAGATATCCCACCAAGCTGCATAATGAGTTATGTCTACCATATTTATTCCAAATTCGGTTCAGTCAACTGCGATACACATCATTCAGTCTGCGAGTGGACCCAACTTCATATTCTACCCATACATCCCAGATAGTTCAACTAGATTTGTCGACATGACTTTTCCAGAGCTTCTCAATAACTGTAGCAGCCCCCAGTACCTTCTCTTCGTGGAGTTTCTTCCCAATGATCTGCAGATTCACTGGATATCCATCCGCTTGTTTGGCATCGAAAAGATTCCAATTCCACTCGTCGAGGCTGTTTCTCGGGATATAAGGCTCCGATGGCAACACATCCACCTCAGCCCTCACTCTATCCACTGGGAACGTCAAAGCCGGGTAGTCCAACAAATTCCAAATCTTAGTATAGCCAACCCAACGGAATTTCCGATGAGGTACAGTTGTATGCGGCAAAGTAGGACTCAACAGAGCATCGACAGCCCGACCCGACGGAGATCGCACCGCGTTCCATTTGTCCAGATATTTCTTCTGCACTGCAGTTTTCCGCTTGTTCAACTGCCAATACTCATAAACCGAGATAGCCTTGCCGCGATTAACCAGCGCTTCGACGTGAGGAATAAACGGCTCTCCGGCTGTGGCTACATCCCGACGAATATCCTCACCCCCATCGACCGTGTAGAAGAGATCCATAATCTCAATGCACTCCGCATGATCAGATGTATCCCAGACCACAACTTCGTGGCCATGTGCTTTAAGCACTGCTGAGAGTTCTAGCAGGGCGCGCGCAATAGGCGGGTGGACCTTTACTATACCGTCATCCAGGATCAAGCCGATTACCATAGGTCGGTCTTGAAGTTCTTGGAATGCAGTGTCATTCCAGGGAAGAGGAGCGCATCGTGGGTCGACATCCCACGGCCGGCTGTTCGCTATCAGACGGCTCATGTAGCAGATAGACGAGAGATCCCTGGCCATCGGGCCGATTGAAGACGGGACATGTTCTTGACCCTCAGTGGAGACGGGTACGCCCTGGTAGGGAAGTCGAGCGCTCTGTTTTCGGGAACCATCAACACATATCAAAGAGGAAAAAGGACAGTTTGTTCATGGCGGTTGGTACATACGCTTGGTTTGAATCCGTACAAGCCCACTGTAGCCTGTGGGATTCTTACACTTCCGCCAATATCAGTCCCAAATCCGAATAGTGATCCATGCAATGCCAACAAAGCGCCTTCGCCGCCAGTTGACCCACCGGGTGTAAAAAGTGGATTGCGAGGGTTAGTCGTCAGTCCCCAGAGAGGATTCTCGGTTTCGGCCCACTGGAGGTAGAGTCAATCTCCGAATCAGATACTGCCAGTGATAACTTCGGACGAACCATGATACTCTGTGGAATGTTTGTCTTCGCAATGACGATGGCGCCCATGTTCTTCAAGATCTGCACAAGTACTGCGTCTTCCTGGGCCGGGGCGAAGGATCTACCCACATATCCCAGGGTTGTGTCAACGCCATTGACGTTAAATTGGTCTTTCAGCGTGATTGGAATTCCATGCAGAGGACCTTTGAGCTTTCCAGACTCTGCAAATTCGGCGTCTAGCTGCTTTGCCTGTTCTAGGGCGTCTTCGAAAAGAACCTCGGTCAGGCTATTTGTCTATCCATGCCAGATTCTATCAGCGACTTCTTGGTCAAGGATGGAAACAGAAACGAAGATGCGAGGAACATACTAATTGATGTGCTACCACAGCCCTACCGACGACATTAGTATATGGCCTGTTCCAACCCCGATAAAAGACATACCGCTGGATATATGCCTTAATCACTTGTTCTACTTGGAACTCTCCCTTCTCCATGCATTCCAGCAAAGAGGTGACATTGTCAATGTCTGTGATCATTTGAATCAAGGGATCTTCTAGTCGAGTACGCTCCTCGGCATTCTGTACTTGCGGCAGACGTTGAGCTACATCGGCTAGGTACGGTGCGATGAGTTGGTCTCTGATGGCCCGTTTCTGGGAGACAGTCTCCTCCCAGGTCTGTAAGCTGCCCATTTTGCTATGAATTTCACTTATATGAGCCCCGTTGGAGGTCAAGACTAGCCTAATATAGTCTGCTCGGACTGTAGTCCGAGGGCCACTCTTATCAAGTGGGGACGTGGCACACTCTCGTCAAATATTATTTTTGGAGTAATTTCTTTTTTTATCTAACCGAGATTTGCCGTTTCCCCAAATAATTTGGGGTTTCCGATCATCTTTTTGAATCTGTAAAATATCTTGAGAAGAGAAGATGAAGAAGCACGAGCGGAAAGCGGGGGGAAGGGGGCCATGTGGGTCAAACCTTCTTCGACCTCACTAGATTTTATGTCCGACACATTCTCTCTAACCTAAGAGAGAGCTATTGCTCTACCGCTACTCGGCTTCATCATGGAAACTAGACAATCTCCAGGCACTGCTACCGGCGCCATCCGATCACATAAATCGGCTATCGCCAAGAGAGCATGTGACCAATGCAAATTCCGCAAGATCAAGGTAAGACATGATATCCCCCACCCCCTTTCATGTATTAAAATGAGAATGAGTGTACTAATTTGCCTCCAGTGCAGCTTGTCACAACCGTGCAAGGCTTGTGAGTCCATGGGCTTCGAGTGTACATTCCTTCAACCTCAAAAGAAGCGCGGACCAACCGGGCAGTGAGTAATCACCCGTGACTGTAAATTATATCGCTAACTGGGATGAAGTCGCGTGTCGCAAATTCGACAGCAGCAAACTGTCATAACTCCCCAAGAAAAGTCCAAGAATAGCTTCCAGTTCCAAGCTCCAACCTCATCGGTGGAGTCCGGTCAAGCCGGTTCTTTGCCCGGAGCACCTTGGAACCCCACTCATGGTGCAGCCACAGTGCCCCTAGAGGGGGCCGGAATATTACCGCCTGCAGGTATACCACCTCCAATGGCACCCTGGGGGGAGGAAACCGCATCTATAGATTCTCATAGCAACAGCGCTATGAGCTGGAATGATCGAAGTGACGCGGAATACTGGCTTCCAGATAATCTGGAATCCCAAGTCCCCGTCTTCGAATTCCCAGGAAGTAATGTCTATCTCAGGCCATCTCTTCCGTCTATCATTCAACCAGTCCCCGATGCTGCGGCCATGAGTATGCCTCCACAGGATGCTCCAAATATGCCATTCTCACCATCCGTGGGGTCTATGCATTCAGATACCCAGGAGACTCATGCAGTTTGGCCATCTACAATCAATGAAGCAAATATGATTCCTTGGATTGATGTTTACTTTGATCGGCTGCATCCGACCATTCCCGTTCTCAACCGATCATCCCTCTACACTTCAATGATCACGCAAGAACATCGCAAGAACTCTCAGTTCGGGGCCATGCTCTTGTCGTTATGTGCATTCTCGCTCACACAGCCAATTGAGATCAACGAGCGGCCGACAACCTCATCCCGAGCTCTGCAGGCACGAGCCATGATGAATGAAGCGACCAAAATGCGAAGCTGTTCGGATTTTGGCGAGAATCCAACCATTGAAGCTGTCCTAACAAGCTTTTTCCTCTTCGGCTGTTTGTTTGGAAGTAATCAGCACAACGCCGCGTGGCTCCGGATACGGGAGGCACTAGATCTTGCGGCCACGCTGGGATTAAATGATCCCGAGTCATATCAGGATCTGTCTGGGGAAGAGAAGGGCCAGCGGCTACGGACGTATCTCGTCCTCTCTATCACGGAAAGGTAAGTAAGCAACTAACCCTCTCAAAAATTAACCTGCTGACCAAAATTCAGAGCCTACGCTTTGCAACGGCGACACCCAATAACCTTCTGGGGGAAGCCAGGGTTCACTATGCGGTCAGTGCATGACTTCATTCACAGTGCCACGCATAGCGTCGTCTCTGGCATTGTGGTCCACAACGAGAAAGACGCTGAAGGAATGATGGGTCTCGCACGAATGATGGAACTATTCGATGCCATCGACGAAGATGTCATCGACTGCTGGAACCGCCGATGCGATATCAGCAACGGGTACTGCCAGCGGCTCACCGAAGTCAAGGCACTCTCCATTCACCAAAATCTCAATCGAGTCAACCAAGCCGAACGATATCGCGGCTATGACTGGTTCGAGCGAGCCAAGGGAGGCCGTGGTGAAACCAGCAATGCCACGTTTGCCATGGGCCTACGAGAGACCCAAGCAGCGGACGTTTTCATCACCCAGAAATGGCTCCAGAACCGTGTCTGGCTCCTCTCCTCAACCCACGGGCTTCTGAGTGCCCACGCGGAACAACCCGAGCTAAGCTACGGATATGCCGTATCTATTGCCGAATCCACTCTCCAGCTTTGCCAGTCATTACGGTTGAGCTCCATGGAAGCTCATGGCATCGGTTTGGTATGTAACTTGCTCTCGTCTATAGCCTTCAGAGGTGTAGGTTCGGCTTGTGAACTGGACCCCATCACTAACAATTCAATACCTAGACCGAAAAACTGTACGATATCGCAATCTGTGCAACAAACATCCTATGCAACACAAGCCCATCTTACGGAGTTGGCCTAAACACACCCGTCACCTTCACTGAAAGAATATTACTAACTACAACTTCCACGCCCCAGAGTCTCGCAGAAGATTTCTTGTTACTTATGACCAGCTTCCGCGGTGGAAACCATCCTTATCTGGAGAAGTATAGAGCTCACCTACGCTCACTGCAGATTATGGAGCCCAAAGCTCCAGCTCCGGAGTGGCCACAACGATGACACCTGCTCTTATAGTGGTTTTCTTTCTTCCCCCATCCCCCCTTTTTTCTTCTTTGGCCCACGTCGTGATCTTTCCAATTCCTGTACGAAATGTGTCTTCGATTTGTATGATCTACTTTTTAGACCTCATTGGCTCATGTTACAGTGTACCAAATACGAGTTTAACTATACCCAAGTCAAAAGGTTATTTACAGACTTCAATTAGAGGGACGAACTAGTCATGTCACAAGCCCTTTGACTCGCGGGACCTCAACTCAAATGAAGTCTCATACGACCTCCACTTCCACATAGGGATCTTAGCCGCATACATCTCATCGATCTCGGCAAAAGTCCGGCCACGCGTCTCCGGCATGAAAAAGTAGAAAAAGACAATGATGGCAGCCATGCAGCCAGCGAAGATGAGATAAGTCTTCGCGCCAAGGTTAGCTGCATCCGCCGAAGTCAGCTGCGGAACAACGAGAGTGGTGATAACGGCAGTTGTTTGCGCACAGGCAATTGTGTATGCCATAGTGTGGTGGCGGAGTTTGGGAGTTGCCATTTCGGAGGGCATGAGGTTCGACAGTGAGAAGAAGGAAGAAGCCCAGAAGAAGTTGAATACAAAGGACAAAGCGGCGATGGCCATAGTGGCTTTCTTGTTGCCTGTGTCGAACGCTAAACCACCGGCCACGACGTCGATTATGAACAGAATTCCCATTCCTATGAATGCGGTGGGACGTCGACCGGCACGGTCGATGACGAAGGGTGCGGCAATGGTGCCGGCTAATGTGCAGCAGGATGAGATGATTGTCAGGGCGAAGGCGTCCGCAACGCCCAGTGCTGTAAGGAAGACGGTTGTATATGTGGTTGAAAGGATAACGCCTGATATTTGGTTGAGAGAGAAAAATGAGCCTGCAGTTAGGGTACGCTTGAGGTGTTGTCGCTGGAATATGTGCCAGAAGTTGGTCTGGGCATGTAGCTCGCGCTCATTTTCTTCAGACAGCTTCATGAGACGGAGTTCCTCTTCAACCTCGTCGTCACTGGACCCACGCAGTTTCCGCAGGTTGCGTCGAGCGTCTTCTATATTTCCCTTCCCTGCCAGCCATTGTGGGCTTTCTGGGAGGGACACTGTCAGGAGGAGAAGAAGTACAGGCAGAGCACACTGTATAGCCATTGGGATCTGATATGATAGGCTCCCATCGATCTTTTCTGTTCTGAACACCACCACGGTACCTACGACGCCGGCTGTTAGATTCAAGATGTTCATTGAGCTGACACATCTTCCCCGTATAGATACGGGAACCACCTAGGTATAAGAGTCAGCGAGATTGAACACCGAGCAAGTGGTAAAGAATCAATACCTCGGAGATATACAAAGGGGCAGTTGCATTTATGATGCCCAGAGCAACCGAATTAATAGAGCGACCACCCACAAAGGCCCCAAAATTCGGGGCAAAGACCTGCAGCAATCCACCACCCACAGATACGAAATATGCAACGATCAAAGGCCATTTGCGACCAAGGTGGAAATTCATTGGCGAAGCAAGCAGACCTCCGATCACGGACCCCACCAATGGAAGGGAGAATACCAGATTCTGATTGCGAGCCGTGAGGACATACTTCCCAGTGACTGGGTTAGGTCCTTGGAATTTCCCAACCTGTGGGAATCAGCTGGGATCCATGTTGTGCTATGATGTTATGATGCTATGATGCAACACTCACAAAATCCGGCAACGCAGCAACCGGAGAAATGATCTTGTCGTCAAATCCGAACAAGAATGAAGCTGCACCAAACACTGTACATGCGAAGATTAACTGGGCATTTATCGCGTGGGACTTTCGAGGCGCGTCCGAGTCCGAGTAGTCGACATGTTGGGTTTCGGTCGAACCACCCTTGAAAGACATGATGCAGAACTGAATCCAAAACAGAGTGAGCCTATACCCTTGGAGACACACTTCCATAAGGGTACCAGATGGCTATATCTCAATTCATACTGAAAGGGGGATGTGGAAGGGAAGTTCCCCGGATCCCCCGGATTTTCTTCCAACCTTACTCCCCGGATTTACTTGGGGAAGTTTCTCCGAGATTTCATCGAACTCCCTGCAAGGTGCTGGTATATCTCCTTATATTCTGCATTACCCCATTTGCTCATTTAGTTCTCTCATCTGCGGTCTATTTTGCTATCTTGATGTTGACTCATTTTTGGTCTTTTTGGTTTCGCCGACAATCCTCCTGCAAATGCCGAAGCTATTCCCGATTAACCCCCGAGTCGGGATCAATCTTTCTTGAAGCCACGATCTGAATCACGTTATCAGATTATAATTTTGACTTCTCGGAGAATAGCTCGGGGATCTCGGCACAAGTTTGGTCGGTGAGTTGCCGAGTCCGAACTGCAGAGATATATCTCTACCTGGTCATCCCAACAACGGCCCGTCCAGTTTCGACTTTCACATCAAGGCCAATATCAAAATATGTCTGGCCCTGTCATGACGGCAGAATTAGACACGCTTGTCCTCAAACACCTGCATAACTCCGAGCAATCTCCTTGCAAAGATCGCAAAGTCAATGGCGTATCTCATGAGAAGAAATTACCTCAGAATCCTTCACAATGGAGACCATCATTCCATGTGATAGCACCAGCAGGATGGATGAATGATCCGTCCGGGTTGGGTTACGACCCAAAAACAGGATTGTACCATATATGCTTTCAATGGAACCCGCACGGGAATGATTGGGGCAATATGTCCTGGGGCCATGCCACATCTCCAGACCTGGTGTCATGGACGACATGCACCGAACCAATCTTGACGCCCTCTGCCGAATATGACCGTCTCGGGGTCTTTACGGGATGTCTACGGGCAACCGATGTCGCCGGACAGCCGGGAGCTCTCACAGTCATATACACCTCCGTGAGACATCTCCCGATCCATTATACGCTACCATATACACTCGGAAGTGAGTCTCTCAGTTTAGCCGTCTCGCAAGACGGAGGCAAGACCTGGGAGCGCCAGAGCTGCAACCCGTTCCTCACTGGTCCACCTTCACATCTTAACGTGACGGGCTGGAGAGATCCTGTTATCACAACGTGGGCCGAGGGGCCTCTTTCCAAACACACCCCCTCAACACTATATGGCATTCTATCAGGAGGAGTTTCTAAGAAAACCCCAACGGCCTTTGTCTATACTGTGCAAGAATCAGACCTCAGCAGGTGGGATTTCATTGGCCCATTGGTCGACGTCGGTCTCAATCTGCGACCATCTCGCTGGTCTGGCGACTACGGTGTTAACTGGGAAGTCGTTAATCTGATGACTCTGACCAATGACATTGGCACGTCTCGGGACTTCATCATCATGGGGGCTGAAGGCTGTGTTCCGTTGGATAGTTCTACCCAAGACGGGCCCCAACAAGCACGCCAGAGACGAGAAACCCGAGCCCAGCTTTGGATGTGTGTCAAGTCCAAGGGAGAAAACAAATCTACTTCCAAAGACAGTGCTCTGACCTCATTTGCATTCTCTGGCATTTTCGATCACGGCTGTTACTATGCTGCAAACTCATTCTACGACCCTCAAACCTCGCAACATATCGTCTATGGCTGGATCCCTGAAGAGGACCTGTCCGATTTTCTCCGTCATCGCCAAGGATTCAGCGGCTTGGTTTCACTTCCCCGTGTGGTGGGATTGATGACATTGAAAGATGTCAAGAAAGCGCGAATATCACATTTGAGTTCGATTACTTCGATTGACGCAATTCCCAATGTAACTGGCACTGGTACCTTCACAATCCACACCATGAAGATCAGCCCAGATAGCCGACTTACGCGGCTGAGACAAAATGCCCGGGAGAGCCACCTCGATGGCGTTGTCCTGTCTACATCACCTTCACAGACTGCTACGCTGTTGGGGACGTCTAAATGGGAAATCGACGCCAAGTTTTCTGTTAGTAGATCTTGTGCACGTGTGGGTATCAAGATTCTACACACTTCCGGTAAGCCATTGATTCTGATTCTTCGGCTCAATCATATATATATACTGATATACATTCTTCTAGATGGTCAAGACTGTACGACCCTTTTCTGGGATCCACGAAGTGAGACCTTCGAAATCCATCGACCTCTGATTGACGACGCCGAAGTAAACCACGGCTATGAAACAGCTCCGCACACGCTATTTACTTCCTTGAACGAGCGCGGCGAAGAGGTTGAAGAGACGCTTCGAGTACACGCATTCTTTGACTCGAGTGTGTTGGAAGTGTTTGTCAATGACAGAATGGTCATCTCTACAAGAATCTACCACTCATCAGATCAATGCTTTGGACCACTGTTCTTCGCAGAATCTGATGCTGAGTTGGAGGATGAGAAGCCAGCTGCGGTTCTCGTGCGAGCTTCCGTTTGGGATGGTCTTGGTATATGAAGAATTGCAATATGCAAATATTATAGAAATTATGTATATATGCACCATAATACGCAGCGCGCTAGATCTCTAATAAAACAAGATAGAAGTAGACACGGCGTGGGGCATCATGAAACAAGCAAGAAGATGAAGCAAGCAGAATGCACCCGCCTAGAGCCATGATCGTCATATCGTCGCCAAAAAGGCTTCCATTGCAAGCCCGAATATACACACAGACACCAAACAAAGCTTACGCTTCGTACCATACACCCCAGCTATATATGCATGGGTATCACAATCATAAGAGCAAAGAACGGAGCGGGAGTTACTTCGAACTTATCGGGAACCGCGCTTCCAAAATTTCCAGCTAGGGAGGTCAATCCGACCATCCCGCTGGTAGATACGCCAGTAGTAGACAGGCACACCGGTGATGATGAACGCGACCACGATGAGCGTTTGCAGGGGCTCGGAAATGATCGCTCGGCTGAGGAGGAACAGGCTCACGCAACAGAAGATGATGGGTGTCGTGATCCAGGTGCGGTAGGGACGCTCCAGCTGGGGTGCACGGATACGGAGGACGATCAGACCGAGAACGGTGAGAAAGTAGAAGGTGTATCCGGCCACACCGTAGAAAGTGACGAGGGTGCCGAACTCGCCGACGATGATGTAGATGGCTGTCAGGGCGCTGTTAAAGGCCATGGCATAGATCGGGGTGAATCCGAGTCTGGATTCATCGCCGAAAAGACGGGAGAGGGACTTGTGGGCCCAGGAACGGCGACGAAGTCGGCTGGTTGCTGGAGGGCCTTGCGAAGGGGAGGCGTTGAGACCGATGCGGCCGAATATCGAGGGGAGATAGCCTTCTTTGCCGGCTGCGTAGACTAATCGGCCGCTTGTGAAGGTGGTTGCATTGAGGGCTCCGAAGCAGCTGGCTGAGACGACGAGAGCTAGAATCAGGGCTCCGGCGGCGCCGAATACCTTCCCGCCGAATTGTACAGCGACAGTGTTGCTTGCCTCAATGGTGGTATGAGGGAGAACGAGGAAATATGAGACGTTGGCAAGCAGATATGACAGGATGACCAGTGGCATCGCTGTGTGGATGACTCGTGGCAAATCGCGGTTTGGGTTCTTGAATTCGCCCGTCACGTAGTTGGTCTACAGTGTGTGAGTAGAAGCCTTTTTTTTTAAAGGAATACTTGAGAGTCAACTTACATTGTCCCAGCCGTCAAATGCCCAGAGACCTGCATACAGGGCCACTGCAAAATCAGATATCTCGGTGTTGGTTCCCTCGAACCATCCTGTCGTCTTCCATTCTTCATTTGCGTTTCCTCCAGCTGAGAAGCCAGTCACTGCGACAATAATACCGATGACGGTGACTCCTAGCAGAGCAACGAACTTGAAGAACATAAAGAAATCACCAATGCGAGTGGCGAACTTGGTGGAAATGCAGTTGAGCAGAGTCACTGCCACAAGCCCTCCAAATGCAACACCCTTGTTGATCCAAGGGTTGACATCGCCCACATCGGCGCCCACAAACGCACGAACGACATATTCGCCAAAGATGAGAGAGATAATCGCCGCAGAGCCAGGTTTCAGTACCAGCACGGCGCACCATGCGAAAAGGAAGCCTGTCAGCTCTCCAAAGATCTTGGACAGATATATCTGCGAGCCTCCATTCAAGGGAATTGCTCCTCCCAGCTCTGCATAGCTAGCAGCCCCCGTCCAAGCCAGTAGACCAGCCACGGCCCAAACGATGAGGGAGGCGCCCGGCGACCCCGCGTTGGCATTGACCTGACTCGGCGACGAGAAGATACCAGATCCAATAATCAGCCCGACAATAAGTGACAGCCCATTCAGGTATGTCAATGTCTTATTCCGCTCCAGCGATCCATCTGTGAACCCAGGTCTGTCTGCGGACGGGGTACCTAGGGGTGCGTAGCCACCCTGTGTTTGCGACAGCGGGAACAAAGTGCGTCCAAAATCGAAAGCGGAGGATATGGAATATGAGCTTTGGGCTCTATGGCGGCCCGTTCCTAGCTCGGCATCTGCATGCGCTTCTGCGAGAGGATCTTCGTCTTCGAGGGAGAGCTTGCGGGATGAGGAGATGCCGTCGGGGGAGGAGGAGCGTGAGGACCCGCCTACGGAGCCGGGGGATGAGGATGCGAGGGAAGCGAGTTCTAGTGAATCTCGAGGCGCGGCGAGGCTGCCATTCCTGTTGCCTTGGTATGTATTCGGCATATTCTCTTTGTGTCCGTGTATAAGTCGGGAGAGAATGGCGGAAAGGTATGTCGTCAGGAGTGGCCAAGGGGATTCTCCATTGCCCGAAGAGAATGTCGGGAATGTCGAGAATGTCAAGTCTATAGAGAGCGTAGAGAGGAGAAGTCCTCAAATTGCGTTGAAGGAAGAAGAAACCGCCAAGGGGCATTTTCTTGTCGATCGCCCAATCGGCTCTTGGCCTCGACCTTTCAATTTCCCCCCGCGATTTCTTTTTCTCTTCTGCACTTCCACATGAACAACTTACCCTCTTTATGCTGTAGAAACAGCCAAGGTCTCAGAGCTGTAGCTCGGCCTGTACGCTATGCTTCAACCTCAGCGTCAACGTCAAAGCCTTCCCGTTCCAACTCGCGCCGCTGGCTAAGCATCGTCTTCGTAGGCGCAACAGCAGCAGGTGCAGGCGCCTATATCCGATCTCAAAACACATCATCCGCGACCTTGAATCCTGAAACGTTTACCAAATACAGCCTTGTATCACGCGAGCCCGTATCAGCAACCAGCAGCCTCTTCACGCTGCGACCACGCAAACCCAGCGACAGCAATTACGATGTCTACGAGGAGGCATGGCAGACAGGAGTCTGGAGTGTGATGTTCAAGCAACCACAATTACAGATCGGACGGGATTACACGCCGCTACCCACGACGGCGGCGACGTCGCTAAGCGTCGATGACGAGAATGAGGGCTGTTTACGGTTCTTTATTCGGAAAGATCCGTTTGGAGAGGTCTCGCGCTACCTGCATAACATCGACGTAGGCGCTGATATCGAGCTGCGTGGACCCAAGATCGAATGCGCGATACCGAAGGAAACGGAGGAGATTCTCTTTATTGCCGGTGGGACGGGGATTGCGCCGGCTCTACAGGCTGGGTATTCTCTTTTGAATCGCACAAACGCTGAACGTCGGCCGAGGATCCATATCTTGTGGGCGAATCGGCTGAAGGATGACTGTGCTGGTGGTCATAGTGACTCGCTGAAGCCACAGCCACGCCAGGGCTGGTTCTCTGGGTGGTTTGGCTCGTCGAAGTGCCATGAAACCACGCCGGGAAATGCTGTGGATGTACGAACGGAAGACACTTCTCTTATTGTGCGAGAGCTAGAGGCGCTGAAGTCCCAGTATCCCGGACAGGTCACCGTGGATTACTATTTGGACGAGGAAAACACCTTCATTAAAAAGGAAGATATCCGAAGTGCTATTGCACCGGCGTCGACAAGAGACTCTCGCAAGAGCAAGTTGATTTTGGTTTCTGGTCCTGAGGGGTTCATCAGCTACATGGCTGGGCCCAAGCTGTGGGCGCAAGGTCAAGAGCTCCAGGGCCCCTTAAAAGGAGTCATCAAGGAACTTGATCTCAAAGAATGGGGTGTGTGGAAGCTCTGAGCGATTTCTCTTGGGCTTTTTGGACCGCTTTTGTACCAATATTGGAAACCTTTTTGTCATTAAAGCATATATATAGCATGGATATACTGGGAGTTATGTTGAATAAACAGTCGCAACTGTCCTGGACACATTCCAGCGTCCTATTTCGTTACCCATCACACATTCCTGGCCGAAAGCCCCAGGTTGAATTCGCTCAAACACCGATTTTATATCCAAACACAGTCTACTGTGCTGTAGCAAAGTCCTCGAGGTACTGCACCAGCTTCTGCACGTTCTCCAATGGAACCGCGTTGTAGTTGCTTGCGCGCATACCGCCTACACTGCGGTGGCCCTTGAGACCCTGGAGAAGACGCTTCTCAGCGCCAGCGATGAACTCCTTCTCCTTTGCATCGTCGCCGCCGCTAACACGGAAGCAGATGTTCATGCGGCTGCGGACGCTGGCGTCAGGCACAACCTGGTACACTTGCGGGAACTTGTCCAAGGCACCGTAGATAAGCTGTGCCTTCTTGTTGGCGACTTCCTCTTGCCCGCTGACCTTTTGAGCGGTGAACTCGGCCATCAGGTCGGCCATGACCTGGCCGGCGATCCAGAGATTGAAGATGGGGAGGGTATTGTAAAGGGAGTTGTTCTTGGCGATAGTGGCGTAGTCGAGAACGATTGGGCCGGGGAGACCGCCAATGTTCAACCGGTGGAGGAGAGCAGGGGGAGGAGTCGCGGTGTGGGGAGGGAGGAGGTCCTTGCGAACGATGGCAATAGTGATACCGGTGACACCGATGTTCTTTTGTGCGCCGCCCTGTATATATTGTTAGTGTATCCCATAACGCAGAGAGATTGAAGCGACGTACGAAGATGACAGCGTATTTGCTAACATCAACCTTCCGGCTGATGAAGTTGGAGCTCATATCGGCGACAACGAGACGCTCATCTTCGGCATCCTGACCCTGAGCCTCCAATGACTTGGGGAACTGCTGGAACTCGACACCATCGACGGTCTCATTATCGCAGAAGTAGACAAACGCAGAGCCCTTGCCGCCCTCCTTCTTGGTAGGAGTCAACGACCAGGAATCCTCCGCGGGGATTGTGCCAAACTTCCCACCATTGGCCTTGCGAGCATCAAGAGCGACATTCACGTATTTCGAGCCGATCAGTCTGCTGGCTTCCTGGGAAGCCTTGAGCGACCAGGATCCAGTCACGAGGTAATCCAGTTTCAGCTCCTCGTCGATTTCCTTCTGAAGTCTCTGGAATACCAATTCGTCAACTTCAGCCTGTTCTGCATCGGGCTGTGCCTTCTTCACGTCGGCCTCGGCCCTGCGGCGGCGTCGCTCAATCCAGACGGGGACCAGGTTCTGCACGACAGCGCTGAACTCGCCACTGCCTCCGGCCTGCATGAACAGGATCTCATAGTTATCAGGGATATCGAGGAGAGCGGAGAGGTTGGCTTTGGCGTCGTTGAGGATCTTGTTGGCGGTGGGGGAGCGGTGCGAAATCTCGCCGAGTCCGAGTCCGGCGTCGTTGAAGTTGACGAATGCGTTTGCGCCGGCCTCGACGACTGAGGTCGGGAGGGGAGCTGGACCAGCTCCAAAGTAGGAGACTTCTTGTCGGGAAGGCATGATGAGGTTAATTGAGGGGGAGGTAGAAGAGAAAGAGAGAAGCGGGAGAGAAAAACCTCAAAGTGTGGACCGCAGTGGATCAACCTTGGAGGAAAAGTAAGAAGAGATGGAGCTATTTATACGTTCAAATGGCAGGATCTACTGGGATTTCGACAGCCTAATATATTCACCGGATATACGTTTACACATCCAATTGACTGTTTTATAGGTCCATCCTAGCAATGGCGGGGTATGAGTCAATTCGGTATGGGCCTTTTGAGTCACTAACTTGGAGGTTGAAGATGCAAAATGATTTCTTTGAATGGTTTGTACTGAGTAGATATGTAGTAGAGACATATCACAGACTTACCTAGGTATATTCCCAATTGTCCAGGATCTAATCTATTCGGGATCAACGTTGGATGGCGGGGTTGATCGACATACATATACAACCTTGGAGGGTTGTATAGTATGAAATGGTTGTTCTTCCAAGTGCGTATGATAGATATGGAGAAAATACCTTCTCTTTCTCCCAATTGCTCTTTTGGAGTCTATCGTTCTTACTCGGTAGTAGTGAAGGGAATGAGATACAAAAGACAAAGACATCGACATCCGGATCCAGTCACGTGCCACATTAACTAGTTTGCAGTGTTTGCCTCTGAAGTATATAAATGGATTGTCCAAGGCAATACCAGATCCTTACATACTAAATAAATAGTTATAGATCAAATTGACTACTCTGTGGAATGGATAGAATGCTCTATAAGCCCATGGGGGTATACACTATATGCTAATGAAATAAATGGATAGTAAGCCCTCGGGATTTCTTAACTACATCTTCCAGAATGACGCTTTGGGTCCTTACATAGTTAGAATAGATTATATCAATACAGATACAGATGTAGTTGTTAACTTCGAGAACGTTAAGTTCGCCAAAATTGATAGTCTACCCTCTGGATTTGTTCGAAAATCCCCCGAACTCTATAGGGGGCCAATTCCTGTGGGATTTTAGGTACATATGTCGAGTACTTCGCCCTTTTCAAGATTTTAGGGTCGAACATAATTCATATCTCATTTCTCATTTCTCATAATGAGTCAGTCCCAAGTGCATCCATCTCGAAAGATCTTGCTGGTGGTTACCACCGGAGGATTCACACATGCCAGTAAGTGTGGAACATGAAAACGTGTGACAGACAGCTAAATAAGAACCTACAATGTATATTGCAGCTCCCGTCTTGGAAATCCGTCGGGTGCTCGCGGAATGTGGCCACCAAATTGAATTCGCGACACTCGAAGGACAAGAGAGCTGGGTGGTACCTGAGTATGGTTTTGTCAACAAGCTTCATCAGTTAGGGCCCGGACCAACCCCCGAGCAACTCGATGGTCACTATCGGCGTATGCAGGCATGGGATATCTCCAAGGGTATTGGCCAAGCTATGGGATCCAAATACCTGTTCGACTCCTGGCCTCAAACCTACCATTCTCAAAGAGATCATGGATGACCCCACGACTCGACCGGACATGATAGTTGCGGATTTCTTTGTTGAGGCAGCCAACGATATTCACTGAGTACAAGTTACCAATCGCGGTCGTCTGTCCCTAGATGCCTTCATTCCAGTCGCCCTGTCCATACATCCCAGGCCAGCCAGGCTTCCAGCTCCAGGACCATGACATCCGAGGATACTCCGATGTGGTTGCGTATCGTGAACGAGATCTTCTTCTTGCCTGATCTTCCGAGTATCGTACGCGCCGGAAAATGGAGCAAGAAGATGCGAAGCGACAATGGCGTCTTCCATCCGCCTCACAAGCCCAGCAAACCAGACTATCTCATCTTCGTCAACTCCTTCTTTGGGCTGGAGATCCCGCGCGACCTACCTCCAACCGCTGCTCCTGTAGGTTCACTTTTGAGTCCGACTTACCCGCCACTAGACCAGGAGTGTGGGGCATTCTTGGCCAGACATACATCAGTCCTTTATATCGCCCTGGGTACTCATATCATCCTGCCCCATAAGGATGCTGCGAAGATAGTGAAGGCAAATCGTCTCCAAGAGGATGGATTGAAAGATGGCGTGATCTGTGCTATGGGCAAGACATGCCGGGCAGATCTTGACCACAGGTAAGAACTTCCCATGAGAATAACTCTCTCCTTCACGGCTGAAATTGCCTAGCGCATCCTTCCTATTCAAGGGCGAATCAAAGGAAATTACCCTAGGGGATCTACTTGACAACAAACATCTGGATTGGGTCTTCCCATTTTTTGCACCTCGACGTGCTATCCTCGGCAGCGTGTCCACCAAGCTCTATTTTACCCATGGTGGAGGATCCAGTGCTAACGAGGATCTTTACCATGGAAAGCCAATGTTATCAATGGGTATCTTCTCGGACCAAATCGCCAACGCCGCACGACTCGTCGCAGGTGTCGCCGAATCTTTAAGTAAGCTTAGCTTTACATCGGATGAGCTCTACACCAAAGCCAAAAAGATTCTCAAATCAGAAAAGGAGGCATATAGCCAGAATGTGCTACGCCTGCAGCGTATTGCTCATGTTGCCAATCTTATCGAGGAGCTGATGTACAACAATGAGCTACGGTTCAAAGATGGCAAGGAGTTGCGGCCGATGCACTTGCAGACGGCTGATATGCGTATGTCTGTCTCTAAAGTCAAGAACTGGAATTTCTACACTGTCGGCGGCCTGGCTCTATCTGCGGGACTGGGATCGATGTGGCTGGCTGGTCGCTTTGCGTGGGGGTATCGAGGCCCTGTGATCGGACAGTTCCGATCCATTGCCTTTGCAAGTTGGGAGTCTCTGAAGAACACTGTCAACAAGTAGGGTCTTTACCTAACAGGGTATGTTACTACCGAGCTTTTTGTCGAGTAAATAGCGAACTGGCCTATTTCGATTCAATATAATTAGAGTCAATGCGAGGATACTTCTCATCTCTAGGATCCAATACCTTCCTGGCTAGGAGACACTTTGGAGCTATAACCTGTACTTCCAGAATTGAATAGCATTGTGTCTGGCAGTATATCCTATTGGCGTCTGGGAACTAGACGACCTCCAGGAACTGACCTGTTTCTCTTCCATGAGGATGGGTTTGACAATAGAAAACCTTGAAACATTCATAGCTGGAAGGTAGTATGCTAGTAGGAAAAGGTTTATTTGAAAAGCCTGAGAAGAGAAGGGAAAAGAGATCCCAGAGAGATAGTGAAATGGCAAATGGAAGATGCGTGAGAGACGTGAGAGATGTAGTTCAAGTCTCTGCTATAAAACGAACAGAAGTCAACCTCTTGCCCTTTCACTCCTTCACTCCTTCACTCCTTCACTTTCCATCACACCAATTCATCTTCCTTTATCGTCCATCAACCACATAGTCAATAATCAATTCCCTACCACTCACCCACAACCGCTTCACACACACCTCGATCTATCATGTATCACCCTGCACAATACCCGGACTCCAACAACCCGCTGGGTCTGCCGATTTACGAATGCTGGTTCTGTCCAACCAACTGGATCGGTTTCTCAGCCCTCCTCTACCATCTCGAAGATGGTCGCTGCGTGAAGGAGGATCGCATTCGCACCCTCGCCTTTGAGACTCCGGAATATGGCTTCTACGGAAACAAGCTCACCGACGCTAACCCCTTCTTCTGCTTTCACTGCCGCGCCCAGTTCCCGCAAGTCTCCTACCTCTACCATCATGCCGAGCACACCCCCTCCTGCTCGTACCTGCTGAACCCTTCCGAGTGCCTAGGTGCTCTTCGCGACTTCTACATTGAGTACTATGAGTGTCCTGGCTCGGATTACGTCCATTTCTAAGTTTCTTTCGATACTGTTGTCAACCTACCATTGGAATTATGGTGGGATGTTTGGTATGGTGTGAGGGCTTGAGGGTCGGTTTACTCAGTTTGAGGGAGAGGATATCGGAGATGATTTCTATGTTTCATTTGTTCTTTGGGGGGAAGAAGTTGGCCACAGTGAGGTGAGGCATTGTGGCTTCTTCAGGAAATGGCGTGCAATAAGGGTAGAATAGCTTACGCCAATACCATTCTAATGTTTCATTGAATTCTTCTACCAGTATTGCTATTGATATAACATATGAGGTGAGACTGTATAAATAGATCAACCAAAGGAATCACACAAAGAAGGGTTAAACAAAGCCCTTAACAGAGAAAGTATCACTGAATAGAATACAGCCAAAGAGATCTTGCAGGACTAAGCCATAGACGTACAGGGATGATGAAGCTATTCATAGCACAGCCCTGCACAACCAGACGTCGGTGGTTATCCTATACTCTATGTCTAAATACCAGGCTATTGGCCTATTATAGACTATATAGGATCTTTTCTATTCCTTCTGAGAAAAAATAGGGGTCCAGATAGTCCAATTACATTCTTGCCCAAGGCTGCAAGGTACTTGTCAGCCCCGTCGACAGGGTAAAGGGATGACGGACTTCTGCAGGAATATAACGTGGGTTTCTTATTTTATGTTCGGGGAATTTACTCTTTCACTCTGTTTTTCTTTCACTCTTCTTTGTTTTGTTCTATGATTGGATTTACAATCATTCTACCTTCTAGAAGGAACCGCATTCCATGCAGCTATCCCGCTATTCTTAGATCTGAGTTCAGAATTGAAACATTGAAACCCCGTTATCTTAGTCTGAGAGAAAATAAAGAGACATGATAGCCAATAGAAACAAGAACAATAAAAATACCAAGTATAGAAATATCTAGGATGTGCGTAATCGCAATGACCAAGAAGTATGTTTCAACCTCAAACTCCGCTCTCTACAGCTGATGCTCGCCTCAGCATTGGAATTCTTCATGATACCGTAGCATTCACAGGAATAACATCTAAGCCTCAATCTAAGAACTTACCTAGGTAGGTCTTAAAGTACATCTCGCCTAAGACACGCAGAAAGGCAAGTATCTGTACTTTGCGGAGACCGTATCCGGATCCTGACTCAGATCATTCATGTTTGACAGACTTCAATGCGTCTTTTACAAGGACAATAGGACAATGAGGAGTTATTGTGGCTAATGTTTGGAAATGAACCCCCCGGGGGGGGGGTTCGTTCCTGGGTGCCTGGGATGATGAATGGGGCCCGGCAACCAAGGCAGACAATTTTGGATTTTGGGATCCTTTTCTTTCTTATAAGTATGGGGTTGCTGATCGGTAGAGTTGGTTCTTGTTTTATTGTTTTTTTATTGCATACATTAGCACATTAGTCTATCGAGCTGCTATTCATACATTGTATCAGCTAAGTGCAACTTCATCAACACATCACCTCCCGTCTACCACCTTGCAACCATTTCAGCAGTTATCTCTGCCTAAATCATTCATCATGATGTCTCCTACAATGGGTCGAGGAGGGTACAATGCCCCCGCCAGCGGGCCATGCCAAAATTTGGCTGTCCAGAACGTGCATGATGGACAATGCACTCCCATCATTCCAATGTCTCAATTGCAACGAGCAACCAGTTGATACCACGGCTCTTGCCGAACAACTCATGGGATAGCGTTGCAAGTCAACCTCGTCATCAGAGTCATACTTGAAGCGGACTCTTCACTTGCCGACACAGAATCTACAACAGTCAGCTCACCATCCGGACCAGCAGACCAAAACCAAGATCCTCCGGTACTTACTTTTCAAAGACAACTCCCAACACATCCTCGACATCTCCACTCTCACCTTTTCCTGTGATCTTGGCCAGCAGATCAGCCGCAAAGCGCAGATGTTCCGCAGCAGTGACGATATCGACTTCGGATTCAGCATGGGAATCAAGAGATCCGAGTTCTTTTTCGCGCGAGGAATCATCAGGGCATTCAGCAGAAGAGGCTTGAGACAGGAAGTCGTCTAGATGATCGAGACATATTTGTAGATTAGAGCTTTGGCGATGCGTGACACCTAGGGAATCTTCCCAATACGAAAGATCATATTGACCTCCATCTCCGTCCACGCCAAGGGGCGAGGCAATCTGCTGAAATGTCGTAATTAGTCCACGCAGAAAGACCTGTAGATTACCCGGATCTGTAGTCGTATTGAGAGAAGATGCTCCCCGCTTGGCTTCCTCGCAGGAAATGGCAAACACGCGGTCTGTCGGGACCGAAGGGAAGATCTCGTGGATCGTATCGGACAATGACTGCGGCACACCATTTTCCAAAGTCGTGTGTAGCTTGTCACACTTGTTGATAGCGACAACGAGACACTTGCCCGCCTCAACACAGTCATTAACTGCCCCAAGCACCTCCGGCTCAACGAATAGCCGGACGCCAGTGGCGGTGTCTTCCAGCGAAACAACCACAATAACAACATCGGACTCGAGAGCCCTCTCCCTAGCCCGGCGAATGCCCTCTTTCTCAACAGCCCCAATAACAACCCTCTCACCATCACCAGAACCCTCAGCCCGAATCCCTGCCATATCCCCAAGCTTACAATACCATCCACCAAGATCAACCCCAACATCAACAATATCCCTCGTAGTCCCCTGCTCGGTACTAACAATAGCAGCCTCCTTCCCAACAACCCTATTAAGCAACGAGCTCTTCCCAGCATTTGGCGCACCCAACAGCGCAACCCGAATCCCATTCCGAAGCAACTCCCCCCGTGACGCATTAGCAATGTGGAACCCGATCTGCACGCTCAGCGCGCGCACCTGCGTCGCAACAGACGAAACAAGCTCCTCAGTCGACTCGTCGAAATGCTGGTCCTCGGAGAAATCAATCAGCGCCTCCAGCTCACCGCGCGCATACAGCAAACCCTGCCGCCACCGCTCGTACCGGTTCAGCAATGCGTCACTCGAGCCGCGCACGGCTAGTCGTCGTTGCTGCTCGGTGTCGGCGGAGAGTGTGTCGCCGAGGGCTTCGATCTGAGGTAGGCTGAGGCGGTCGTTCATGAAGGCGCGGCGGGTGAATTCGCCTGGTTCGGCGTAGCGCACTGTTTGCTCTGGGGTGTTTGTCTGTGCGATTGCTGAAAGGACGGCTTTTGTTATTGCTGGTCCGCCGTGGATGTGGAGTTCGAGGATGTCTTCGCCTGTTGCGGTTCGTGGGGAGGGGAAGTAGAGGACTAGGGCGCCGGAGTCGAGGATTGTATTTGGGGTTGGGGGTTGGGTTGGGTCGTAGAGAGTGCGGAGGACTGCATAGCGCGGCTTTGGAAGGGGATTATTTGGGCAGAGACTTTTGTATATCTGGACAGCGTTGTTAGTCTGGTGGTTTGGTGTTGTCTTTCGGGGAATTCATACCGCGGCACAGGCCGGACCCGATACGCGCACGACTGCAATGGCTGCTCGCCCAGTTGCAGTAGAGAGCGCATATATTGTAGAATCTCCGTCTAGCATGAATCTAGTCGGGCGAGTCGACGAGAAAGCTCGAGCTTGTCCGGGAGGCCGCCGGGGGCCTGGTGATTCGGAGAGAAAGCCATGACGTCGGATATAGGATTTATTTGATATCGTTTGCCATGGTTGACTAGTTGATGAGCTGAAGGGGGAAGCCCAACGCAGTACCCGGCGAGATGCTCGCATGCGCAAGATTAAACCAACGAACTATTGGTGAAAGTCGAGAAAGTTCAAATTAAACTATTGACTGAATCCATGGATGTTTATTGCGATAAGATTTTCACGTGATTGATAAGGGCTATACAAAGATACGAATGCAATCTACAAGTGACAACATTGGAGGTCGAGAACATAGATTTTGTCTAACTGCGGGTATTTAAATCCTGATCCTGAAAAGCACAAGCAATAGCAGTCCATCTAATGCAGTTCTAATCAAGGATACACAGCAGATATAAAACTTGGTCACGCCTGCGCTCCGAAGTGGAAGTAAAGAACAAGGCGCAATGCAAGAAACATTGAACATCAAGCTCAATATGCAATTCGATGATACGCCCTCCAATCATGGCGAATTTTCCATGGCAGGTAGCGTTTGATGAAGACAGGGGGAAAAGAGATTATGTACAAGGAGAGAGAGACAGGGTGTCGATGTCAGGTGGGTATGCGAGAGTGAATAAAGAAAAGAAAAGAGACAATGATTGCACATGAAGACGAAGGGGTAGTGTTAGGAGGAAATGGAAGAAAAGAAACAAAGAAAGGTATCATCACACCATGCTCGGCTCGTCAAATCAAGGAGGGCGGCTCAAAGAGTAGTGTAGGTAGGGAATGGGTATTATACAATCGAGGGCGGTTGTAGTAGTAGTGGTATGTTGATGGCGATGGACACCATTCGGGTTGGGATCCAAGGCGTCATCA
Organism: Penicillium flavigenum; assembly: GCA_002072365.1. Lineage (NCBI taxonomy): Eukaryota > Fungi > Ascomycota > Eurotiomycetes > Eurotiales > Aspergillaceae > Penicillium > Penicillium flavigenum. Next base: position 109,404 of record MLQL01000053.1, read on the forward strand.
ATGGGAATCGATAAAACATTAAATTAAATCGACTGTCGGTGATTGACTCAATCCGACAAATCAGTTGGTTTGTGAGGGGAGGAACCGTCAATCGAGGGATCCTGTGATAATGAATCGCCTTGCTCCGACACGATAATTGAAGGCGGAGGCTGAGACTCGTTGGGTGGGCTGGGCAATTGTTGATCGTCCGTGATTATCGAATCTGTCTGCGAAGGAGAAGCAGGCTCTTGAACGGTAGCAAGACCACTAGAGCCATCCGCGCTATCTTTGCTCCCGCTTGTAGCGGGATTGCGGCGTCTCATGCGGCGATTACGACGCTCTTCATCTGCACTCTCTCTTCTCCGTCTCTGGCGCTCGCCACCGCCTGAATCAGAGTTACTTCTCAGACCGAGCAGCATGCTGGCGGCACGATCTGCAACGTCTTCGCCTTCAGACACTTGAGCTTCTTGCTTGCCATCTTCATCTGCGGTGATTGGAGGGCTGAGAAGTCCGTTCTCGTCATTGGTTTCGCCGTTAGCTGTGTTTTCGGCTCCGTTTACGCCTTCTTCCGCCTCGCCCGAATCAGGCGGTTTGGAGCCGGAAGTCACGCGGACATTATGACGCTCCTTTAGACGAGCACGACGGCGGCGGTCTCGCTGATCCTTGGCTTGAGGTGCTGCAGCACGCAACTTCTCAAGTAACGAGTCCATGGCACCACTTGAAGCAGGCGACTGCGCTGTCTCTGCGGTGGAAGTGTTGTTGGCGAGGTTGACATTGATTCGCTTGCGGGCGAGGGATGCTTCTGTGCGCTTTCTGGATTCTTCTAGAGCTGTGTTCTTCTCCCTGGATTTCTTCCACTCGACCAAGAACGAGCTCAACTTAGCAAAGAAGTCTCGTCTAGCATTTTCGTCTGCGTTGTCTTCGCCATAGAAGACCATGATATCATCATAAGCCTTCGCCATCTCATCCAGGTAGAGCTGCAGCTGCTCAGCCTTCCGTCTAGCATCCTTCATGGATCGCTGGACGACTTGGCTGACACGATCCTGAGGGTGGAACCTCTTAGGGTCACTCAGGTTACCAGCGTCCAAGCTCGACTGTACGTTCTTAATGTTACTAATGTACTTGATAGCGTCAGTGCGGAGCTGATCGACATTAACCTTCTGCAGGCCAATGACACCGCTGATCTCGTCGAGGAAGCCCTCCCACTCTGGGTACTGGTTGCGCACGATACGCTCGACCAGATCGGCAAAGGTAGTTTCATTCTTGTCGTCTTTCACCATACCCAGCCGGGCGAGAGAGCTCAGCTTGAAACCTTGGGCCTGCTTGTTGGCGTCATTCATGAAGTTTCCAATGTCGAGAATCAGACCGAGCACGTTCATCAACGAGACAGAGTCCCGCAAGGACTCGCTGACCCGTGCGACTTCTTTTAGCTTTGTTGAAATGTGCTCGTACTCTGGTTCGTAGGTACGGGTCAGTGCAAGCGCTCTGTTTCTTGCCTTCCAGTAGTGATTTAGCTCAAATGCAGTGTAGAGATAGATCTGGTCCTCGCGAGTAATCTCGGAGGGATCTTGCTCACGATCGGAAGTAGCGGCACCAGGGCCCGTCCAATCCATACTATATGGTGCCATAAGTTTGGCGACATTCTCTGGTATATTGCACATTTCGTCTCTTTGCAAGAAGTCCATAACGACATTGTTATCCAGAATCTCCTTGTCACAGTGGATGATCATGCGCGTCACCTCCTCGGCCGGGTATTGAGAGAACTTGGACAGAGCAATTTGGAAGTTCTTGGATAGATCGTTCGAAATAATCTGTTTCTTGGCCGCGCGTTGCTTCGCACCAGTGCTAGCCCCGAATATCTTCGTTTCTTTGGCCATGAACAATCTCTCAACCTCGTCCAATACACCCTTCTTGGCAAGCTCGGTATATTTTTCTTCCTTCTGCTCAGCAGTCGGTGCGTGACCAGCCCAAACAGTCACTTGAGGAGTGTCGACCTTGTCCCAATGCAGAGCCTTGAGCTTCTTCTTAGGTCGAATGGATGGCATGTGGATTGTAGATGGCGAAACATCTCCAACCATGTATGCCGGTCTCCAGCCTGAGCCTAAAGCAGCGTTGGGGGGTGGAGGCGGGGGAATCATCAGGCCCTTGGCTCCAGGGATAGGGGGAGGAGGTGGAGGAGCGATTCCACCACCTCCTGGAGGCGGTGGCGGAGGCAATCCAACTCTCCCACCGGGGGGCGGAGGTGGGGGCGGCAATCCAGGAACGCCCTTGGCACCACCTGGCGGAGGCGGCGGTGGGAGAGCCATTCCGCCAGGCGGTGGGGGAGGGGGCAGACCAACTTTCCCACCCGGGGGAGGGGGCGGCGGAAGAGCGGAACCACCTGGTGGAGGTGGAGGAGGAAGAATTTTGCCTCCTGGAGGCGGAGGTGGGGGAAGAGCCGTTACTCCCGGCGGTGGTGGAGGAACACTCTTGCCCCCCGGAGGAGGGGGAGGAGGCGGCATTGTCTTTGTAGCAGCTTCATTGTCTTCTAGCTTGGATGCCCCTTCAGCCGCATCGGGTTCTTCGGCATCAAACTTAGGAACCTTGGACAGCTCGCCTAGCAAGCCAGTAGCCTGGGCAGGGTCCAAACGAGGACGATGCATTTCCACCAGACGAGGCTTCTCGTACATTGGCTCACCATTGCTATCTAGTGGAATGTCCTCCTCGTCTTCCATAGTCGAATCCATCGCAGGGATATGGCTGCGTTTGCGGTAAACAGAGCCCAAAGAACCAGGGTCAAGGTTTCGGCGGGTTGTTTCAGCGAACTCCTCACTGTCATCTCCTTCGCCCTCCATCTTCTCACGGAGCTCGCGGAGTCGATCTGACGGTCCATGCTGGCCCCAGACCTTACCCTCCAACTTGAACTGGGTCTTAGTCCGCTCAAGCTGGCGTTCCAGACGTTCCATGAGTCGTTCGCGGTCCATGATACCAGGCATCTGGGACGGATCTGCTGCCTCCACCGTCTCCGGGTTGTTGGCCTTTCGGGCATTGGCAGCAGCGATATCCTGGGCATCTCGGAGCATGAGGTATAGCTCTCTAGTTTCCAGCTCATTGCGTTGCAATTCCTGAGCACGCAGTCTTTGTACTTCTGCAACCTCGGCCTTGAAAGATTCATTTTGCCTTTGTTGCAGCTCGATAATACCAGCCTGTTCCTCGATTTGCTTTTGCAATTTCAAGACTAGGCCTTCTGCGCCGAGCTCGACCTGCGCTCGCATCTCATCGCGCTCAGCAATGGCAGCCTCGGCGATCTGCCGGGCCTCTAGAGACTCGTCATAGACTTGTCTTGCCTCAGCATCCGTGTGCAGCCGATCTAGCAAACTCTGTACGGTGAAGGTCAGACCCTGTCGAAGATCAAGGTCGGGCAGCCTCCGGTCCATGGCCACGTAGCTCAGCATGGCGTCCACCAACTGGAACATACGCAGCCCTTCCTCGCCAGAATTCTCCCGGATGAGGAGCATATGCTGCATAGCCGAGAGGAAGTAGTCATGGGACCGGCTGCCGTTGATTTTGGACGTGATTGCATCGACGATTTGCATGGGATCGCTCATGTCCTTGACTTCGCCCTCAATGCTATCCTTCATGCTGCTGCCCTCCCGTTGGAGGAGGTCCTCGTAATCGATAGCCTCATTCTCGCGGAACCGCTCGATTTGCTTGTCGATAACCTCATACTGGAATCCCTCCATCTTCGTCAACAGACGCTTGATGCCACATGACGTGAATTGGGCGCGGATGTGGCAACGCAGCTGCAGGTCCGTTTCTGCTCCATCCACCAGCATATTTATGAGGATCATGGTTGAAACCGCATACTCCATAAGGAGGTTCTCCATGCCAATGCCACCACTGCGGTACTCTTCGCTGGCACCGACCAGACTTCCCATCTTTCCACGGCCGTCAATGGTGACCTCAACAATACGCATCCAAGCATCGAAGCGACCGGTTTCGTTGTGATCATGTTTAACCTTGTCCATGGATTGTAGAACTTTATGGTGGCCTTGTCCATCACCCCAGTGGCACAGGAAAGTGAGCACTTCGCTGACAAGTTTCCGAGTATTAAGGCGCGGCGATGATAATGAGCTAACGAGTGCAACTAGCACATTCTGATGCTCGAGAGCATCGTCTGCGCCATACTTGTTGTTCATCAGACCTTTCAAACATTTGGCAATATCGTATTCCCGGTCTAGATCTTTATCGCCTGTAGGGGGAGCCGGGACAGGACCAGAGGCTTTTCTTCTGTTGATCTTCATGAGGACATTGGTCAAAGCGATTTGACCTTGGGCTTCAACAAAGGCTTTCACCCAGCTGTATAGTTATTAGTGATACGCACGATATCGAGAAAAGAGGAATATCATACCTGATTGGCTGTGTCCGCAAGCTGACACTCAGACTAGCGAGTTGCTTGGACGTAATAGTGTCATCCATCACCTTCTTCACATACCACTCTGGGCTACCTTCTTCATCAGCACGTTCAAGCAAACCAGATAATCCGTCATGGCCATGAGTTTGTCGCGCATTTTGTCGTCTCTTTTGCTCTCCTTGCAACTCCGTCAAGCGATCCTGATGTACCAATGTCCATTTCTTTGAGGCGGGGTACGACAACATCTGCCGCTTGGCCTGTTCGGGAAGATTCTGCCATCCTCGTTTCTGCATCAGCTCTAGAAACAGCTGGTCCACGATGCGGTCATCTCTCGGTCTAGTGAGGTAGTTATCTTGTGGCCGGGGAACAGCGGCCGGCACAGAGATCTGGTGGGAGGATCCTGCATTTGACAAGCGGCCCGAGGTGGAGCTGGGGAACATAGTAGTGCGATCACTAGAATGCGAAGTTGTGAGAGTGCGAGAGGAATTGTCTGATGAGAAATAACTCGAACCTCGCGTGTTAGAGGAAACGGAGGAGTAGATGCTAGCTTGGTCGAGGGATGTGCGGGAGTTGGAGGACGAATCAATAGAAGAGGGGTTGTGGTTAGGCCCGTTGTTCGCTGCGGAGCTTCCTGGCCGTCCCCATTGTTGTTGTTGCTGCTGCTGCTGCTGCTGCTGTTGTTGTTGTCGGGTAATTCGATCACTGGAATTGCTGCTGCTCAGGGCGTTGTTTGAGCCGTGCGGGGGAGGACGAGGGCCAGAAGGATGCGGGGCGTACCCATTTGGCGCAGACGTAGAGGTCACGGTTGGATATTGATGATAGTCACCTCCGGATTTGCCTAGATGGTTGGGCGAAGGCTCGTGGCGCGATGAGCCAGGACGAGACATGTTGTCAATTGGAATCGGGGTCCTGGTATCGGTGGGAAGGCTTTCAAAGGGGATAGAGGTGATGACCCCTGAGGTGTGTGCGATACTGCCTGTGTCAAAATCATGGGTCAAATCGACTGATTGAATCGAAGACCGCTTCGAATAGCGGGACGAGCGTGAGCCCGCGGCGCTTCCCGGGGGTGCTAGGCTATCGTAGGAACCTCCATAATTATCATATCGTTCCTCTGTCGGCTTTTCTTTGTACAATTTCCGTCCGAAGAATGATTTCCCACTCGATGTTTGCCTAGATTTGTCGGCTTGTGAACTAGTTGGCATTTTGGCGGGCGTCACTGAGATGAGGCAGGGCGCAGCATAAGGGCCCCTCCAACACTCTCGGGAACGATATTAAATAAAGTTGTCCGGTTCGCAGTATGGCGCTGTCGATCGCAAGAGATATGGGAGAATACGATGACATTCAAATTGGGCGAAAGTGGCTCTCTGTTTTTGTCCCTCCCTGGCTAGTTAGTATACCCGCTGCGACGGCTGAGTCGCGAGAGACTGAGGGGTAAGGGGATCACGGCACTCACCCCACAAGGAAAGCAATAAGAGAAAAGGAAATTAACATGCAACTTTTTTTGCAAATGTCAAGTCCAGTTTGACGCCAGGATCAAAGCCCGAGCGTTCTTCTAATCAGTCTATTGATATTAGGGGGCTTGCCCCGGAGAAACTCCCCGACCGTGCACGTGATCGTCGGCATCACGTAAGCTTATACTTGGCAAGGCTGACGTCCAGGCCACGGGAAGGTGTGAACACCCATTGTTGGAGTTGAGCATCTATACTCATATTAGCAGTCATATCTCGTTACTTGAAGAACTATTCTTTATATAATTGTTGACAGTGTGAGACATGTAGATAAATCCATGATAGTGAGATAGAGACCGACTACTACTTCGGGTATAGTTCTTGACTATCAACTAGAACAGGTCCCTCATTTACTATATCATATATTCCGGCTATATGTCTTTAGTTATCACATACCTCAGGAATAGCCGGTTTTATAATACGTCTCAGTTCGAGTCAAAGAGATAGTGGGGTTAACTTGAATGGCTTTCAAGTCCGGACCCCCGTGAGAATCTGATCTTTAGATATTAGTCCAGGTAAAGCATTAAATGTATAAGGATGAATATAGCCCAACTCCTTAGCCTATTACCATCCATTCTCAGTTCGAGCCAGGCCGAACAACTACATATATATATATAGCTATCGATACTACGATGTCCTTCACTCTCAACAACTCCCATCAACGATATACCCCAGCTTAAGGGGAATGTGGTCCTCGCCGCTGGAGCAAATTCCAGTCTCAGTAAAGCCGCAGTGATGGAATTCTGTCGACACCAGCTAGGTCAGCTGGCTCGCAGCAGCAGTCTCGACAAAGCCCAAGCCGCTGCTCATGAAACCAAGCAGCAGCAGCTCCCTCGTGCACTTATTAAGGTGCTGAAGGTGCATATTTCCTCAATTTTATTCCGGCAAGAACGCTGTGAAAGCATTCATGTCCAGCTCTGGGCACGACAACTGGCAGCCTTGTATCCCAGTTTCACTGTTTGTCTCGGTCCATTCAGGGGTGGCGAAGACGAATATTTTGCCTGGCGCAACGAATGCGCCGCTGATATTTCGTGCTGTGTTTGGAGTGGCACACGTCTTAGGATTAAAGTCCAGTGTAGAACCGGACTACATATGGAGATAGGTTGACTCACTGTCCAATATCGTCGGGGACCTTGCAATAGTTTGATGTTGTTGTTAGAGTATCTTAGGCACCAGGCCACAGCACATGTACTGTTGTCAGTTAAGCTGTATGAAACTCGGTACTATTTTCAGAAACAAGGGAGCGACGTATAAAAGAATTAAATAAAAGTGACGATATGCCGAGTTGGCCGAGCCGTTTGTCGATCTGCCGATCCTGCCGCGTGTGCTGTTCCCGTGGGACCCCCGGACCTCGCTCCGCAATCTCTCGCGCATACAAACCCCCAAACATCACCACTCTACCATCCTCTCTTAGGCGCCATTTAAAGCCTAATTCCACAGCACCCAGCATGGGGTCAACAAGTGTCTTTGCCAAGGTGCGCGCAAAACCCCCTATCCTGACACGCAAGGCACCACCGTCATCTCCAGGCACACACTGACAAAAAGAACCCAAATAAACCAACTAACAAATTCATCCGCAGACAATCCTCATTCCAGCTGCAATCGCATTATCAATCTACATCCTAGCCTCATGCGTGATAATCCCCTTCTTCCGTCGCTACCACCAGCGCTACTCGCAATATCTCCCGCTACACAGTATATCCGCACACACACTGTCCCTACGCGACCGCATAGCCGATAAAGTAATGCATTTCTTCCTCCGGTCTCGGTGGCGATGGGGCGCGCAAATACCCGACCATGATAACATCAGTATTGACGATGAGGAAGGGGAGAACATGGTTGGGATGAATATGGATTCCGAGAGGCGGGGTGCGCTGGAGCAACGGAGACGAGATACACTGGCTGAGACGGAGGGTCGTTTAAGTCGGGATTTGGAGGAAGGGTTTATGGATGATAGTGATGAGGAAGGGAATGAGGAGCCTAGGAATGGACGGGCAGGGAGGCATTGAATTGTTGAAGATGGCGTTCGCATATATATATCTGCATTCTTGGGGTTGGGGCTTTTGTCTAGGGCGACTGGATGGTTTGGGTTCGTATATCCGTCTGGTGTTTCGTGCATGGTTACCTTGTGAATAGAGTTGTTTTGTCCTTGTTCTTTGCAATTACATGGGCACTTGAGTTATTCGAACAATTCATATACATGTACATATTTGGACCCTATTGCTACTAATTATACTTGGTCATCAAGAATGTTCTCTACATATTCTAGACTCCATTACGGAGTAAAGGGGGCTCGATTAATCTGGTGAGATCGACATAGCTCCACCGATCACCATGCACTCTGCATATTATACCTCGTATGGAGTACGGAATACTGAAACCTCAAATGCAAGCCAAAGTGTAAAAGATGTAAAGGTTGTAAATATTATTCATTGGTATCGTGAAAGATGCTACCTTTTTCAGCATCGCCCATCGTTAGCAAATGGGACTGTTATGAACATTTAAACATAAAATATGAAAGAAGCCCCTCAGCTGGAGAATACCTCACACTGCGTCATGCAAGGATACTTTCTACTTGCGCTGACCGTAGGCCTTGGTGGCGTAATCACCCTTGTGGACGATCAAGTCCTCAGGACGGTAGTCCTCACGGCCGGAGAAGTAGCTCTCGAGGATGTTCTTGGTACCGTTGGCGTAGCGGACCTGAGCATCGATAGAGGTACCGGACATGTGGGGAACCATGCCGTTGCCGCCACCCCAGGGGTGCTCGGCGTAGCGGAGAGGGTGGTCCTTGGGGGCGGGCTGGGGGAACCAGACGTCACCACCGTAGCCACGGAGGTGGCCGGACTTGAGGGCCTCGGCGACATCCTCCTTGACGACGATGGCACCGCGGGCGGTGTTGACGAGCCAAGCACCGGGCTTCATCTTAGAGATGAGGTCCTTGTTGAAGAGACCGCGGGTCTTCTCGTGCAGGGGGCAGTTAATAGTGACAACGTCACACTGGGCGAGCATCTCCTCGAGGTTCTCGACGCGACGGCAACCGATCTCCTTCTCGGCCTCGGCGGAGAGGGGCTGGTAGTCGTAGTAGAGGAGCTCCTTGCAGTCGAAAGGCTTGAGGCGGCGGAGGACACGCTCACCGATACGGCCGACGGCGACGGTACCGACGACCTTGCCCTCGAGGTCGAACTCGTTCTTGGCGACAGCGGCGACATCCCAGTCACCGTTCTTGATCTGCTCGTGGGCAGGAACGAAGTTGCGGACCAGGAGGAGGATGGTCATGACGACGTGCTCGGCGACGGAGACGACGTTGGAGCCGGTGACCTCAGCAACGGTAATACCGCCGTTGGTGGTGTTGGCGGCGTTCAGGTCAACGTGGTCGGAACCAATACCGGCAGTGACAGCGAGCTTAAGCTTCTTGGCCTTGGCCAGACGCTCAGCGGTGAGGTAACCAGGGTGGAAGCTGTTTTATCGTTTTATCGTTAGTGGGGAGATTTTGAAAGTGCGTGCATGAGAAACGAACGGAGTGGTGATGATGACTTCAGCGTCGACGAGCTCCTTGTCGAAGGTGGAGTTCTCGCCCTCCTTGTCGGAGGTAGTCACGAGAGTGTGACCCTGGTCCTCGAGCCACTTGCGGATGCCGAGCTCGTTCTCGGTGGTACCGAGCAGCTTAGGCTGCTGCTTGGAGTGCTCACCACCCTATATCAGAGAAGAGACCCGGTTAGCGATCGAAGTATGCAAATTGCGAGGTGAGAATAACTTACATCGTAGAGAACCAAAAGAACTTTGCCCTGGAGATTCGCAGTTGCGGTTAGTGTACGTGCACCGGAAATAGAGCCCAAAGGAGAAGCCCGAGTGAATGGGCTGGAGGCAGTTGGCTTGAGAGAGCCCGAGAGGAAGGGCCGTCGCAATTGACGGGAAAGAGAGCGGATAAATACCATTGTGAAGGATTATAAAGTATTTGAAGATGTTGCTGGAAAAGAAGGTTAGCACTTTGTTACGTCTATATATATGTATACTTGATGAGGTCAATGTCCAAAAGCGGCGTTGGATAAAACCGGATAAGGCAAGCTCTTGAGGCAGGGGAAGTGGGGAACATTGCAGGCCAAGAGATGTAATCTGGCTATGGGGAAATAAAAAAGAAAGACTTACAGGTATAGTATATAAAAGTAGAATGGAGTAGAATGGATGAGAGTTGGATAGAGTGGGAAGAAAGGAATCCGAACAGCAAATGGAGCTGGTTATATATTCCCCCTCTCTACAGAGACAGGCATTGCGCATCCCCTCAAAAGTAACTGAGACGCATAGAAACGGGAAATTCGGACTGAACTGGGAATCCACTTGGAGATCTCTCCGCATGAGGGACAGGGGGAGACTGTATACATTCCTTATGGGAATATTATGGCCTATCATATTGGATTTTACCCGTAGCTTGCCATGTATCGGCATGTATATGCATGTATATTGTTGTATATTGTTGTAGATTTTACATGTACAATGTACTGCATGTAGTGCTATGTAATTATTGCATACGAAAGCTCTCTATAAACGTGCGAGGGCACTTTTTAATATTGTAGTATACAGTTATACAAATAATTAACACAGAATCACATACCTAGCAGCACCTCTCTGTCCCTCCCTCTTTGGGACTGTATTAGTCCAAATTACTACCTAGGTATTCCCACCCATCTCACCATCTCACCATCAGCCCACCAAAAATGGAATGTTACCCCGCAGCGGGGTAACTGACATAACCAGCTGACATAATGAGGGGTAAATCAATCCAACCCAACGCAACTATACAACCAAATACAGAACCAACCCCAATTGACTCCCCAATTGTTGCAGTAATTGGCATCTCCAACCGGCAAGCTCATGCCAATCCTATCTCACAAGGTACTAAAACACCCCAAGTTCCCCAGTTCCCCAGCACCCCAGCCTCCTACGGGAGCCATGCCGAACAATTTCCGCTCTTCTGCCGAAATTCGGCCTGCGTCACCTTCTCCAACTCCGGCCCCGCTACTTTCATACAGAGCTACCCATGATGTACATTGCCTCCTCGCGAGGAGGTTTTGGAGAATATGGGGTCCACTAATGGGCTTCCGGATCAGATCATGGACAAGATCATGGAAAGCATAACCGCATGAAGAACTCAAGGGTGGATTTTTCTTTAATCCACCGTATCCCCGAAGGCCCAATTTATTTGTCTTTCGCTGCGCGTTTGCTCTCGTGTACTGGGCTGCAGATCAATTGAGACAACTACAATGCATGCTTTGGGATTGTTCCCCGACCGGACATTGGTTTCCACTGCTGCGATATGGTGTCTACGTTTGGTGTCGAAAACTAACATGAATAATGACCAGCGAACTGCAGAACATTTATCCCAGACTAACATTATAGTTACGAGCACCCTCCGATTGCAGGAAGACAAGTTATACATCATTGTGCTTTCGCGGGACTCTGACGTACGATATACTACCTACCGCTCCAACCCATCGTTTCAAAATTTCCTGCGCGAATTTCGATCCATCCAGCCGATCAGGATAATCAAGAAGTCGCGTTCGGAGTTGCATTTGTGATGCGGTCGTCCGATCGGTGCTTCGGCGCATATCGTATTGTCGCATGACCAGTGCGGGGCCATTCGATTCGATTCGTCACCCTCGAACTTGCAGGAAGTGCATAAATCTGTTTCCGCGTGATATTGCTAGCACGATGGGATCGTGACGCGGTTTCTTTTCAATATCGGAGGGTCTGCAATTTTTATAGCCTCGATATAACAATCCATTCCGATCTCTGTCCTATTTTAACACATTCGCAGTTAGATCCGAACAACAATGCCCAACCGACGAACTGCCTCCGCCTCCCAAAAAAAAAAGTAAACATAAGCCCATTGCCAGTACCCTTCCACCTGCGATAGTCCTGTGGAAGCACGGGATTGCCTACCATACCAACCCGCCCCTGTGGCGGCTCAACATGTGGATCATGCACACAATGGTGCGAGGCCACATAACCCCCCTCAATCATGCTCCCATTCAAAAAGATAACCGCTACCATATAACGCAGGCAACAGTTGCAGTCCGCACTATTCACCAGAGCATGTCTTGTACCAATAATCCGACAAATCACCCCAGGAGTGATGGCCATGTATGCACCGAATATCTCACACGGTGTCAATACCATGTCAGCAATAATCGGCCAATCCCTCAGTCGACATGATTGCAACACACCATCTTCATAACTGATGATGCGAGAGACGGGGCTAGCAAAGCCTTGCCACCGAACTATATTTTGATAAACTCCCAATTGGGATCGTCTCTACGGCAGCGGGAACACCGACTGGTCTGCTTGCGCGAATAGATACGGGTGCACAGCACCATTCAGACATCACCAGTTGTCCAATAGTATTAAATGCTATAGAAAATGTAAAAGATGAATAAAAGCAAATCTGAAGATCCATCCCCGAGATTCGAGTTCAGATGCCAAGATTATGCAATATCAGCATCGGTGTACGTACATTGTAGACCGCTGTGTCGATCTTATGAAAATGATATACAGTCTGCGTCTCCCGTACAACATAAGGCTTGTGTAATTAAGGTCGAATCCTCCTGAAAAGGGAAAGTTGCAGGTATGATCTGTTGAGTTTTGCAGATGCACCATACATATGTATGTATGTAACATGTATAGATTCGATGAACCTATCACTAACTATCCAGTGTTAAACCCACAAGCACGTCGATCTGTATTGCACAACAGGTTATGTGCTACCCATGCTATTATATATGTGTTTGGCCCTGAATTGATATGGTGGTTTCCAAACACGTCCCTATTAAAGAAGGCATGAATACACGAGGGAATCGTAAATAGAGCACAAGATCACCGAACTATTTAATATCGTGAAGCTATAACCATGAGCTCAACTACATTATCTGATCAGTCCCCATCATGCGGTAAAATCCTGATGTTGCATGGTAAGAGCGCCGTGCTTCTATCTTTCCTGTAGAAGTCGCGAAGCCACGTTGACCCACACGCTTTTAGGGCACGGCCAGTCTGCACAGTTTTTCCAATGCAAAACTCGATTCATGCGGCATTATATGGAACAGACCGTGCTTAAAGCCCTGCAACGGGACTGTACTCGCCAAATCAGCAGCATTGAATTCTATTACCCTTCAGGTCAACTGCGAGCCGATCCGGAAAGCCGGGACAAAGACGACGACAGACGGGTCTGGGGTTATGGAGATCCAGAGACAGAGCACATCGAAGGACTTGAAGAATCCATTCAATATGTCTCTGATATACTTGAGAGACATGGTCCTTTTATCGGGATCATGGGATTTTCAACAGGCGCCTGTGTGGCTGCTATTGTCACCTCCCTTCTTGAAAAGAGGAGATCGATCTGTAGCTTCAATTTCACAGTAAGCATAGCATGCCCTCGTATCCTCCGCTTTTTGTTGGTGACTTATGTTTTCTGGTTTTTAGCAAGATCATCCCCCGATGGAGTTTGCTATTTGCCTGAGCGGGTTTCAGCTAGCACAGGCTGATTACGCGCCGATATATTACCCCAAGATCAAAACACCAATACTCCATGTCATAGGATGTTTAGATCCAATGATTACTCCGTCTCGGTCCTTGCAGTTAGCAAATAATTGCGTTCATGCCGAGATTTACCAATTCTGGGGGACTCATTATGTTCCTCGAACGCGAGACTTCCTGAAAGTCGTCAGTGGATTTATTGAAGGGATTTTGATTGGTAGAGCTGATGAAGATGATTGGGAATATTGTAATGATATCTAGATGCTACTACATGTATGTACATGTATGTAGGTATAAGTATGTAGAATTTGGAATTCTGCAGATCAACGAATCAACGCTTAATACATGTAATCTCCGAATCTCCGATTTCTCGGCTTCGGCGCTCGGACATTTACGTTCTCTTTTATTTTCTGACATGTTGACATGTTGACCTTTTTTTTCTTGAATTTGTCTACTTTCTACCAATTTATCCAAAACCATAAAGTTCAATGCGACCAATACTCGCGCAATCGCTCGTGCACAACTGGAGCAGGCGAACCCATCGAAACTGCCAAACCATCCGCCAACTGTCTAGTGCTCGCAACAGCCGACTCCGCGCCCGCCTGGAAATCCCCCCTCCTTTCCCCGTTACCAAGACATGCCCTGAACCAAGCTGCAATTGTCCACCCACGCCCGCTCTGCCGGAGGATTTACCAATCGATCATGAACAAGCCTTAAATGGAACGATGGCTGCCTACGCGCAGCAGCTTCTCGTCTGCACAGGACAGCCAGACTGGACAAGCCGAATTGAGGATGATGGCAAAAATACAGGCTGGGGCAACCTTGTGAGAGGACTGAAGAGCCTTCTAGGTCGTGGTGGGCCATATCTTGATGTAAGTGGATCACGAACCACGGCAATGGATATAGAAACTCTTGCTCATAGATCTCGTCGCTCTAGCCTTTCAACAATGTCTTGATTACGAATTCATCCATCGCGCCAGCTGCAGGCTCCTCCCCCGCCTCAGCCTCGGCATTCCTTTTCCCCAGCTTCAAATACATCCCCTCAATACCCGTGAACACGACCTCATCGCCCGATCAAGCAACCGACCTAACGACCTTCGTGCGCGCATATCTTCTCCCCGAACGACTCCACTACATGCACTCCTCCCTCCCTGCAACCAAACAAGCAGACATGACCCGATCCCCGGACCTAATATCGAACTTCCCGGAGGTAATAGACATCAACCACTCTCCAACAGTGTTAATATGTGGACATGGAGGTCGCGACATGCGCTGTGGTGTCATGGCCCCCGCCTTGGAAAGCGAGTTTAAGCGAGTGTTGCAAGCACGAGGATTCATCTCTGCGGACAGTGATGGGATCACAGTGGATGACCCCAGTCACGCTAATATTGGCCTGATCAGTCATGTTGGAGGACACAAATACGCAGGCAACGTGATTGTTTATATCCCGCCGAAGATGACAGTGGGAACTTCTTCAGAGCCTCACCCGCTGGCGGGTAAGGGAATTTGGTATGGCCGCATTGAGCCCAAGCATGTGGAGGGGCTTGTGGATGAAACCATTCTCGGCGGGAAAGTGGTTACGGACCATTTCCGAGGTGGCATTGACAGGAATGGTGATATTCTGAGAATGTAGACTTGGGATAGATTAGAGTTAGAGTGTACGATGCATAGCGATCTGCAGCGTAGGATATGCATATACATTAGACAGGGAAACATTGCCAAAAGATCAATTCCCTACAAGTATCAAAAGACCTCGGCATCTTCATTTCATTGTTTCTAGAAAAATGTCCCAAGTATAGTGCTGGTACGCTAGTCCAAATCGGGACTAGAGTTACCCGAGCTCCGGGGAAGTTTTGAAGATGCGCGAAACAGTCTGACCTTTGAGATCGCGGACATGGCCAATCGCTCCATTTACTCTAGTCTCTAAACATTTTAAATACATAATGATCAGCCAGCCATGCAATCCCTCTCACGACTCAGATTAACCACCGCCGTCGCGCCTGGCCGCATTCACACGCGTCCAACCCTACGAGCGCTCTCACCAGTCTACACCCTCACCCGACTAAGCAGCACCTCACCACGCCGACTGGACCTCCCAGCCCTGGACAAAAAATGGCAAGCAAAATGGGAAAGCGACCGCACCGTGCCGCGCTCAACACCCGACGCAACACAGAAACCCAAATCCTACATCCTGTCCATGTTCCCATACCCGTCGGGCACGCTGCATATGGGCCATCTGCGCGTGTACACAATCTCCGATGTGATCTCACGGTTCTATAAAATGCGCGGGCATGACGTGCTCCATCCTATGGGGTGGGATGCATTTGGGCTGCCGGCGGAGAACGCGGCGATCGAGAGAGGCATTGATCCTGCGGCGTGGACGCAAGAGAATATTTTGAAGATGAAGGAGCAGTTGAGGTGTATTTCGGCGGAGTTTGATTGGGATCGGGTATGTTGGGTTGGATTTAATGGATTCGGCGGGTTGCCTCGTTGGTTTGGTTGGGATAGATGGCTAATTGATATGGCTAGGAACTGGCTACGTGTTCCCCGGATTTCTATGAGCATACCCAGCGCATCTTTTTGATGTTGTATCAGAAGAATTTGGCGTACCAGGCGGAAGCGTTGGTTAATTATGACCCTGTTGATAAGACCGTTTTGGCAAATGAGCAGGTGAGTTGGGGTCAGAGGGTATATTTTAGGTTTGATCTGATTTTCGTATAGGTTGATGCCAATGGATTCTCGTGGAGGTCTGGGGCTAAGGTTGAGAAGTTGAACTTGAAGCAGTGGTTCTTTAAAATCACTGATTTCAAGGAAGCACTCCTAAAAGACCTCGATTCTCTTGCCGGGGGATGGCCAGAGCGTGTCCTGTCAATGCAACGCAATTGGCTTGGAAAGTCTCACGGTGCCAAGGTCACATTCCCTGTGACCATTGGACGCGCGGGTGACCAAGTCGATGTGAATGTATTCACTACCCGGCCAGACACTTTGTATGGTGTGGAATACCTGGCACTCTCTTTAAATCATCCCATTGTGTTGAAGGCTGCCGAGAAAGACGAGGCACTTCGCAAATTCCTGAGTGATGCGTCTTCGCTTGCACCGGACTCTAAAGCAGGATACCGGCTGTCCGATATTGAGGTGTCTCATCCATTGTGCAAAATCGATACAGAAACCCCCCACCTGTTGAGGAAGTTTCCTGTCTTTGTGGCTCCTTATGTCCTTAGCGACTATGGCGAGGGAGCAGTCATGGGTGTTCCAGGCCATGACACCAGGGACATGATGTTCTTTAAGGAAAATGTGAAACCTGACTCGATCCCTGTTGTTATCGAGGCTGAGCCAGCTAGCAATGAGGCAAACAGCAGCGTCGTCCCGACGTCAGATGCAAAAGCTTTCACTCAAGAGGGCTTCTTAACTTCGCGCTGCGGGAAATACCAAGGGTTACACTCCAAGGAGGCATCAAAACTGATTGTCAATGACCTGGAGCAGGTCGGTCAGGCTGCATTCGTCGAGAGCTGGCGCCTGCGGGATTGGTTGATCAGTCGCCAGCGATACTGGGGTGCGCCCATCCCCATCATCCACTGCGAGGACTGTGGACCTGTGCCGGTGCCCGACAAGGATCTTCCAGTAAAGCTGCCGAAGATCGAGGGAGAGTGGCTCAAGGGAAAAAAGGGAAACCCTCTAGAATCATCAGAGGAATGGCTCCACACAAAATGCCCCAGTTGCAATGGTCCCGCTCGGCGCGACACAGATACCATGGACACCTTCGTAGACTCGTCCTGGTACTTCTTGCGGTTCTTGGACTCTGCTAACAAGGAAGCCCCATTCTCTCCTGCAGCGATGCAGCCGGTGGATGTGTATATCGGTGGTGTTGAGCATGCCATTCTGCACCTTCTCTATGCTCGATTTATCTACAAATTCCTCTCTCAGTCTGAGCTGCTCCCGGCTTGTAACTCTGCTGCACCCGCTGAACCTTTCAAAATACTTCTCAGCCAGGGCATGGTCCACGGAAAGACCTTCTCTGAGCCCTCAACAGGCCGGTTCCTTCTCCCGTCGGAAGTCGATCTGACCAATCCAGACAAGCCTTTGATAAGGGGGACACAAGTCGCCCCTAATATTTCATTCGAAAAGATGTCCAAGAGCAAGTACAACGGCGTGGACCCAACCACTACCACATCAAAGTACGGTGCTGACGCTACTCGCGCACACATCCTGTTCTCCGCACCAGTCAGCGAGGTTCTAGAATGGGACGAAGCCAAGGTCGTCGGCGTTGAGCGCTGGTTCGGCCGACTCTATAAACTCGTCCAAGACACCCAGCAGACTCTAACGGATGCATCATTCTCCGTCTCAGAAGCAGATCTGAAATCCTCTACCCACGTCGCTCCTCTCCCGTCATCACTCCAGGACCTGAGCGACTCGGACGCAGACGCAATCCTAGCCACCCACAACACCATCGCATCCGTCACCACCTGCATCGAAAGCAACCCCTACGGTCTGAACACAGCCATCTCAGACCTAACCAAGCTGACCAACACCCTGGCCTCGACACCCGCCTCCTCCCCTCTCATCCTGTACCTATGCATCTCATCCCTCCTCCGTCTACTAGCTCCTATCGCCCCGGCTTTAGCCTCTGAATCATGGGAAATCCTGCACGCAACCAAAAGTACCACCTCTACACCAGTGCCATCAATCCTTTCATCACCCTGGCCCAGCAACCTCCTCACGCCCTCTCAAGCGGAAACCCTCTCCTCTCGCGGCGGCCAAACGGTCGCCGTCCAGATCAACGGAAAGCTCCGCTGTGCTGTGACCATTCCGCGCATGGAGCCGGCGACAGCGACGTCGCAAGGCAAGAATGCTCCTTCGCAGGAAGAGCAGGATTGGATTGTCAGTCGAGTATTGGAGACTGCTGAGGGGAAGTCGTGGCTTCGGGAGAAGAACGACTGGGAGAAGAGACGGCGGGTTATTGTTGTCAAGGGGGGTAAACTTGTCAATGTTGTTTTCTGATTTCCCTTTCTATATTAGATGTGGGATTTGTATTACTATCTTGGATAGGGTTGTATATTATATGTATTTCTGGTAGGGATTGTACAGAGCTTTCTAGGGCCTAGTATATATACCACTGCAGCTACAATCGGACGTTCCGATTGTTGCCTATGATCTTTTGGCCGAGTGGTTAAAATGTATCTTACATAATCACTTAGGAGTAGTGGCTTAAGTTCCCACGAGAATTATAAGTGAAGGAATAAAATACGGCTTTATTCCACTAGACCACCACAAAACCAAGGTTCCTGTGTAGGGCCTAGGGAGGGCCATATCCCAGGTTGACAACAAGTGCTGTAAACATGGATCACGTGATTCCAACGCCCCCAGGACCCTCATCCCTGGATTCAATATCAAATTGTCGAATTCCGCCATAATGTAGAAACTCCAAGCTGTTGTTGAGACCATCCATATTCCCCATTGTTCCGTATCTCTATGAGGTTATGAGCCCGGATATTGAACATGTCGAGCATGCCAGCTTCAACTTTTGCCAACCCATCCTGCACTTGGCATTCATCCCAAGGCACGGCGTAATGATCCCTGAAAATGCCTTTCCACCGCCGGATTTTCTTCCGGTCGTCCCGACTATCGGCGATTACTTTTATACCTGCCAAGATTTTTGCCCTGCTTGTGTCAGAAGGCCGCTGTGATTTGACCTTTTTTGGGACTCTGAAAGTGTCACCTCTCGAAGGTAGTGATTCCGTTTCTAGGCCATCTAGCCTGAGCTCGTGGTTATTAAGCTGCTCTGTTAGAGCATCGAGCTGTTTTTCTTTTCTTTTCTTTTTTTGACGAGAGATATGGAAGTATTTCCAGTAGGAACAGTTTCGTCCGTCGTTTAGACACTTGAGGCCTCAGACGGAACATGTTGAACGAAAATGGGGCGTTTTTCCACTAGACCATATCAAAAACCAAGGTTAGTAATAGGGGGTCTAATGGGCCTATATTCCGGTTGACAGAACAGGTCTTACATTATTTTAGGTTATAGAAGTCGGACCTAAAACCTATATAGGTTAGGTTTTGGGTGCAGACTTTGGACCTAAGTTGGATTTTAGGGAAGCCTACCTATATTGCCTAGCTAGTACTATCGAATTGAAACCATGCGATCCTTACTAGATCCTATAGTCCTAGGACTATAATAACATGTTTGCATGAAACTAGCCCTATGCCAAGAAAAGGTGTATACTGAGCTGTATAGCTATTTCAGGACGGCGGTAGTGAAAGATCGGGATGGTAACCTTGGAAGCTCCATAACGATGACGAGGAATTGCCAAGCCTTAAGCCAGGTAGTTCACGACCTCGGAGGGCCCTCTGATTATACCTACCGGGATTTTTGAGAACATGATCGTCGAAGTAGTCGATGATAAGACGGATATAACACGATCACGTAAACGTAAAAGAACCTTGGAAGTAAAATAGGAGGAGCCGTCTAGATTAGTGCCAGTTCCTCGCAAGGCCTAAGTTCTTCCCTTCTTCTTCCTTGACTAACAACCGACCAGGACAACGGCTTTAAGGAGCTTCAAAAGATAGTCAGCTATAAAATACAACAGATACAAGGGAAAAATCGCATACTTCGAGTCTCGAGATAAACTTCGCCAGGAGAGGGAGCCCGGAGAGGCACTAAAAGACGTAAACTTCAATATCTATAAGTTCCTAGAAGCTATTAGTCCTATCTCGTAGGCTTTCTATACCTATTAGATAAATCGTATCTATATAGCAGAGGATCTTAGGACAAAATTACTAGAGTTTATTATCCTTAATCGCTACCCAGGAGTCAGAATATCTTCTAGGACCGAGACACCAGTAGTAATTGATGACTGCACTTAATCTCCGCGCTCGAGGAAACAAATTGCGGACAAAAAGTCTACACTCCTTGCGTCTATCGAAATGATGAAATCTCAGTTCTTCAAGAAAATCTGTCTTCATACATAACCGGGCCAGGTACCAAGGAGACTGGAATTCGAATTCAACAGAAGGGGAAAAAAAAGAGGCGTTGCTTTTGATCGAGACATTGTACATAAATGATGTATCTGAACAGACTAGTAGTAGTAGTAGCTGAGGTTTCTCTGTTGAGCGTCTGGAGCGTCATCTTGAGAAATTCAAAGCTTGGACTATTTGACTAGCTGCGAAGGTTGACTAGGGCATCTGTTAAATCTTTTTTCATGGTCTTGCACATTCATGCTCGCCGGTCGTTAGTGGTAGGGTTGTGTAAGCTTTCCTATTTCCCTTCTTGCAAAATATTAGCACTGTAGCCTTCCCGATGTTTTAGTGCTTTGGAACAGTACTCTTGAAAGACAGGTAGTACCCTGCGAGGTTTCGAGGGTTGGGTCCAGGCATGAGCACAATGCAGCTCTCCTTCCTCTTTGAATTCGGTCAAGTGAAGAATGATCCAAACCGTAGCGGAGCAAGGGCAGACGAGGGTAATGGCGTAATGATTCTATACTTCCTTCCCAAGTTATCACATCCCACAATGTGGTAGGCGTTCTCGCCCTCCATCTGTTAACTTTCTCCATTCTTGCACTCATCACAATTATCTTGCTTCGTTGACTCCCATCATTTCGGGAGTCTGATCCTTGCATCTCGCTTTTGAAGAGCCAGGAGAAGAGGTGGAGTGATCACAGGCGTTTGACTTGCTTGACAGAAATTCCAGGTCAGTATGGACGACTTCGGGCATGACACTCGGCCTTGACTGGCTTGTTGCTTGTAATCGAACAGTATCACAGTACTCCTCGGAGTATATTGCACTTCAGCATCCAGGCAAGTGATTCTTCCAACGTTCCCTCTGAGAGCGCTGCATTTGCGCGGTCGGTGAAGAAAGCGAACAGGACCACATTACTCCTCAGCATTGCAGCTCTCGTTCAGGCTTACGGATTGTTGATTGTTGACTGGACAGTCGACAAGCTGGCAAGAAGATTGTCGGTGACGGATCTCACGAGCTGATCCTCAAAAAAGAAAGCACCGTCCTTGAGTGTGTAGTAGCGCCGGACGAGTTTGGCGCGGATGATTTCGAGATGGTCGACAGTTGCGCTACCGTTGGGTCGCAGGTGAACAGCGGTTTTCCCTGTAAGGGTGGCCATGAGGATGAAATTCTCGTACTTGATACACTGGCCGTGGCTACGGCGAATTGTCGTCGAGTAATTGTTTGAAATGCGACGCGAAGGACGGTCCACGTAGCGGAACGTCCCCCGCGGCAGCAGAGCATTGTTGCAAAGTACGTTATGATGCACGCGCTCAATTATCGGAGCATCGTCGTTCGGTCTTCCAGCCCGAGATTCGTGATACCTATTAGAATGTCAGCGTATCGAATACCCGTCCGACTTCACATACACCAAAAAGAGGTAACGGGATAGTTGGCGTATCGAACTGTGTTGCGAAGTGTTCAAAGCTTCCATGGCAAGGTAGCCCACTCTGAAGAGCGAATGCGGGCCAGCACACTTCAGGGCCATATGGTAGCTTAGAACAGCTGCGTGTACCACGTCACTTCAGAAGGCCCTACGATCGTCAAGTCCCGAGCTCAATTTGAAAGCACGATAGGAGAGTGGAAGAGGTGGAAGTGGGGAGAGGTTGAAGGAAAAGACCTTTTTTTTTTCTCTCCGGTCCAATGTAGGGCTCCGACTCCCAAAGGAGTTAGATAGATATTATACCTACCTAGGTAGTTCCGTCAATTGTTTCGTAATGACCCACACCCAAAGGTTGCTATCCCGAAAATGTAAGAGCAAGAGACTCCCTCTTGCCCTTCGCCTCTTGCCCTTCGCCTCTTGCCCTTCTTTGTATCACCGTCTCCGAATGAATGTTGTGAGCATGATTGAAGCTTAAAACCTAGTATGTGAGAGCGGAAGATGAGGGGCTGGAACTAAGCTTACTGATTAGGGAACAGATACTTCTTGTCTTGAAGCCTGGAATCAGTAGGGACGATTCATGCTGCTAATAGACGCAACCTTGGAAGGGAATAAAAAGTGAGTCAGGACTGAACCTTGGAGACTACCTAGGTAACGATATATATCATTCAGTCAGCATTACTCTGTGAAACAGAGGAAACATCAAAACCATCAGGAACTTTGGTTATGTATGGTGCACCTTTTCGGAGGAGCCTCCTACGGAATCCGATTAGATGAGTCGACAGTGGCTCACCTGGGCAGGGATGTGGTTACGTGATGTTTTTGTAGGCAACGACGCGGTGATGGGTGCGAGGTAGGCAATGTAATGACACAGAGAGTGTGATGGAAGAATGCAGACGTCTAGTTAAGTAGTAGATTGTGCGCACCTTCTGAGATCGGGGCTATCTTTATCTCTATCCTGGAACAGATCCTTAATATCAGTCGGGGCAACCACTTGAAGGCTTCCCCGCATTGGTAGACAGTATCCGAATCCAATACATCGTGCCTCGCGCAAGAACCGATTTGGCATTATCGCCAATGGTTAAACATGGAGCTTATCAAATGGACTGTTTGGCAGTACTCCACAAAACATATTGTGAGGTCCAATTATATTATGTGGGGATATGGGATCGCCGAATAACGGCACTTCTTAAGTGTCGCCGCAGCTTTCCATATTCCGTAATTTTCTCGGACAGATTCCGTGGCGTTTTTTACTTTTTAACTTTGCATTTCTCGGGACAAAAATTCCTTGACCGGGTAGCCTATTCTGTCTCCGCATTTTTCTATGGTAATTTCCTCCCCGGCTTTAACTCCACGAAAGTTTAGCAGACATCGTCATCTTCCCCGAACCCTAACAAATGAAAGGCTTCAATTCAACTTGGCCCCTGAACCCGGATCCACAAATTCCACGGTAGCATGTACCGAATAAAATTATATAAGAATCTGGAGTCCAGGTTTATTCATCTCGCTTCCATACATCACCTTATCTACACGATCTGTGTCCATAACAAATCACACTTCTATTCCCCTTCAATGGCCAAATGGACAAAGACATAGGCACAAAGATGGACAAGTCCGTCGCTGAATCATCTTCAGAACATGAGGAAGTAGCTGTCATCACCACCGTCGAAGCGCATGATGTGCTCGGCCATTCCGCCGATGCGTACGGCCCTGATGGGGTGCGAGGTCTTTTTTCATCTGGCTACGTGGTTGGGGCAGCCTTATTGGCCTCGCTGGGTGGTTTCTCGTTTGGATATGACCAAGGTGTCATCTCCATCATCAATGTGATGGACCAGTTCCATACAGTCTTCCCCGAGACTAAGACTTCATTTGGCACGGGGTTCATGACTGGAATGCTGTTGCTTGGGTCATTTGTTGGTTGTCTGTTCATGCCTTACCTTGCAGACAAGGTCTCCAGGAAGTGGGCATTGACTGTTGTTGTGGTTTTCTTTGACATTGGTGCAATCATTCAGACAGCTGCCCCAAACTATGGAAGTCTAGTTGCTGGGAGAGCGATCGGTGGTATCGGCGTGGGTACTTTGGCTATGGTAAATGCTCTCTCTTCTCGGCCTTGCCTTTTTTTTTTTTTACCCTTCGTTTCGAGATCTCGTGGCAGTTTGCTGACTTTCCTCTTCAGACAGCACCTCTCTACATCTCGGAAATTGCACCACCGAACCTTCGTGGGACATTGCTAGTTCTGGAGTCCGTTTCTCTCGTATCCGGTGTTGTGATCGCATATTGGATCACCTTCGGAACTCGACTCCTAGAAGGCTCTATCTCTTTTCGACTTCCCCTCGGCCTACAGATGGTATGTGCTACGGCACTAGGCATCTGTATACACTTCTTCCCGTATTCTCCGCGGTGGCTTGCACTCGTGGGCCGTTCCGAAGAATGCCTGGCCAGCTTGGCCAGGCTCCGAAACCTCCCGGCTACAGATGAGCGCGTGCAAGCCGAATACAGTGGCATCCTCGCGGAGGTCGTCTTTCAGCGCCTTGTGGAAGAACACACCCATCCTGGGGTTAAGGGCTGGAAGCTGGAAGTGCACAGTTGGCTAGATCTGTTAAAGAAGAAGAATTGGCGCCGGACGGTTGTCGCAGTCGGTGTATCCTTTTTCCAACAGTTCTCCGGTGTCAACGCATTCATTTACTACGCGCCTACTCTGTTCCGGTCACTCGGCCAATCAGATGAGATGTCGTTGATACTATCTGGCGTCTTCAATATCCTGCAGCTTGTTGGGGTCTTTATTTGTGTTGCAACAATTGACCGAGTGGGACGTCGCCCTCTTGCCATTTTTGGTGGGTTTGGCTGCGCCATCTGCTACGTGATCATCTCGATCCTAAGCGGGTTATTTTCCAGTGATTGGACCGCTCATTCTGCAGCTGGCTGGGCCTGTGTTGCCTTCGCCTTCTTATTTATTCTAGTCTTTGGTGTTTCCTACTCACCCTTGGGGTGGGCACTTCCTTCGGAGGTTTTCACCACAGCGTCTAGATCCAAGGGCGTCGCTTTGGCCACCTGTATCAACTGGCTCTCCAATTTCATCATTGGAGTAGCTACACCCCCGATGATGGAAACCCAGGGCTATCGAACCTATATCTTCTTCGCGGTAATGTGCTTCTTGGCTGGGGTCTGGGCACTGCTATTGGTTCCTGAGACTAAAGGCAAAACACTAGAGGAAATGGACGAGGAGTTTGGGGATGTGCAGGGTCTTGCTGAGAGAGAGCTTATGAGATCCGCTGTTGAAACGGTGAGGCGGGGTATTATAACCGAAGAGCTGAGAGCCTAGACGCGTCACACTAGGTTACTCTAGCAGGTATATCCGTGCAAGTGTTGCGGAAATTCCAGATGGTGACCTTGGGATATGCTTATTGAACCTGCATTTTCCCTCAGGTTCCATAGCACTGTGGATTTCGCCTTGCCCTATGCTTTCCGAGTCGGTCTATCGAGGCAACAGTATTGGCGACTCAAAATCACTTTTCTGAGAGCTCAATGTTTGTTTAGTCAGAATTCCCTATAAATTGCTACCTAGGTACCTAGGTAGCACTAGGGACATCCAATCTTATTGGCCCATACATTTTGTACAGTCTCAGAGATAATTTATATTGCTAGATTCATGGATCTTCAAAACAGCTGGAATCTTCCCTATAATTGACGATTTTTAAAGCATTGAGTAGCTAGGGAATTTTTCAACCGCGGTGCCCAAGTTTGGCGATCTCAAACCGAATCAGCAAATACCTTCTTTAGTTTACGTATGATAGTAATTCTTTCCGTAAAATATGGCGCAAACTACTACATGTGCCAACAAGGACACAAAAACTCCATCGGCGGGCGTGGCTACAGAGCAGAGCGATGTAATCAACTCCTTCTCACTTGCTGACAACAGATGACCCAGACTATCTTCGAGGTAGACCAGGACGGCCGAGATGATTCCGGTGCCGTATCCGAATAGCATGCCACCGATGGAGGCGGTTAATGCGATGAGCCAGATGTACCACCCCGCGTCGGTATGCTCGATAGAATCATGGAATGAAGCTTTTGCCACTTCGATCTCGGTGCTGTTAGGCACCAAGTCTTTGTCCTTTTTGAGTAGCTTTTGCCTATCTTTGAGCGATGAAGAGGACATAATTTAGGTATGATAGGTTGGTATTTTGTGATGCAAATTGATGCTAGCATGATATTGACCACGACCGGCTGCTTCTTTTCATATCTCCGAAATAAAGTCAAGACATGTCTCTGTAGTCTAGAATCGGCAAGTATGCGGGGGATGAACTGGGTAGAACCCCCACAGCGATCACCGCCGGGAGCCATCTCATCTCCAGGTATATGAATTTATTTTCTTTTTCTCAACTCCGCAATTTCGAGGCCACTGTGCTGGTTCAGGCGAAAAGTGGAGATATATCGCGACAATCGCCGACCCTATCAGGCAATTCTCGCCGGCGACTTACTATTTCCAGTAATTCTAATAATATTGCACAAATGTCGCCGCTGGTCGGGGTTAGAGCTCGATAGGCGATATGTTTTGCAGAGTACCGAGAAAACCCCTTGGTCAACTATCGGCGATGATTCCTACAGGCGGCGATTCTGGGTTACACCTTGCACAATACACGAATTCGGATAGTGTCCAATATGGTGGGGAAGCTTGTGGTTACGCCGGCTGATAGTACAGATCTGCTCTAGAGCAGAGAGCAGGTTTAATAAATAACCCGGATCTCAGACGGTACAAAATCGCAATCTACTGCTTTACTAGACAATCTCTCTTCATTACATTTCCTACACCGCAACGACCACCACCGCGTTAAAGAAAACTTTACCTTACCCCGGACCTTGAGCCATGTCGTACGGGGACCGCCGTGTCAAGTTTGCGCTTTTCGGCCTCGGTCGCCTGGGAGTCCTTCGAGCCCGCATCCTCGCATTCCAGCAGCCTCGAATCGAACTCGTCGCCGTCTGCGATACGAAGCCAGGCACTGACAAATGGGCCGCAGAGAATCTGCCCCCGTCTGTCAAGTATTTTTCAGACCCTCAAGAATGCTTGAAGAACAGCGACGCTGAGGCTGTCCTCATCTGCACCGCGACGGCTACTCACGCGCCCTTGATACTGCAGGCCCTTGATCTAGGCTTGCACGTTATGTGCGAGAAGCCTGTCTCTGTGGACATCGCTACTACCAAGGCAGTGGTCGAGAAGTCTGCTTCTAGGCCTGACCTCAAGTTCCTCGTTCCCTTCACTCGCCGATGTAAGTAACGCTAGGCCTCGCGCTTTATAGAGTTCAGAGACTGACTCGCACTAGATGACAAGTCCTACCGCCAGGCTAAAGCCCTGGTCGACAATGGAACCTTGGGTGAAATCCACGCTGTTGAGACGACTGGTATCGACCAAGCAGACCCCAACGGTACCTCCCCAATTCCCCCCAGTCGTTGTCTTTCGTATAGGCTGATGGACTGACCATTCTGAGTAGCCTTTTTTGTGTCATTTTCTGAGCAGTCTGGCGGCATCTTCCTTGATTTTGGCATCCACACTGTGAGTCTTAGTATTCTTCCTTCACTCACTGTCCTATTCACTAACACGTCACTAGGTCGACGCCGGACGATACCTGTTGGATGTCAAGTCAGGCATCTCCAACCCTAACAAGCAAGTCAATAGAGTCATCGCCTTCGGTCAGGTGGCTGTCTACGGTGACTTAGCCAAGTATGGCGACGCCGACAACGCATGGGGCCTGGTGGAATTTGCCAATGGCAAGATTCTCAAGACTTACCTTGGTCGCACCCTCACCAGCGGTTTTGAGGATACAACTCGATTGTGTGGCACCAAAGGACATTCGATCATCAGCGCTAACTCGAATGTTGAGATTCGCGACCATCTCGGTATTCGCACACAATCTGTGCCAGATGCGTTCACTCTCTTCGATACGACATTCGTGACTGACCTTGCTGAGTTCGCCGATGCTGTGCTTGATAACATGCCCTTGACTTGTCAACCAGAGGATGCCTTCGAGGCGGGCAAGATCTGCGCTGCTCTGCAGTACTCATTCCGCAAGGGTGTTCCCGTTTATTTCGACGACAATGGTCTGCCCATCATGGAATAATGTATGTAGTGATTGCATATATTACAAGATAGAAAGAAAATAGACATAAGATCAGAACTCTTTATCTCCAATTTCATGCCACTTGTGGAAAAAGTGTACTCTGTCTCAAGTTTACAGTATTGCAACTCATCAAATCGGCCTTGTAGCAGGTACGGAGTACTCTACGGACTGTTGACCTCTAAAGGTCTGCGATAAAAGCTAAGCCGATGCTTGGCGGGAAGGCAATGCATTATATGCCAAAAATGGACATCCAATTACCATCTTGTCCTTGGAGACTCATCAACTACTTGGTCCAGTACACAGCAGATACGGGCAGATATCTGTAATGTATGATGCCCATATCGCTTGAATTTCTACTCTCTGAAGTTAACTTCTGGTTCTGGGTCAATCTCTTGGCCGCGATCCATCCTTTGGGATGGTTCGCAATCACGTTCTAAACCAAAATAATCTCCATGGCTGTTTGCGAGCTTGACACTCTTACAGAAGTTTCCGGCACCGCCAAATCAATACTGGATCTTCGGAACGAGTTTGGGCGTCGACAATACGGTACTCCAATGTCAAAAAAATACTCGGAGTTGCCATATTATCACCCGACCCGAGGAAAACAAGACGTACTCCTGTAGTAACTAACGGCACTAAATCTCCTTTTCCTAATATAACTGTTTTTGTCGAATGGCAAGATATATTACCAGATGATCTTCACTTGCTAATCGATGGTTAAAGCAAAAGCTGGGAAATGAGAAGCAAGCTTCTAAGTGCGACGCCAAAAAGACGAATAGACGAATTGAATAACTGGATTATTGATACCTACACATCGCAAAATGAGCCCCACGTAAGGCTGCACAATAAACCCCCAACGCCCGTTCCTCGAATTTTCAGAATGAAGGAAATTCCAACTCCCTTGCTTCGACCTCAGCGAAGAGA
This sequence comes from Penicillium flavigenum, assembly GCA_002072365.1. Classification (NCBI taxonomy): domain Eukaryota; kingdom Fungi; phylum Ascomycota; class Eurotiomycetes; order Eurotiales; family Aspergillaceae; genus Penicillium; species Penicillium flavigenum. The sequence goes on from MLQL01000053.1 coordinate 138,217, forward strand.
TCTGAATAATCCAAAAGTGGACCCGTCGGTGGAGCAGGCAGAACCGCAACCAGAGAAAGATGGAGCTTAGACGGATGTAGGACAGCTAAAGAGCAAGAAGAGAGGAAGAAGGGATAGCGATGCTACTGAAAGCCCAGCTGAGAGTGTTAAAAAGTCTAAAACGCACTAGGAAGCTACAAGTCAAACTGTTTCAGAGAGTAAGGGTGGAACGCTGGAGGATGGATTGAAAGAAGAGGATGTAAATAAAGAGGTGTATGTAAAGAAAGCAAGCAAGAAACGAGCAAGAAGAAATAGTGACCCTGCTCGAGACCTTGAGTGTGCTAAAAAAATGTAGAAGGGGTTGAAGCTGCCGGCCAAAGAGGTTCAGGTTGAGCAGCTTAAAAGAAAATCATGCTGAGAGGACCCAGAGCAGGAAGGTAGGAGAGAAATGTTTGGGACAAACTAAAAAATGGTTATATCTGAAACGTCTACCTTGCGGCTATAGGAACGTTGGTTGGAGTAACTGGACTATACGTGCAACAATGGGTATTAAGACTAGTAGAAGTTCCGGATTAAGAAAATGAGCACGAAGGTCCTGATTGCATTAATTATGCGTAGGAAAATATGTTGTAAAATGTGATTGGGCAGCTAAAGCGCTATACTAAAGTAAAAGTAGGTAAGTTAAGCGTAGCTGGTTTAGAGAATGGCGCGGTACTGGTTATCTATGTCTTGTGCCTATAGAGTTAGATATAGCTAGCAGCCCCTAAGGCCTATCTAACATATTTCGTGTTCCCGCGTATGCCGTCAATGTGTTAGCGTCAAGTGATTGGGTTTCGGCTATTATATTTTGTATGACTCACCGATGGATTTTGCAAGGCCGACCGGATAAGTCGCATTTGATAGCAAATGGTAGCTGGCCACCGCCGTAACACCTAAACACCCGAATATCTAGGGGCAAAGAATCTAGGATAATTACGAAGCTCAAATCCACTAGATTTAGAACCGTATCTATAGCGCAGACATTGGCTCGGCTAATAAATACTCGAATAGGAATAAAGCTAGCAGGCGAAAGCAAATGCCTTTCCTAAGGGCAGATCTTAGCTTCCTAAAACGATAGCTCGTTTTAGTAATGATCCCTAGCACCACGAAGAGGTCCTGTCCTATCGCTGGAGGTAGCGGCAAAGGGCAAACGCTTCGTCTACGCTACCGTTTATATCACCACTCCGCTATCTGGGGAGGACCTATGCGCCCGGCTACACCGAAGTGGAAAGTGCTACCCGTATAGCTACACCTGCAAATTTGACGGAATCACGCCACTCTACGAGGACGAGAAAGGCGCAGACGTCGAGTACGTGCCATCCTCCGTTGGCCCACCTTGTCCTTGCTGACACCTTCCCCACAGCGTCATCGCAGTCACTGGCCTTGGAGGCCACGCTCTTGGCTCTTGGAAGTCCCGAAACAGCGATGAAGTTTGGCTACGCGACTTCCTGCCTGAAGACATGCCCAATATCCGAGTGCTGCTCTACAGCTACGATACAATGCTCCCGGGCAGCCAGTCGAGACAGTCCATTGGAGACCTCGGGAGCGCCTTCCTGGAGCAGGTCACTGCCTTTCGCGCAAATGATGGTGTAAGCGGTCTCCCGTACGTCAGTCTACGTCCCACCAGCGTTATGTAAAATACAAGTTCTATTCTGGGAAATGAGGGATCGACCACCATACCGGATCAAGATTAGCGTGTTTCCAAATAGGGCTTCAGAATTAACATGTGAGAGTGTGGGGGTAAATCTGATTTCGAATATTACTGTACTAGCAATATTGAAACGTATGGGGGGAACAGAGTTTGAAAAAGCCTTTGGTAGACAGTTGGCTTGGATGCCCAGCCGCCTTAATATTGAGGGTGACAAATGCCAGCGGCTTTGAACGGCCCTATGAACAGAATGAATATATTAAAGTCTTTTGCACTATCATCTTAGATAATTTCTCTGATGGTGAGCGATTAATGGTTGTAAATTACCGACGTACTTGGTGGGGCAGTATCAAACTAGTTCCGTCGCGTTGCAACCATGGCCATACAACCATGGCCATACATCTCTGCGGCCTCACTTATAAAATGAGGTGAATTCCTCGTCCGTTTTAATATCATGTTGCCCACTGCTCAGGGTAAACGCATGAGTATAAAACAATTCGTCGCCGCTCGGGTACTGCTGGACTAAGACTATCTCCTGACGCTCGACACGCTCCTTGTAGGATGGATTCCATTCAGCGCCAGCCTCCTCGACCTTCTACTTTGTGGGGTGATGGAACACCCGATTGGACCACTTTCACAAAAACAACTTATCCTTCTGCACCGTCTCCCGGATCCCAGCCTGATCCAGCGATAGTCGCTTCTACTTTGACTCGTCCCGATCCAGCGCAGCCGAAAGGTCAAGTCCAATCTTGGCAGATTCAACCGCTCTTCCAGAACCCATGGCTGACGTACGAGGCGATCGTGGTGATTTCCCAAGGACAGTCCGTCTTTCTCGCCCGGCACAGAGAAAGCAAAGCGGCGCTCGTTAATATTCACCTTGTGAAGTAGCAGTTCTCGTCGGTCAAGCCACTGCTACAAACTATCTGTCGGTTCTCTCATCCCAGTTTTCTGGATCTGATGGGGTGCTACTGTTGGGATGATCAGGTGTTTTTGGTCTGGGAGCCAGTAGAGCTCTCGGTGAGTCACATCCTCGCATCGAGGTGCACTATCACTGAGGGGGAAGTTCTCGCAATTGTTCGGAGCGTTTTTGCCGTTGAAAGTTACCAGAAACGAACGAAGTGAGAGAAAAGGGAAACTACTACAAGTGATATGATTATTATTTCGTGATATTTCGACTGCCAAAAGCCTATACAAAATTATACCAGGACTTGTCCAAAATCACGGTGATTGGCTTACGTGCTTTAGTGTTGTTAGAGAAGGCCTTACCGGAAATAACCCTAGCTTTTGGTTCTGCGTCCTCTCACTTGTTAACTTTTGTTTGCTTTGAAACGAACCCTGTGAGAGGAAGGATAAGCTCCTATAGTAATTATAAGGGAAGGTGGGTTATGTTTCCAAGCTACATATAAACATTATAAATAATACTTATATAGTCTCTAGCTCGTAATATCACCCCACCTATCGGTTGCGATAGTGGGCCTATCATGCATCTCTCCTCTAGTTTGTTCACGCCTATATTCATAGTCCCAAACCAGCTTCAAACGCCCGCTTCTTCCTTCTTTGCGACCAAGCCCAACATACTTTACATTGTTTCTGCCAGTTTCATCTGAATATCCAATCGGTTGTAATTTATTCCATGCGTCTGAAAGCTCATTGTCGGAATAAGCGCACGTATCTGGAACCAGGTCCTAACGTATCGACTCTGCAACACGAGGATGGCTCGATACATGCCATATCTTCTTCCTTTCTGAGCAAACTCACTGTTGACCTCGGCGTCGACCCACGATAAACATTCCAAAGAGCCAGATTGCACCGGTAAGGGATACAATAGCCGTCCACGCAAGTGAAAAGCTCTGTCCGAAGAGGTACCTGTCACGATAACATTCTTTGCAATTCCTGCCATTGTGTAAATTGGTGAAGTGTTATATATGTACGTTATATGTTGAGGGTGAGATGGAAGTTGTTGTGGAAGCTATCCCACTTTGCTATGACGTTATATCCGATTTTGTTTTCTTTGCTTCACCACTCTCATCCACTGTAGTCCTCTCAAGTCTCATGGATGATATAGGCTCTTAATAGAGGAAACAAGCTGTAGGTGGCAAGATAAAATTACATAGCGACTTGTACACTTGTTCCGAGGGCTCTCTATTAGAATTGTGGGAATTGAGTGACAGATGTTGTTGATAGGGTGCCTTAAAATGGTAGTTTAACAAGAGTGTTTGAAATAGTAAGTTAGTATTAAATACTAATTTTAATTCCCTAAGCAAACTGCAGCGGCCTCAATCCACTATAGTGACATTGATACGCGATTTCTGAAGCACAGGTTCAACTGAATACAATTTGGGGAGAAACCGAATCAACAAATGGAATAAGCCAATTGACAAATATCTCGGGTCATATTAAGCACAGAACCTTTTAACTTCTGTACTTTCATTATCAGCTGTCACACATGACCATGTAAAGCCATTGTTGTCTATTATCACTGCAGCACCCACAAAATAGTCGCATGTGTCTGTCCTCCCAAGGACTGTGTTGATATCAGCCGAGATTGTAGCTCCTGAGATAGGTTGGTTTGTTTGTTGCGCTGCCCGGCAGAACATTCTTTCCCCAAGGAGAGGCATATCTTTAATCTCTCTCAGTGCACTGTAGAAGGTAGGGGTCTTGCTGTGGGCCGTATAAAGGTCGGTCAGGTCTTGCTTCATCTTCTTATTCAGGTCACAGATGTGCATGTGGATTTGGTTCTCAGTGATCGAATGTGCAGAGTTGATAGCTAACGCCTGTGTCTTTGGGTCAGACGCCTTCTCTTGGCCAAAGTTCCACACGTCGATTGCCTGTGGTTTGTGAAATTTTTGCAAATCGAGAATGTTTGGTATCAGAACATTCGTGGAGGCTAATTTTGTATTGAGTTTGAGCCAGTAGGTCGAGGGGGTGCTGCCTTGCGGGCACACACCGACACCGGTCTGCAAGCTCTGCACGCAGTCACAGACTGCTTGGAACCATATCCAACAGCCGGAACAACAGTGGTTGTGCTCTCCCGTGCAAGTTTCAGCACAATCCTGTAAGTGAACCTGTGATTCCAGCGCTTTTCCAGTTGCTGTACACTTTGCATTTGGCGGAGTTGCTGGACACTTGTTGTCGCATTCATGATCGCTCCCGTGACATATACAATCCTTCAAGTTACCTTTCTGGATCTGATCACTTGTGCAATCGGATTTATGAGTAGATGAACTGCCGGGTAGATTATCGGGTAGATTATCGGATTGACCTGCGATCCTTTGAATCAAGGCCAGGTACAGTGTGATAATTGCAAATAGTGAGATTGTTCGGGGGAACATGTTGAAAGATAGAAGATTCATTCGGAATATGTCAGAACCAGCTTGAATTGTGAGAGGATTTTTGGGGGTGGGAAGTACGTAGTATGTAAAGTGCTTGGAGCAAAGAGTCAAATCCTCAAAACATGGGAACACACTATATACATGATCATCTGGGCAGACAAGACATCCATTTGCCATTTACGATATCCCATGCCCATGGTAAGGATAATATTATGCTTCGCTTGATTTGATATCTACGCGGAGAAAGACAATGTATGACTCGATTACACGGCTGGAACATTCTATTGTGATAGAACCTTTTTTTTTAATGCTCAGTATAAAACTATCGCCGGATGCGGAAGTCTGCCGTTAGAATTAACAAGGCCGTCGGCCCGGGGGTATATTTATGCTTCGCGTCGCCACCACAATGGCCATGAATCAAATGTATGGTTCATACCACGTATAATGATGACCACTAGTGTATCATCGATAAAAACTACCTAGTTAGGTAGAGCTTCTCCGCACTGAGGCGACTCATTGTTCTCGACCTCCTTGTTGATCAATATCGGAATACCATATGCAAGTTGAAAGATAGATAGAAAGAGAAATGAACATAAAAAGGTAACTGATTAAGTACGGTTCAAGCTCATTATGTATCTCAAATGCTAGTTTACATCATGAAAAAAAAGGGCCATCTCCAAATGCGAAGGAAAGCACACGGTCGGTCATTCACTCCAAATCCCAAATCGAATGTCAAACAAAGAAGCCCAAGTCGACGGTCGCCTTAAGAAATGACAGCCATGAAAGCGGAGCCGAAAAGCAGAGCAATCAGTCCAAGACCAGACTTCGAAACCGACTGGTTCACAACGGCGACATTGTGGGTCGAGGTAGAGGTAGAGCCGGTGCTAGTGCTGGTGCTCGTGCCGGTTGAGGTAGACTTGGAGCCAGTGGCAGTTGCAGTTGCGTTCTAGGCGGAAGTACAGAAAACGTCATTGTAGTTGCCGCTCTTGCTGGTGAGGCAGGTCTGGAGCTTCTTGACATCCTGTCCCTGGGCGAGACAGTAGATCCCGCAGTCATTGTCGTACTTGTGGGGTTGCCCCGCAGCACTTTGTCATGGCATCGGTGATGTTACCACGAACAACGACGGCGCAGGCCGCATCCGTTGTGGAGATTTGTCAGACGCTGCCGCCGCAGGCGGTGCTGGTTGCGCTGACGGAGGTGACTTGATGCTGAACGTCGTCACTTGATTCTTTGATTTTGGCTGCTCGCTTTGAGGAGCAATGCCGCTTCCAGCTTCTGAGTTTCTCGCAGAGTCTTTATTTGGGACAAATAATTCGTCCTCGCTGTCCAATTCCTGCTTCATTGTGGCTGAAACGGAAGGCTCGACTATGTTCACGGCTGGTCGCTTCCCTAGCATCCGCTCTGACGGACCTGGCTCCAAGGATGTATCTCTTGCACTGGGACCACGTTCAATATTTTGCAGAGGCTCTTTCGCAACTGTGAGCTGTCGCTTTACTGTCCGATTCTTGTCTGCTCTGAAAGTATCCAACGGACAAGGAGTAGGCGAGCGATCGGGGCTGTCTCTTCCCATCTCGCCTTGCCAATGATTGTAACGTTGCTCTTGCTTTTCCCAGGCGTCCGAAATCTTTTGTTCTGCCGGGGCCCGGTCCGTCAATCTGACGAGGTCTGCGTTGGTAATCCAGCAGGTGCCTCTTTTCAGCAACTTTTGATCGGCCTCATTGATACTGTATCTTGCCACTTGATTTTGACATATACTGTGGGAGCTGTTTTGTACTCTTTGGTGACATCCTTTCTCTCTTGAATAGTCATGGAATACAGATACAATGTGAGATCAATAGAGAAAAACAGTGTATGTATTCGGGTGGACGAAGAGGAGAGAGAGAAGGAGAGAGAGAGAAACTATAGGGTTCTATCTACACATATGTGATGCCTGAGGCATCAAGGCATCTAACATCCCCCTTATAGAACCTGTAACGTATTTCACAAGCGAGTGGATCACACAAGCGAGTGGATCAGTAAACCCAACCTACTAATTTCAAATGCATTTATCTCAACCAAAACGCCATTAAATTTAATTTAAAAAAATCATCATCTATCTGGGCATGTCTCTCTTCTATGCCCTGGCTTCCTACATATTCCACACCCCCGGGGGGGCTTCGTACGCGGCTGTAAACCCGATTCTCCATAGATACCGGGACCGGGGGTAGGTGCTTCAAATGCTTCCACCGGCTCAGTAAGCAATTGAGAAGCTTCTTGAACTGAGAGGCCTTCTTCGGCGGGGATCTGCCTTTTAGATCTAGCTCGCTTTTGCTTCTGCTTCTCGTGGGCGGCGCGTAATTCCTTATTTTCTTTAGCGAGTAAGGTAGCGCCTTGCATTGTAAGACGGAAGCCTTTTACAAGCTGGTTTAATGCACGATCTGACGGGCTAGGCGGGCTTCGAGATCTTGTACGAAGTAAAGCTTTGATTGATGAAGCCTGTCGACGTAGTTCTTTCTCTGTAAAGGGGGTTTTTGGGGTGAAATTCCGGCTTGATTCGCTACCCCGGCTAGCTGGGGGGGTCGGGGTTCGAAGCCGAATATCAAGCTTTGAAATCACTCTCTCTGGTAAGAAAGGGACTAAACCGGCTGCCCCGAAGCTATTTTTAATAGTCTCCGATTTAAAAGCTTCAGTTCGCGCGAGGGGGTACGCTTCGAGGAAATCAAGTTTGTCAATATGATTTATCCCGGCCCGCATTTTTGATTCAACTAGCCGGCCGTACGCACGTTTTAACACCGCAAAACAGCCGATATCGAGAGGTTGTAAAAGGTGAGAGGAATGCGGAGGCATACAGATTGGTATCACCTTATTTTCCTCACAGATTTTATCGAACCTCGGGGTTAAATGGCTTCCGTGGCCATCAAGTATTAAAAGCCGATACCCCCCCTTCGTACGCGAAGAAGTAGTGGGAATAAAGAGCTTTTCAAGCCAGCGAAGTCCAATTTCATCAGAGGTCCACCCGTTAGGACTCACTTCGAAGCGCCAATCCTCCGGGAGGCCGCTATCGAACCAAGATTCAATAAAGACTTTGCCTTTAAAAATCACACACGGAGGGAGGGCCCAAC
>MLQL01000054.1:0-12730 GCA_002072365.1 Penicillium flavigenum
TAGATCTAGATTCCTGATTTTAATGGTTTATAGATCTAGATAGATCTATAGATGTAACATTAAAATAATAAGATTTAGATTTAAATCTTAATTTAAATCTGGTTTTAATGGTTTATAGATCTAGATAGATCTATAGATGTAATCATTGAAATAATAAGATTTAGATTTTCTATAGATATAACATTGAAATAATAAGATTTAGATTTTTAAAATCTTACTTAAATCTATAGATGTAACATTGAAATAATAAGATTTAGATTTTAAATCTTAATTTAAAACATAATGGATGAAATCTAAATCTTATAATAATACAAATTTGTGTTAGATTTGTATTTTTAAATATTTGTAAATTTGAATTCCTTTATAGTATAATAAATATGATATTCCCTTATACTTAACCTATATTAGCCCTAATCGCGTAAAACCTATTTTCTTTATAATAGGATAGTTTATAACGAATAGGTAAGCTAGTAGCTTAAAACTAGCTTTAGGAAAAAATATAATATACCCTAGGATATAGTATATTAATCTACTACTTAGAATAATTTCTAATAAATAGTAAATATCTCGGATAGAGCACTAAAAGTTATATATAAGCGCTATAATTAGATTCTTAAGTATCTAAACTTTATCCGAGAGACTAAGGATAGAAGAAAATTATATTAAGGAACCTCGACTATAAAAATATACTTTAAAACTATAGCTTATATTAAAGCCTTATAGGGTTAGAAATCGGATATTATTTAGTTTTTATAAAAGGTATATAGATATTCTATATAATTATAATTACTTAGGCTTTAATTACTATAAGTAGAATATACCGGATATCGAAGAATTCTCTTAGGAACGCTAGGAGTAGGGCCTTCTTATCTTTATTATAGATATATAGCTTCCCTTTTAGCTAGTTAAATATCCCGTATTTTATAAATTAATTTAGTAAGCCTAATCCGCCCCTCTTATACTATCTATCCCCTTAGTAAAGACGTTATAGCGCCGGCTTAAGGCCTCTATATAAGACTAATAAGAAGGGATCTTACGAATACTTCCTTAAGGTATAAGGATATCTATTACCCTTAATTGCTAGACCTTACCCTTTACCTAGGCCTTTATAGCTATTACCGGCTACTTTATTAATATAGACTAGAGATACTATAAGGTTCTTCTTAGGTTTAAACCACTTTATAGATCGTATACTAGTGTGAATCTAAGTATCGTCCTCTTTAATATCTTAAAATAGTATAAGATTAAGGACCGAGTCTTTATAGTTACGATAGATAATATATTAAATAACTAAATAATAGTTAATACCTTATAAGAGTCTATATCTAAAGACGTTACTCTTATTCGGGTTTTATACCTTATATATATAATTTAGCTTAGTCTAAATAAGCTACTTAGTTATATTAAAGCTTACCCGCTTAATAAATTAATAGCGACGCGATAGAATAAGTAGAGATTACTATCTATATATACTAATTCGGGGAAGATTAATATATTACGCACTGCCAACTAGTCACAGTTAGGTTAGAAGGGTCCCGGGTATACTTACCTTATACCGTCCAGGTTTCCAACGTTAACGATCTGTACTCTTAACCGTACTATTGCCTAATAGGCCTTACTACAGACTAGGTCCTTTTAAGGTATCGAGGAACGGTACTAGGTAGAGCGCCGAATAGATCTATACCGGGGTATTAGTCTATCCGTAAGTATTATTAAGTTCTAATTAAGTAAGAGAGTCACTAGTAATTTAAAAGGTAAATATAAGTAACAATATATAATTAAAGATAAAGAACTAAACTAAGTATATAAGGGAGTGTCCTTATATATCCTTCGTTTCCTACTCCTTAAGTGACCCCCTAGAGTCACTACTAGAGTTACCGTATACTCCTACGTATACTCCTTAAAGTTACGGCGGGAGTCACGGTCACGTGTCCCGAAGTTCCTAAGTGGGTAATTTCTAGTGTATCTAATTTCTATTATATATAGTAACATATATAACGGAAATCCTCTACGGAGTGGGTCTGATTAGAGCGGATTATGCTCTCGCTTAGTGAGTATGATCATAGTTTCTCTCCTCCCTAAATCCCTAGGGATCCTAGAGTATAGGATGCCGCACGTGATCTGATGACAGATCTGTTGGTTGGCTCTTAGTGGCCTATCTGTGCGCCCGGTGGGTCACCACTGATTGGTGACGGGTAGGTCCGTAATATAATATTACTTATATACTTTCGAAGGTAATATATATTCCTTAATTCTCTTAATATATATTACTAACTATTATTACTATTAGATTCGAAATCTTACTATTTATATAAATATAAGCCCTTAACGCTAAGAGATATTCTATAACCTATAAAGCGATACTATTAAGATCATACCTTTATAGGATATAAAAACGTATTAGAACTTAACATTCCTAATACTTTGACGTATAAAGCGCCTATAGCTAATCTTCTAGCCTTTCTATAATAAATATAAGCGAGCTAATATAACGCTTAGTAATAAAGAATAGCGTTAGGTTAATTACCTTCTCTTTCTTATCTAGCCGTTCTTCGATTTTATAGTTAAACTCTTAAAGATATATAACGCTATAATATACTATATCTTTCTAATTTATAATAAGCTATTTAAATATTTTAAGAAATTAATCTCCTAGCTTACTAGGAAACGAACTAGCTAGAAGCGATAGATATTATAGGCCTTATAAGTATCCCGGAAAAAGCTCGGTTAGTACTACTCTAAGACTAATAATATTTAGGGATATCTATATACAATTAGTATAATACTTAATCCTATTAATAAGTTCTAGTTCTTTTAAACTAACAATTAGGATAATAATTAGCGAGTAATATACCGATAAAGTCTAGAAGATCACCTATCTCTATATAAAAAGCGCCTAAATCTCTAGCTAAATTCTTCTAAAGCGCCTTTATTAATTAGATTATAGTCCCGCCTTATCTCTATATTAAAGCCTAACCGTCTATATCTTATAGTTTCGGGTAATAAGATTATATAGTACTTAGATAGTAGTATATCCTCGCCTCTACTTTTACCTTTTATTCTATTAAACTAACTAATCTAGCTACTATTAATATAGCCCCTTTAGAGTTCTAGAGGATTAATATACCTCGCTTCCCCGCTTTTTTAGCTCTCGCTTAGGATATTCTCTTAATCCCTACTACTAATACTAGTATTAAACGATTATTTAATACCGCTTAGGATATCTATTACTACCGCTATAGTAGGCTATATACGTCTATAATCTAGGAATTAATAATATATCTATATATATCGAAGTTTAGTAAAGAAGAATAGGACTCGGTATTATTATAGGAGTTCTTTATATAGGATAAGATTAAAGAAGCTAAGGAAGAGAAGGGGATTATATCTAATATAATTAATATTAATCTAATTAGTAATATAGAGGAAGATACTAGTTACGAAGAAGGGTAGGATATAGAGGATCTAGATAGTATAGTTAATATAGTAGATTATATAGCTAAACCTATACTACCTTCTAATTCGGAGAGTAGTACTTAACTATAGGCTAATTTATAAGCTCGTAAGCGTATAAGACGCGATAAGGATATATATAATTATTATTAGGGAGAGAATATAATTATATAATCTTATTCTTTTATTAAAATATTCTTAGATATATAAATAAAATATAGAAGAATTTAAGGAAAATTATATAAATTATAAAGGTTATATACTCTACAATTCTACTCTACTTTAAAAACTAATTAGGGCCCTATAAACTATTACGGTTTATAGACCTCGCCCTAAAACCCGCCCTAATGCGGTTTGGGGTGGGGCGGTTTATAGGTTTTGTGGTTTATGGCGAAGTCTAACTGAGAGAGAGGAGAGACAAACAACCAGGCATGACTAGCCTGACAAACCAGGCAGCCACCTATAACGTAACCGGTAAGCGAGCCGCCCATGTAAGCCAGCCGCCCACCCAACCAAACGTATTACTTTTAAATGCATTTATCTCAACCAAAACGCCATTAAATTAAAACTAAAAAAATCATCATCTATCTGGACATGCATCTCTCCTATGGCCCTGATTTTTATATAGCCCGCATGTTGGTAAAGCCCTAGTTCTTGGCTGCAAAGGTGGCGAAGGCCTTCTTCGCTGGGGGGGTAAAGGTGCTTCTATTGCTTCCACCGGCTGTATAATTAATACAGATGCTTTATAAACCGAGAGGCCTTCTTCCGCCGGTATCTGCCTTCGGGATCTGGTGCGCTTTTGCTTCTGCTTCTCGTTAGCGGCACGTAGATCGCTCACTTCTTTCTCTAGTAATGCGGCGGATTGTATAGTGATCTAGTAGGCTTTTAAAACCTGGTTGATAGCGGAATTAAGCGGGCTTGGGGGGCTTCTTGATCTTATACGAAGTAGTGCTTTTATTAAGGAGGCTTGCTTTTATAATTGTATATAGTTCGAGGGTGTTTTTGGATCCTAATCACTACCCCGGCTAGGAGGGGGGGTCGGAGTTCGAAGCCGAATATCAAGCTTTGAAATCACTCTCTCCGGTGTAAAAGGTATTAAACTAGTAGAGCAAAAGCTGTTTTTGATAATCTCTAATTTAAAAGCTTTAATTTATACGGAGGGGTACGCTTCGAGGAAGTCAAATTTGTCGATATAATTGATTCTATTCCGCATTTTCATTTTAACTAGCCGGCCGTATATACGTTTTAACACTATAAAACAGCTAATATTAAGAGGCTGTAAAAGGTGAGAGGAATATAGAGGTATATAGATTGGTATGATTTTATTTTCTTTATAGATTTTATCGAACCTTAGGGTTAAATGACTTCTATAGCCGTCGAGTATTAAAAGCCGATACCCCCCCTTCGTACGCGAAGAAGTAGTGGGAATAAAGAGCTTTTTAAGCTAACGAAGTCTAACTTTATTAGAGGTCTATCTATTAGGACTAACCTTAAATCGCTAATCCTCCGGGAGGCTATCGAGCTAGGATTTAATAAAGACTTTGCCTTTAAAAATCATATATAGCGGGAGGGCCTAGCTAGTAGCATTCGTACACTCGATAACCGTTACCTATTCTCGATTTCTAGGCTATAAAAGTGCTCGCCGACTATAGTATTCGCTTCTCGAAATCACACGTATAGTAGCAATTAAACCTATAGCGAAACCGGTCTTATTAAAGTTATAAACGTCGTCCGGGTCGATCCTAAATTATAAGATAGTTTTTTTAATAAGATTAAACCACTCCCCTATGATTTTCGGATCTTCACATTTCGCACGCTTATAGTTATACCGTTTCGAAACCGGGAGGATAGGAGAGGGCGCCGTTTTATAAAATTGTATACCTATTTTTCGCCGACCGAAAGAACCGGGGTAGTTCCGCGCTTTTTAAGAAGAAGGTTCGCCATTTCTCGTACTATAGAGGGCCGGGGAGCTGATCCTCGAGAATCTATAGAGAGAATCTATTTTTGAAGAGATTCTTCTTCAATTTCTGTTAGTTTATACGAATTTGCGCGTGTAGTACTTCGTTTAGTATGGCCGGAGAGGCGGTCGCGTAAAGTTGTACGCGGGATATTGAAACGGCGCGCCACTTCGCGAATTGAAGAGATTTCTTTATTCTTAAAAGCTTGTATAGCTAATAAGATCCTACCCTCTTGCTCTGTTGAATTTACAGAGGATCGGGAGCGAATTGGTGGCATGGTGGGTGGTTGAATTAACTAAGTATTAATTCATGGACGCGTTTTGGGTTGGGTGGGCGGCTGGCTTACATGGGCGGCTCGCTTACCGGTTACGTTATCATATGATCAGAGGCTCCAACACTTACCTCTATCGAAGCTACTATCTTCTAGGAAGATAGGTACTCCAGGAGAATTAGCCGCTAATTCTCCTATAGATTAAACCTTATTATATATATAAATATTATAATATCCTAGATTATCTTCGGCTTAAATAAACCTCGCCGGTAATAATAAATATTATATATAGAGTTAAATAGACGCTCTATACCTATACTAGTAGCTAGAATAGATATAATATTATAGGTAATACTTAAAAGAATAGGCTATTTATATTAGTTTTCTTTCTAGAAAGTATAAGGTAATAAACGCTATAGTACTAGATATATATTATTATTAGTTCGATATAAAGCTTTAAGATAGGTAGCTAGACTTACCGGAATTAAGGTATTAAGTTAGCTTATCCTTCTATAGAGCGATAGACTACTAGGAGTTATTTATCTCTAATATAGATTTAAGCTCGGATATCCTAACCCTAGATAAAAGACTACTTAACGATAACTAACTTTCTCTAATATTAAGCCGTTCTTTATAGCGCTTAATTTAAGTCTTAAGACTACCTTAGTAAATATCCTTCTAACTAGCTTTATTAGGATTCTCGGATTCCTATTCTTTTAATAAGAATAACTAAAGCTTTTAAGATAGAGATAAAATTATACTAATAGTATAAAGATACCCTTTAATACTATCTATATCTTTATAGTGTTTCGAAAGCTTCTCTAACACCGCTTTAAAGGTAGATTATATAAGCTATTTCTAAGGAACCTTCTTCTATCTAAGTGTAGTAATAGCCTTTTTAAGATAGTTAAAAAGGCGATTATATATACTAAAGATAAGGTAAATACTTAAGTCTTTAGTCTTAGATATAAGACTTATAAACTTATAGAATAGTTTAAAGATAAAGAGTAGATAATTAATCTACCTCTATTCTCCTAAACTTAATATAAAGTAAGGCTATTTATACTATAAGTAGAAGACATTAAATATTAGTTATAGTCTCTTCGCTCGCCGAAGTATTAGAAAAGTTAAATTCTACCGTATTCTAATATTTTAGATTAGAATAAGTTTAGGCTTTTTATCCTAGAGAGTATAAAATATATCCCGCCGCTATAGGTTTATATTAATATAAATAGTAAGATTCCGAACCTAGAAGAGATATTAGTATATAGAAGTAATATTTAGAATATAGCCTATTTTATTAAGTATATCTACGATCTTATACTTTCTTTAACGTATATATAGTGCCCTTACCCGATTGTTAGACTAGTATAACTTAGTAGTATTATTACTTAGAGAAGCCTTTATCTTCCTAAGTAAATCCGTAAGACTAATTTAGATAATATAAGTAATATAAGGTATACGGATAATTATAGAATTAGTATTTAATTAGATAGACCTTACTAAGTCGTTTATAGCCTAAACTAGTGTTATATTATTTAAGGTATTATCGGTAGTAATTATAAGTACTCGATTAAGAATATTATACTTTTATAATATATAGGTAATAACCTTACTAAGATTCGACCTAGAATATATACTAGAGAGTGGCTTAAAGCTAAAGAGAACCTCTCGGTACTCCTAATCTTTATTAAGAAAGTAGCCTATTACTACTATAAACGCCTATTAGAACGGCGATATCTAATAGTCTAGCGTAAGGGAAAGCTTTCTATTTAGTGGTAGACTCTAGAGGAGCCTTTCTTAGTATTTATTAATAAATACCTTTAACCGCTTACGGATAGTTTATTATAAAAAAATAGTTAGTATAGCTAGAGTAAGGCGTACGTATTTAATTATATCGGTAAACTCCTAGTATTTAAGGAATAAAAATAGAAGATATAATATAGTGATAAGATTTAATAGCTTCTACTTCTAAATATCCTATAAAAAAATAAGAGCCGGTATATTTACTACCTATAGATAAGTTAGTAAAGAAGATAATATATAAAAATATAATATATAGCTTTCTTAAGTAAATTCCTAATATTCGGTCTTCCTAACGCGGATCTAATATAATTAATCCCCTTCCTATACTTATTTATAGATAAGGTACCGGTATAAGTAGCTACTAGATAATTAAGAACCTTCCGATATTACTTATATATTATACCTAGTTTCCTATCCTTAGTATTTGCTACTTAGTTAAAACTATCCTAGTATACCGCTTAATAGCGCGCGTCTTAGTTAACGCGCTTAGACTTCCCGAATTCTATCTAAAGCTACTATTTAACGAATTCCTTACTTATTATATTATAGTATAGGGCGAAGGAATTAATATAGTTAGGATTAAATATTATAAGATAAGAAGGTAGAGGTAGACGTTATAGAGAGCTTAGAGCGAATAGATAACTATCGCGTGCCGATATTAAGGTTTATTAACTTTCCGTCGTATAAGGGGTCGTAAATAGTATATCGGTAGGAAGAATATATTAAAAAGCGTCTAACGGTACCCCTTTATAGGTTAAGGAAGTATAAGCGTTAGAAAATTAGGATATATTTAATATAGATATATAAATATAAATATAGTAAGGAGTAGAGGACTTATAGTAAATTACTTTCTATAATTAAAGTGTAGAGGACTAATATTTATAATTTACGAAGTTAATCTATTAACTTATTATAATAATTACTATTAGTTAGTTTATAAGGGTCACCCTTAACGAACCTTAGCGACCCTCCTTTAGACCCTTAACGAACCTTAACGAACCTCGGCGACCCTCCTTTAGACCCTTAACGAACCTTAGCGACCCGTAGTAACCCGTAGCAAACCTCCCCTTTTAACTATTTTAGGGTCTACCCTATCTCCCTAGCTAAACCTCACTTTTCTGACCCCTATAACAATATTTCGTCAATTGCCCCGTTTACAACTGGGTGTTTCTATATCTTCTTGGTAAAACATCACCGTTATCTTCCCCAGCCGCCCGCCAGAAAAAGACACAAATGACCGGCACGGGTGTTGGTGGCAATGGAGGATTGGCTAGTGGCCGTGTGCAGGAATCTATTCTACGATGTGGCCATATGGTTTCCATGGAACTTGTTCAAGGAACTGCTGAAGCCAGTACTATATTTTTGACTCGCCTATTCATTCTCGGAGTTGCAAGCTTCAAATTTTCAACGAGCGTGGGAGCAAGTCCCTCATCACGAGCGCGTATCGATCGACAAACAATGGGGCACATGTCAATTGTTGAAATATGACATGTCATACCTATGGCCTCTATTCTTCGAAATATGTCATATATGCGTTGTTTTCCACACTAAAGTCATTGTGCACTCCAAACTTGCTCAGCATCAGGGTCGAACCATCGCCCTCATAGCGCTGCACCATAGCAATAGGGTTTCCAGATTCATCACATAGAGTCAACTCGACCTCCTTGCCGTTATCAATGTCACCCTTTACCTGCCTTGCGCCGGCCTGTCTGAACATGAACTTGCTGGCACGACTCTTTCGAGCATAAAACAGGTAACCAAAGAATGTTTCTTTGTAGCTACCAGACGTATCTGCACACAGATAGCGTTTGCTCTTGACTGTCCGGATAAGGTAAGGCACGTTGTATCGGAGCTTCACAGGCGGATTAGTAAGAGAAATTAGATATACAAAAAAGAAATACTCACCCTGGGGGCTTGGTTAAGCTCTCCTTGCAGTTCAACTTCGAAGTCACACCCATCTTCATGTTGGTCAATTCCGACATACTCCTTAAAGTTATTTGTAAAGGATTCACTCTTGACTCGCTCTCGAAATTGTGTGTGGAAATTATTCGCAGCGAAAAAGTCATTATCTTTCATTGCGATTGCCATCAAACGTTGAGCATACTTAGTCAACAATGGCTCTGCATCCCTATTAGCAGGAACTAATTAATTTTGAATGCTGTCCAAACATACCAAGTCGTCTCCTCTTCGCATCCTCACGCAGGCCATAGTATTCATTTGATCCAACACCCTTTTGTTCTTTAGCTCGAAGGCGGAACCGACGATTAACTGGCGCTCTAGTCCCCGCTGCAATATCTGCAAAGAGTTTGGGAATGTGCGAGAAATCAGTGAAGCTTCCGATAAAATCCACCAATGGTAGCACATCTTGTTGCTACTTATATTCAGTATATTGACACTTGAGTCTCTCAATAGCAGGAATACTTACGTTGATGACTCTCCAGTGATTGAAAGGCTTAACAGTGTGACACCAATTAGGGGGACTTGAGAAAATTATATGTTAGCGCTATTTCTACCTGCATGAGCAGGGACTGTGTTTTGCGGGTCCAACTCACTCATTGCACAAAATTGTGTCACCGCCCTGAGCTTCCCATGTGAGCGAATTTGACATTTTGCTGCTTTGGTTTGAGCCTGATGACTTTCCATTCTCCTCATAGCTTACGCTGGCCGAAGCTTGGAATGTTCCATACGAGAAGGAAGCTTGAGCGCTAGCCTTCATTGCATTTGATTTCTCTTCTGCGCTTGCAGATTCTGAGGAGGTGAATTGCTCAGAGGCATAGAGCTTGCCACCTAGCTGAATATTGGTAGAAAAGAAATGACCTGTGAAGAGGAGTTAGACATTGAAGTAAAATACATAGGTATAGATATATGAAGTATAAACGTGTCAACATACCAAAATTATGGTGGAATTGGACAAGAGTTGCTTCGTCCGTCACTCCTTGCACGGCGGTTTTGCATTCCTCTGTTAGCTCCAGACTTCTTGGATCAAGATGCAAGACAACTCTCGGAAACTGAACAATAGGAAGATCTGGTTAGACTGTGCTAAAAGCATCATTCAAACGAAGCCACCTTACATTGTACGTGATGTTCATGGTTCTTGCCGAAGATGATTGAGATGAAGCCATAGCCTGGTTTTCACTCTGGCTGAAACCGGCCTTTGCAGATAGACTGGCACCGAAAACATTTCCTCCACTAAAAAGATCAGTAATAAATTTCATTCTTCATGTCCCAGATAACTCACGCTGAGGCTTCAATATCCAATTGAGAGAAAGAGCTCGATGCAACACTTTTAGAGAGTGCAGTTGCCGTTTCAAAGACGTTGACATAGGAGTCATCAGTCACAACGTATCTAGGGATTCGGTATTCGGTCTGATATTTGTTAGCCAAGAACGTAGATTTCGGACGCTTTAGTATAGAAGAGATTATGAATTTCTTAGTTACCTCAAGTTTGATGTTTTTGTCGGCCTTTTCCATGCTAGTCATTTTTCTGGGTTTGATAGAGAATGCTTCATACAAGATATCAGAGAACACAACCACATAAGCAAGGTCGATGATATACTACACGTACCAGTAAAGGGGGCCTTATCAATCCTCTTGAATCCTTTAGTACCATTTGCATAGGTGGCAAACACCATTCAATGGCCGTTCAGGAATTGGGTATTCCGAAGAACCGAGTCCCAGTCTTCCTCAGACATGCTGCCAGCGACCCTATCTCCTCAATAATCTCAGCCAAGTAGTCTAGAATTAATTTACCATTGAGAACTTCCAACGTTCAGCACTTACACAACACCCTCCTTAGAGACCCCGGCCTTGAAGTTGGCATGGTTATACTTGCTAGCAAGCTCTTTCAGCGTTGCAGAGATCAACTCAGGTTTATTTTTCTGCGAACGCACATAGTCAGTTTGAAAGTCATAATGTATGGATGAAACTCACTCCATACCATCAAATCCATATCCAGATCGCTATCCAAGACCTTCTGAGCCGCTGCGCTTAGTTCAGTCTTCTTCTCCTTTTCCTCGGGCAACTCAAGATACACATCAAGGATCCCAATGCCATTGGAAGACTTTGATTTGTCCTGGACCACATTCTGACGTTAGCATTCCCAGTCCTCTACCACTTTGTGTGGTTTCTTGATGCATATATGCATACCTTTTCGTCCCCTTTGACTATATTTTCGTCCCCCTTGACTATCGCTTCATATACACTCCACTTCATGTCATCACCCACACGAGCACCATCCTTACTGCAGAACGCAAGTCGAGCCCTTTTCCAATTCTTGAGTCTTGAATCTCACGTACATGCATATCCAGGGAATAGATCACCTACTTTCCTGAGTCAAGTTTCTTTTCCTTTGCCAACACGTTTCGAACAGTGCCTAGGGTGGTTTTCGCGTCGATTTCCGCCTCAGTACTGATGCGGTTAGTCAACTTCTCTTCTCCAGAAGAATCAACAGTCCTGATGTTGAAGAGTAGGGTTGTTGCAGGCATGATCGTAGAATATTCGATGAGCAAAATTGATAGGTGTCTAAGCTCTAAACTGGTAGACGGCGGAGTTTCATAGCACTTTTTATTCCTACGTAAAGGGCGGTGAATGTACCTCATTCAGCTCATTCAGCTCCACAGTTCAGCTGAGATCTATCATCTCGTGGAGGAGAGGAGACCCACCCCAAAAACTCAGAATCCGATGGAGGATATGCGATCTACATAAAGTACCTATGGGTGCGCAATTGAATTGTTTTATATTCACTACCACTGCGTGGCGACCACATTATTTCGAAGAAATCTATGCTGCCGCCGGATTGAATGCCGACTCAATTAGAAAATGAGTTCCGACCCATAGAAAATAGCTTCCTAGCTCTAGACGTGCATTTACCCCTTCTGGCAGCATGTATCTGCGCTCCGCGCATGTACCCGCTCTACACCCCCGCTTTGATTTTAGCTGTAAAATATTATAAGACAAAACCGAGATATTTATATAATACAATACGATGTGATATCAATAGAGAAAACTGTATGTATTCGGGGTCGGACGAAGAGGAGAAAGAGAGAGAGAGAGAGCGTAGGCAAACTATCTGGGTTCTAGTTAACGTATTCCACAAGCGAGCTGCGCACACAAGCGAGCTGCGCACACAAGCGAGCTGCGCACACAAGCGAGCTGCGCACACAAGCGAGCTGCGCAGCCCAAAACACATAGTAAAAGCGATAAATTACAACATGATATTACAACAATGGTCACCTGTATGAGC